>JAJKFI010000004.1:34714268-34774033 GCA_029204185.1 Lerista edwardsae | reverse complement strand
TGTTGCAGTTTCACATCTCACAGTCCAGAACTGGCTGAAACTGGCATTCCGTCTCTCCGTCTCAAGATCAGATAAACACCTGTGTGTCCTTCGAGCCAGAAGCTTCCCAGCTTGTTAGGGCAACTAGCTTGGATAGTAGTTGTACTCCCTTTCTGATAGTGTAGAATAAGCAGGCAGTTTCACACGGGAAGCCCTGGCTGGAAACACTGCACATTCCCATGAGCTCATAGTGCTCTAAGGGTCACCCCATTGGGTAAGATGGGGCACAAGGGGTCTTCAGGTATCCACCTACCAGATATACTCTGGCTGCATCCCTTTGTTCTGTTGTTAGAAGGAGTTTTTCACTGTGTGTGCTTAAGATGTAAAGCTGCACTGAAACGCCGCCTGCGAGCGGCCCAGACTTCACCGGCTTTCCCAGCCGGCAGATTGAACCTTTGTACCTTTCTCACTTTCGCTACAATAAAGAGACTTTGTTATGGAAATGTGGCGATTGCTTCAATCCTTCGCTTCGGAGCGCTAAGGCAAGGCGCTGGAATGGGTCTCCAAGCCCCCAACTCTGCTACTATTTACACAAATACACAACAGGCCTTCCTATCTCTCCTTGCTGTTCTCTGGAAACCTGCATTCAGTTGGGTATATCTTTCCCTTTTTCCCTTGCTTTTGGCTTCCCTTCTTTCCTCAGCTATTTGTAAAGCCTTGTCAGACAGCCACTTTGCCTTCTTGCATTTCTTTCTCTTTGGGATGGCTTTAGTTGCTGCCTCCTGTACAGTGTTACAGACCTCCGTCCAAAGTTCTTCAGGCACTCTGTCTACCAAAGCCCCTAAATCTATTTGTCACCTCCACTGTATATTCGTATGGGATCTGATTTAGGTCATATGTGGAGGGCCTGGTAGTTTTCCCTACTTTTTTAAGTTTAAGCCTGAATTTTGCAATAAGAAGCTTATGTATGTAGGATATCTGTGGATAATTGAAACTGGGGATACTGAATCAGTGGATATGGGGGCACACCTGTATCTTTTTCTTTTTTTTTCCTTCCCCCTTTTTCGTTTTGAAATGCATTTTAGTTTCTACGTCATATCAGTCTTGCTCTTAGGGCCCAGTCCTGTCCAACTGTCCAGTGCATTACTTGGAAGCTCCAGGGCTGCATTGCTGCGTTGTCAGGATAGCAAGGAAAGTTTCTTATGTCCCATGGTTTCTGGGGCTAGTGGAGTGGTGATGATTTTAATTAAAGAAATGCAATTTTAACCGGCTTACATGTCCGTTGGTGTCTGTTCTATTGATTTTATGTTTTAACTTTTAGAATTTTAAATTTATAATCCATCCTGGTGTTTTATCCTGTACGCCACCTTCAATGTGGGAGAAGGGGAGGGTATAAATTATTTAAATAAATAATAAAATAAATTTGGGGGAGGGTAGTTTTGGGGCCGTCGGTGCCTTCTTCTCGCTGGTGGAACGTTGAGCAGGAAATGTTTCCTCATGACCAAAACTTGGGCTTTGGCTTCTGCATTGCCATAATTCCAAGAGAACCAGACCACTTTCTGTGTTTTACTTTTAGCATGTATAAAAATTAAAATTTTAAATTACTATTTTCAGTATTCAGTTGAAACAAAAGTGATTGTCAGAATAAGATACTGAACAACAACTTTCCTGTTTTGTGACAGATCTGGGATATGAGCGATGATGAAACACTTTGAAAGCCCAGTTACCAAGTGGAAGATGACCTGCTTTAGTCTCCGATGGAGTCGTCTTATCAGCTATTTGACAACTTGAAGGATTGTGTAATACTATGACTGTTGCAACTATAAACAAATATAATCCACATCTCTGATCAGGATGGACAGTTGTTGCTATTTCAATAAGCAATTGTGATCATGAGTGTAACTCTTTATTGTGGATTACTATCTCTTACCTGTAAGACATCAAATTCTATGTTTTTTTCAGCTTCTAAATACAGCATATATTTTAAATGTGTCTTAAGTGAAAGTCTTTGTTTCATTTCCTACCCATTTGAATATTTGTTTAGAAGTCTATGTTCTGAATTATGTCATGTGGAAACTAAGGATTTAGGGTCACTGTGAAATTGTTACTGAGCCAGACAATCAGAGGTTAGTGGCATTATTAGTTAGAAGACCAAATAAATGTAATGTGCTTAGTGTATCAGTGAATCATTATGACAGGATTCCCCTCTAGGTATGTCGTGAGTCACCTCACTCTTGTTGGCATTGATTCCTTTACAAAACCTTTTAGGGCCTTTTAAAAAGAGGAGATGGAATTTTACCACCATTGACGTCAGTGATGAAATATGATTAACTCCGTGTTGCCAAACCTTGACAGATAGCACTGGGAAAGTACTGGGTGGAGGCTCTAGTGTGGTAGTAGCATGTTTGCTAATTAGTTCCCATCTGGTCAGCAACTTCCTAACTCTAGAGACTGACTGGCAATATAAATCTGGCCTGTTGCAAGTGCTGTTCTGTATTTGGAAGGGATTTGGCTCAGTCCTTGTATGTAGTTCTCAGTGTCCCTATAATCAGCAGCACAAATCTCCCGTTCTTGAAACACGTGGCAAAATATTTTCATAGGCCTGGATCCACAGCTGTGCCACCATTTCTGTATGTCACAAGGAGCTCTGGAGTTAAGTTTTCCTCAGACAGGAGCTCCCCCTGCCTCCAGCCACACGGCAAACCTCATGAAATTGGGGAAGTTTCAAAAGTAGTTTGTGATACACCAAGAAGAAAGAAAAAACACCAAAAAAATGCAAATGGACATTCTCAATCTCTTGAGCATACCTGAAAGTAGCTCTTTTGATCTGGGTATTATTTTAAAATAAAAAAACCAGGGGTCTGGTTTCTGAAATGTTAAAAACATTATGTGAAGCAGTGAAGGGATGCAGCATCTCGGCTTCCAATTGTAGTGTATAATTAAGGGAATAAATTCTATTTACACTTCGTAATACTATTTTCCACCATTCCCTCCAGTACCTAAACTGAAAAATTTTGTGTCCTTCATTGTGCTAAAGTTTGACATTTGAGATTCAGTCATGGCAAATCATGTTAACATTCTAATAATCGCATTTTAATTAGGTTGGTAGTTGAACCCGCTACACTCTTTTACAGTTTTGTTTCAGTTACTATCAAAAATCTGCTGATCTTAATTTCACCTTTGCTAGCATATAGTTACTATAGAGGAGAGCTAGCCAGTGAATGACTAAACTATATTTCAGTAGGCTAATTGACCAAAATCTTTCCTAGTAATTAAATTACTCTATGCTTGCGGAAGGAGCACGTAGTTAGTTAGAGATGGCTAACACTACCGTAGTGCCTGATTGCAACAGCAGGAATGGAAAGTATAGTTCTCATTCACATGCAAGGGCAATCTTTTAATTTAAACTAATGAAATGAATTGCGTAATAGCCTTTAGGCTCCCTTTGCCAAAGAAATTCAGTTCCTCTGATGACGGATTGGAACTCGCACTGGGAAAAATTAGTACTCGGCAGCTTGCACTGAGTCACCAGCATAGACGTCATTCGTAGATAGTGAAACAGGAAACTCTGTTTTGAAATTTTACCACCTTGATTAGCTGAGAGTCAAAAACAGCCTAGTGTCTGTCAGGATTACTCTCCAATGAGTGTCCTGCCTTGATACTTGGCTTACCAAGTATTTGTCAATGATTTGTGTTTTTTTTTTTTCATAGAGCTTATATGACATTTTCTGCACAGGGTAATATGATGTTTCCTTGCTTAGTAATTCCAGGAACCTAGAGTTGTATAAGACGGAGGTTGCTTCCTGTACATATGCTTTCCAGATGTCTGTGCTAGGCAGAAGTGCTCCAATGTGACTTGGAAAACCTTCTGTTGTTGAACTTTTATTGTTTTCTCCTCTCCACTGACAAACCTGAACGGCGCTCTTGCTTGCATGCTTTCTAACATAATTTTCTTTTTGTACCATGTGTAAAGCACTTAATTGAAGGGGACATCATGAAAGCTTTTCTTCAAATGAATGAAACGTATTAAAAGAACTTCCCAGCACTTTTCCTGAATGCCTTGTATGCACAGACAGGCTCTTGGCATCTCCCTCTCATCTGCTGTTGTAGCTGCATAATGGAGGAAGTGGAAATTTGAGCCTGGGGAAGGAATGGGTGTGGGCTGCATTTGTGTTTTGCTGACATGCTTTCCCAAGTCTAAAGAGAGGATAAGACTCCTCTTGAAAATGACCCATTGTTTCAGCCTGGAGGACGCTTGCTTTCCGTTGGAACAACTGGCTCTAGCTAAGCCTACCTTGTTAGGCTGAGATGAATATGAATGTGGTGAACTTCCACAGCTGTGCAAGCTGCACTCTTTGTCAGACAAATCTTGGCCACTTCCCCATTGTGTATTGTGATCAGTATAACTCTGGCATATGTTCATTTGCTTCAGAGGAGAACGTCAAGGATCAGATCTGTGTCATGATTCGAGAGACATAATGCACTATAGTTGGCAGTGGCTCTGTAAGGTGTCTCTTGTCGGGATGCGATTAATTTTGGGAAAGGAAGTGATAGGGCTTGACCTGGGTCCAAAAGGCAGGTGCTCTGGCTCTCCCACTGAAGTGTCTGCTCCGTATTGCTCTCGTCATCTCCATTTGTTTGATTCATAGAATGAGATTCTCTCTCCAGTCCAGCAAAGTTAGTTCATTGTGTAGGAATAATTGTTTGTGCACATATACTCTTTTGGGTCAGATTTTGAGGGTGCCAAAGGGCACGCAGTGTCTGACATTGTCAGCTATAATCCAAAGGTCCTGCTAGCGTCAGTCTGAGTAAGTGTTGCCCAGATGAATGATGTGCCAGTTGTGTATTGGATCAGGGTCTGATGATGGTCACTCAGGAGAAACTGAGGCCAGTAAGATTGTCACTACTTCCACACAGTAGGGCCTATGATAAGCTGTCTGAATACTTCACTTGCCTCACTCAAGAATCACTTCAACTTTCTCTTTTGGAGTCTGGATGTACGACTGTTGATTATTTTGAGTACAGAACTTCTGCACAGGAGTATGGATTGAATTATGTGGCTAAGAATGTTTTCCTGCAATCCTGTAGTCATTTTTCAAAATTCATTTGCCCTTTCTAGCATCAAATAGGGACCCTAGAAGCACACCAATGGTGTAACACTTAGTGGTTATCTCTCAGTTAACTTCTTTCTGCTTTACCAATTTACCAGACCAGTGACTGAATAGGGGGAGGGTTTGGTAGGTATTTCTGCTGCTATCATCCCAGCCTATGAAATGCAGCCAGAGGGAGGCTGTCCGGGAAAACCCTCCCAGGAAGGGAGGGGGATAACCTCATCAAACTCAGGGATTCTCATTTCAAAATGGTACCTGAGACAACCCACTGAATTACCACTGAACACAGAGCGGGTGGGCAAGGTGCGAAACCAGAACCAGCTTATTTAAAAAGTAAAAGGAATTTAAACAAAACAAGGAAGAAGTGGAGATAAGTACAATCAGCAGCCTGGTAAAAATGCCTAAATGTGGCGGGGTAGACACAAAGAAAGGGGTTGTCCAAACTGAATGCAGTAACTTTAACATGCCTAGCGGAGGGGGGAGCCAAGTAACAGTGAAGTGAACACCAGGGATCACTTGGAACAGAAAGAGCCAACAAAACGTTCTCCAAATCGGCGGTTCTCACACTGGGGCTGTAGCCTCATCCCCTTTTTGCTGGCATAGAGATGAGGGCTGCCACGTCAGACTGCGCGGCCTGCCATGGGGGCCTGGCTCCCACAGTGAAGGCCATTGCTGGTTCTACCCCACTCCACCCTTCCCCTCGCCCAGGAACACCCTCCTGCCCCACGCAGAAGGATCACAACTCTGGCGACAGTTGAACTGCCTGCTCACTGGCTTGCTTTGCACCTTCTGAGCAGCGCAGGGCCAGCACTGTCCTGGTGCTGGTAGTAAGGCCTTCCTGAGCTACGCTTGTACCACCTGCCCTAAGCCCAGTAGGATCACATCCTGCCACAGGAGGCTGCTTGGAAATGGCATTTCACACAAACAACCTCGAAGGATCATCTCAAAGTAAAAGGCATGGCCTCTAGGATGCCCGTCCATCTCTATGGAAGGTTACAGCAGCCGTGTCCAAAAATAGAGGAAACCTGGCCTTTGTCATCATTGCACTTGAATGGAATCAAACTGAAACTGAAGAATCAGTTCTGACACACTTGGCACCTTTTCTCAATCTTAGGTGAGAAATACATGGGAAACTGTCAGATGGACAATACTTTTGTCCACAGAAACTCCACTAGGCAAGCCCAAAGGCAATATTATCAAGAGCTGAGTGATTTAATTACTGCATAATAATATTCAGATGCGTTAGGGTTGACTACAAGTGAAGTAGCACAAAGGTCATGGAGCAAAAACCAAAATCTTGCTTAGTCACTTGAGAGGTGTTGATCGTGCACTGATAGAGTTGTGTGTCAAGGCAGGCTTAGAGAGGATTTTTTGTGCCAACATTGTACTGTGCATGTGCACTCACATACACCATTGCCTTTTCACACAATTCTGTCACTGATTAAGGGTGCTAGATAGTGGGATATCCTTAAGAAATGTTCTCTCTGTCTCCAACTGTCATATTGGCACTAAGAACATAAGCCCTGCTGGATCAGGCCAAAGGCCCATCTAGTTCAGCTTCCTGTATCTCACAGTGGCCACCAGATGCCTCAGGGAGCATCTTTTCATGAATGCAACACATGCCTTAGGTTATGAGCTTATCCTGCATAACTATTCACTCAGCATATGGACAGACTTAAGTTTGCATTCATTCATTCATTCATTCATTCATTCATTCATTCATTCATTCATGCTCTCTCTCTCTCTCTCTCTGAAAGTGACTATGAACACAAATGTCAGCCTGGATGCTTGTGTGAGTGAGAGAAAAGGGGAGGGAGGAAGACCAAAAATATCAGTAATATTTTAAGAGACACTATGTCTATTTTAGTGAACTTGTGGTTCATGCAGTGGAAAAAAGCAAATCCATTTCTGTCACTTCTATGACACTTACCAAGGTGCTTGTCACGAACTCTCCAATTTAGGGTATGTTCATGTGCTTCTTTTGTGGGCCGTCAGCTGAGGTGTGCAGTTCTTCCTCAGTGGTTGTTCTCAGCTTCTCGAGCAGTGTGAGCACCAATGGGCCCTGCAGACAAAACACCCAAGTGGTGTGTTCCTGGCAGCCACTCCGCACACCCAGCATTTGCAACCACTCAAAACAGACTAGTATTATGGCTCCCAAACTGTGGGTCAGGACCCACCAGTGGATCGCAAGCCAATTTCAAGTGGGTCGCAAAGCACCTAGAGCAGCCATATTTAAACTATGGGAAGATGGGCTGCTGGAAAGGGGGAGGGCTGTGTGGTGTTTTTGCTTGTGTCAGGGTTGTAAATGTGCTTTTTTTTCCTCATTCACTTTGGTATTGGAAAATGGCTGAGAAATAACGCAATTTACTGCTGCATTCTCAGGAAAAAATGCATTAGTAGTAGGCTATTTCAGCGTACCGGGTACAAGGGAGTGGCAACAGGATGCAAGCATCTTGTTGTCTCGTGCGTTCCTGGGGCACCTGGTGGGCCGCTGTGAGATACAGGAAGCTGGACTAGATGGGCCTTTGGCCTGATCCAGCAGGGCTCTTCTTATGTTCTTACAGTAGCAGGCTCTGGTGCCACAATAACGACACATCCAACCATGACATCACTCCTGGTGGGTCCTGGAGATATTGTAATTCTAAAAGTGGGCCCTGGTGCTAAAAGGGTTGAGAACCACTGGACTACTAGATTGCACAGTGACCATTTTAAATAAAGATGTCAGGATTTGTCTCCTGTAGCATGACTACACCCGTCCCCTCGGACTTTCTCCCTTTTTCTATGCCAGAAGTGAAGAGCAGTGTAAAGCTGGGAGCTGCCCTCAGCTCTCGCTCCCACTGCAGCAGTCGGTGTCTATTACTTCTCCGTAATAGACAGAAAGTGGTTGGCCCTTGCTATTTTGAGCAAGGAGAAGGAGGGTATTGTGTCTGGCAGTTCAGGAGTCTGTTACAGTACAAACACAGCCCCACAGGGGCTTCAGTTAGCAAACAGAGCTGACCCAAACCACAAATACATTTTTGGTGATAAGCTACACTCTCTCTTGAAAGCAGATCTGGACAGTGAAATGCCCCCTCCGATCCGATCCGTTACTATCACCGACATCCTCCTCTAATCCCGGGCAGAGACAATGCTCAGAAGGCATATGCTGCAGGTCCACTGCTAAGCTAGGCAGGGGTGGTTTGTAAGCTGCCTAAATGGAAAACAGCCTGCGAATCTATGTCAGTTTCTCTGAGCTTCTTGAAGGCAGACAGGGGAATAATGAGCGTATTCCCCTTAACTGTGTTTGAAAATATGCAAGAGAGCACACAGAAAGCTTAAATCAGTGGTTCCCAGACTGTGGTTCCAGGACCCACCAGTGGGTCATGACCCAATTTTTGGTGGTTTGTGAAACTGACAGGACAGATTCATCTATTTGCATCCAGAAACAAACAAGTGGCTACTTGGGGTGGGGAAGCAGTGCGGCCATGATAGCCACATCCCTTGGCAGTTATAAACCAGGCAGCAGCTTCTGGGGCCTCTAACAACCACTGGCTTAAACTCTGCCACCACTTTGGTGAATCCTGGCCAGTGACCATCACTCCATGCTAGCAAATGGCCACTGCTGCAGTTATCCATGTGAACTTAGCATGACCCTTCAGTGCAAAATGAAGGTGGCAGTGCTCTACCCTCTTTGGTCACCTTCATTTCATGGGTCATTTACTTTAGGGCTGGGTTATGCCAAAAATTATGGGGTTGGGTCTTTTTACAATATTTTAATCCAGGTTTTTTTTCCTCATTAGGGAGGAGCCATGTCTTTTTCGTCATAAAGCACCTAGTCTGTGTAAATACCACAAAACAATACAAAACACTGTTTTTATTTCAAAACATGGAAATTTGAAATCATTTCAAGTTACACGGTAAGCGTATCCATGTTTATTTAACTAATTTATTTGCAATCAACCACCAAGGAAAACAAATATTCAAATCTTCAATATACAGGCATCGCCCCTATCCATACATCCAGTATCCACGGGTTCAAATGGTTCCCGTGGGCCGCCATATTCCCCACCCCCACTACCTTTGTTTTTCTTTACTAGCTATGGAAGCCTGCATTTTCTTGCTTAACATGGGAACAGTGTCTTCCTTAACTGAGGGGACACAGCAGGCAGGCATTTGCCATAGCGAAGCAGCCTGCATGCTAGAGGGACACAGCCAGAACATTAACAGGATGCAGGGACAGTCCTGCTTCCTGTTAACGTTCAGTTAAGCTCCCCCCTCTACCATTGTAGGCCTTCTGCCTGCATGTCATGTTTCACATTCCAGCAAGAAACTGTTCCCAAGTTTCAAGCAAGAAAACACATGCTTCCACATCTAGTAAGGAAAAACAAAGGTAATGGGCATGTGGGGTGCACATTGTACTTTACAGTCTATAGGGCAGTGGTTCTCAAACCTTTTAGACCAGGACCCACTTTTTAGAATGGCACTTGTGTAGAGACCCATTGGAAGCGATATCATTAACCGGGAAGTGATGTCATAGTTGGAAGTGACAGCATCAAGAAGGAACTGCTGTCATCGTGATATAATCAAATGATACTGGAATGCAAACTGGCATTCTTAGACTGCAGCAATTGCACAGCACAATGATAACAGGGCAAGATTAGGACAACGTATTATGTAAAAGCACTGAACTAAAAACCATTTTAAAAAACTCTCATTTGAAAATTCAAACTGTTACCACGGACAAAAGGAATATAACAAAAGGAAGGTCTGCACCTTCCAAAATGGCTGCTCTCAACTGTCTGCAACCCACCAAATGGTTTCTATATCCATGGAGGGAGGTTGGACTAGAACCCCAGTGAATACGGAAAAATGTCTGTAATTTACACCTCCTATTCCAACAAGAAGCAAGATGGAAAACACTGAATAAATGTCAATAAAAGTAGAAGACGGGTGGTATAATCTTAGGGCATGTCTGTATTATTTGTGTGAGTTTCACACAAATTGTATTTGTGTATTATTTGTGTGAGCTTCCCCCAAAGTGTCATGGAAACTAGTTTTATGAAATTACTAAAAAAAAAATCTGACTTAGAGAGCCTTTGGTGGTTTAGAGAAGTACCATTCCCAGGAGTCAGTAGTCGGGCGCCACGGGAGCTGAACCAACTGGAAACCGGTTTATATTTGTATTGTAGAGAGGCCTTCTTTGAAATGGATAAATAGGAGAAGCTTATGTGCCACAGCCATGTGCTCAGCCCCAGAGACATTAAATGTTTGTGTTAATCACCCAAATAGAAATGTGTGCTTTCTTGGCCTTTGTAGACGGTGCCACAAGATGCTGGTTAGTGCCATCTGAATACAAGAAGGCTTCTCTCCAGCATGAATCTTGTTTCTGACTCAAGCCAGTATGGTCTAGGTGTGGGCGTGGAGCAACAAATTAAGAACAGCTAGTGGAAACACGCTGAACGCAAGGCACAGGGGCTTTCTAAGCCAACTCGTCCTCTCTGGAAATGAACCTTTGGCTCAGGCTTTGACAGCCCGCACTGGGGTGTCCAAGTTACAGTAGCAATACTTCAAGGGTGATTATTTCATTATAACTCCTGAAATAAAGGCACCGCCAGTGAGTGGTGCATGTTTTAAAAGTGACATGTGAAAAGAGGTAAAGGCCGGCCCATTGACAAGAATGTATTTCCAGATCTTCTTTCCCTGCCAAGTAAGTGTAACATTACAGGCAAAATAGAAGAGTGGGTAAGGGGAACAGGGAATTCTCCACAGGGGGGTAAGCAGAGCTGACTAACTGGCCAAGCCCAAGCATCTTACTCTCAGGACGTCTCTGCTAAAACACTACTCTGTGACCATCTGCAGTTTGAAATGGGGAAGCAGCAGTGGTATGTTTGAAGCCGCCTTTAATGATCACAGCTCCCTCTGGTGATTGGAGAGTTCATTGGCACATGCAAAGAGCAACGCCTTCATGTGCCATCAAGGGACAGAGATAATAAGAAAAGGAGCCCTGCTGGATCAGGCCAAGGGCCCACTTTTCCAGCTTCCTGTATCTCACAGTGGCCCACCAGCTGCCTCTGAGACTTACGAGACAACATTATACCATTCCCTTGCATCTGGCATTCTAACCCCTGGAGGCTGGATACAGTCATCATGCCTTGTGCGCTGTGAGAGACTTTTCATCAATAAATCTGTCCATCCCCCTCTTAAAGGCATCTAGGCCAAATGCCTTTACCCTAACCCATGTAATAGATAACCAACATTACACAGATAATCAGTCAACCAAACAGTATTTATACAATTCAACAAGAAGTTCAGAAAGCAGTTTACAGGCATAATAATAATAATAATAATAATAATAATAATAATAATAATAATAAATTTAATGGCTCCCTGTCCCATAAGGGCTCACACTCTAAAAAAAAAAATGCAGAACACCAGCAGCAGCAACAGCGACTAGAAAAGACCCTGTGCTGGGGTGAAGAGGGACATTTACTCTCCCCCTGCTAAATATAAAAGGAACGCCAGTTGCCTCTTGCCAACTTATCAATATTACACAGAAAACAGAAAGCAGAGCTGGACCGTGAAATGCCCCCTCCGATCCATTACTATCACCGTCATCCTCCTCTAATCCCAGGCAGAGACAATGCTCAGAAGGCATCGTTATCATACATACTGGATAAAGAACTATTTCCTTTTGCCTGTTTTGACTCTCCCGTCAGTCAACTTGAGCGAATCTCCCCTGGTTCTGGTGTTATGCGAGAGGGCCAAGAACTTCCCACTATCCATTCCACACATGATGTTGGTGAAACAAGACCCTCAGTAACTGACCTCAAGCAGTGGTGAATGAGGAAACCTGGAAGCCAAAGGAAATGGGATCCCCTTACATAAAAATGAGGAGCAGCTGCTTGGTACTTACACTGAAGGTGCCATGCACTTGTCACAGGATGAGGAAAGGCCCGAGAACGAGGCAGGCCAGCACGAGGGATGCCTGCAGGGCACCCAGCCATTTGTGTGCCTTCAAGCAGTCCAGAAACTTGTTAGAAGGTAGTTTCACAACGGAGCCCACCAGCTGCCCATGTAACAAAGCACTTGTACTCTTGTTATCAAGAGAGACATTGACAGGATGAGCAAAGTAAGCTTGAAGGAAAAACAAAATGTATGTTAGAGGCATGCAAGTGGGCAGGTGTACTGCTAGAGCAGTACTAGTATGAAGGCATAAAAAAATACTATGTATGAACATGCTCTGAAGGAGCTGTGGTAAAAGCTGAAGAAACTGTGTTGACTTTCTTCAACAAAGTCTTTTGTGTCTCCAATCTCCAGCTCCCTGACATTTTGTAACTACTTAAAAAACCCATACGCTATTCTCTTTAGCATCAAGGCTGCTGTCCTCTACACCACGGATGGCTCCAGGAATGGTGGGCCCAATGCTGGGCATTCCTGTGGGGGCCCCCACGCACTAAGAAGAGCACTTGTGCCACGCACAATGTGCAGCATCTGGAAATAGTTGGTAGTGACATGATGACATCACTGCCAACTGCTTCCAGGAGGCCCATTTTGGGCCATTTGGAGGCAGGGTCAGGTGGGAGGGCCCAAGGTGAAGCCGATCTGCTCACCCCACTGACTTAGAGTGCAATCCAAACCTGGAGTTAGGCTGGCACAAGGGACACCGTAAAGGATGTTTGGACCACTCTCCGAGTCAGAGAAGCCAGCACACAGATGGGCGCCATCATCCCTGACTCTGAGAATGGTCCAAATATGCTTTACGGAGGGTCTTGTGCCCGCCTAACTTTGCTGGCTTAACTGTGCCTGCCTAACTCCAGGTTAGGATTGCGCTCCTACAATCCACAGAGATCCTGGCTGAAGCAGCAGGTGATATGCCAGCTGCACTGGTGCCGGGGCCCCCAAAGTGCGGGTCCCTATGCGACATTGGGTCACATTGGCTTAAGGCTGGCCCTGTTCTACACAGTTTCCTGGAAGTATGTCGCTGAATTCAATGAGACTGCCTTCTGAATAGACTTGCCTCAAATTCCATTTTAAGCAAATGCTGCTCTTCTTGGCAGAGGTTGACATTCAGAAGAATCCTCATAGCTGCCAACATGTGCATTAACTACTCAAGAAGACACCTTTAAACTGACACTTTATTAGACCTAGATTAAGGTACACAGCATACCCTGTAATAGGGACATATTTTGTATTGGAAGTGACCACAGGTAGTTACCCCCTATGGGTAAGGCAACGTGGCTTAAAAACACAGAGCAAAAGGAGAAAGCCATTAACCAGTTTCTGTTCTTTGCTGACTGGGAGCACAGTTGTAATAACACATTTCAGTTATGATCATGCTGAAGAGCCCCTTCACTGGTGGGGGACGGACGGACAATTGGAACAAACACCATCACATAATAAAATACTGTGAGCAAAGGCAGTTTGTCTCTGCTGCTGCTGAACTTCCAATACTGATGCCCAGAGCTGCTTTAGCTGGTTCATGAAATGACAGCAGTCAGCTATTTTATGACTAAGACCGACAAGAAATAGCTTCAAAGAACTCGATGCTTAAAAAATGTCTAACTATGATTGGAATGCACCCTTCAGTCCAACGTTGTCAACATCCTGTGGTAGCAAAATGTCCATCTGTGGGATAGGAGAGGTGAGAGTAGAGAGAAGCACGTCACAAGTGATGTGCTTCAGTCACCTGCAGTGACCTTTTCAGTGGGGACTGAGTCACGACTGGAACTAGAGGGCAAGTGTGGATGCCAGTCCTCAAGTAAGTGCTGCTTTGGTTTACAGGAGAGAATAAAGGGGTGCACTCAAGAACACCACTGGGAGAACATTACTTGCTCACTTCCTTGATGATACAGCTGCTGAGAGCTGAGCTTGTGCTGCTCTCCATTGCCCCATCCTGTCATTGGCAAAGCTTCGTTCTGGCGCATAGAGCATGAAAGCATGTGCAGGAACATTGGACCCCAGCTTTCCTGTGTATTGACATTTCAAGACAGGCACTTGAGAGAACTTCTGTAAAACACACATTCCGTCTCTCACCTGTCGCAGCCTGTCCCGTGGTCTAAATAAATTGGCTTTTCTAAAAAAAATAAAAAATAAAAATTAGATTTGATCAGCAATGAGGGGCACTGCTAGTGGTGGCTCTTCTGGTTAATTGTTGCTTTGGTGGTATTACATTGTTCTGAGTGGATTTGTGGGGGGGGGAGTGGAATTCCATTCCATTCCAAACCTTTATTGGCATTAAAACAAGCAGAATTCTAGATCGGAACAATAAACCAAATAACATGTAAGGGGGGAGAGGTAGAGAAACAAGGAACAAAGAACAGGTCAATTTAATTTAGGGTTTTTTTTTCATAACCTCAAGGAGAAAACCAGCAACCTAGTGGAATTCTCCTTTGCTTTAGTACTGTAACATGCCTTATATGTGACAAAAGTATATAAATTTTTGCACAGGAACTGGAAGTGCCCCCGACATTCATATTATTATAACAGCCATGGAACATGACCTCAGACAAAAGTCACAATGTTGTTGAGCGATTCTGAGTCAGAAAGAGTGGGGTTGATCCAAATATGCGTGTATGTCTCTGATTACTCACAGCTTACAGGTAAACTGCCTCAATTTTTAAACGGCCTCATGTTTGTTGTAGTGCCGACGATATGAACATTATGATGTTTGACTTTTGATGGCCCCTACTTTCAGGCAAGTCACCACTTGACATTAATACAATGTAAGGTAATTTGAGCATGCTTTAAAAAATTATTCTTGCTTATCTTTACGATGCAACTACTTTCTTCTTAATAAAGGCAAGGATTCTACAGCGAAACTAGGGGGGTTGTCCTACAGTTTATTTGTTGCTTAAATATTCTTTATTTTGCAAAGCTAATTAAGACTTGAATACATTTTGAACATTCCTTTTCTCTTAGCATTAATTTATTTTTTTTATTTTAATATACAGATATGGGTAAGGGTAGAAGAAAAACCATGAAAAGGGGATACATAGGTTCACACAAAAGGTACACATGGATTACAGCAATTACTTCCTTATCATTTTGTTACTGTTTGCATACAATCTATTCTCATCTAAATATCTTCAATCCACAATGCATACAAAACTTAATATTTCTAAATTCAAATACAATTTTAATCAAAATCCTACAATCTGAATATTAATATATCTTCAAAGTCTACATTTTATATTCTTTTGCTTATCCACTCATAAAACTGTCTCCACAATTTTTGTATCTTAGTTACATCTCCTTCCTTCAGTCTTTCAGTCAATACATCTATCTCAACTATATCATATATTTTCTCTCTTAATTGATCAACATTGGGAATTTCTTCACTTTTCCAATTCTGGGCATACAACAACCTTGCTGCAGTGTTAACATGTGTTATAATATATTCCATTTGCTTATTTTGAACATTGTTCATCATATTTAATAGGAATAACTCTGGTTTAAAATCTATCTTATCAAAGAGTAAAATTCCTTGTAAAATCGTATAAACCATTTTCCAAATTTTTTTCGCTTTCTCACATGTCCACCACATATGATAAAAGTCCCCTCTTTATCTTTGCATTCCCAACATTTGTTCGTGCAACCAGGGCACATTTTAGCTAATCTGTCTGGAATTATATACCACCTATAAAACATACAGGTTTCCTTTTAAAGTAGTTGCTTTCATTAATTTCAAATTAATCGTCCAAATCTTTTCCCAATCATTCAAATCAATGTCATGTCCAACATTTCTAGCCCATTGAGTCATTACCTCCTTAACTGTTTCATCTTCCCATTCGAATTTTTAGCAAAAATTCATACTTTAATATATTTGTCCTTTTCATTCATTAAAAGTTTATCAAATTCTGTCTCTTGCTCATAGACACCTATCTTAAGATCTTCTTTTAATCTTGACTTGATTTGAACTTTTGTCCACCAATCCAAAACGATTCCTTTATTTTCTAAAATAACGTCCTCTAGGAGTTTTCCTTTTTGATTTAGTAAATCCTCGTATTTAACATTTTGGTCTTCTCTTAACCAGTCTGGCTTGATCACAATTTCTAAAGGTTTAATCCATCTTGGTATTTTAGAATATAGTTTATATCTTACTTGATCCCATATCCATAACAATGCTCTTCTCAGAGCATGTCATTTAAAGTTTCCATAATATTTTGCTTTATCGTAAATAAAAAATGCATGCCAACCAATTTGCATATCAAATGCTTCTAAATTGAGCAGTCTTTCATTCTTCAAAGTAATCCAGTCTTTTATCCAATTAAATGTAGCTGCTTGGTAATAAAGTTCCCTCTTAGCATTAATGTTGTTAATGAGCCCAGATGGTGCTGCAATGAGCAAACGTGGGCATACTTGTACTCATTTATAGTGATAACCACAGTGAGTGTATAGTACCCACCATGATCCATGGTTTGGTACAATCTTTCACAGCCCTGTTCAAGTTGGTGGTTCTCGCTTACATTCATATCCCCAAATATCTCTGTTCCCATGCTGAATAAGTATGGTCCTCACACACAAGCAATCACAAGACAGAATAATTCAGCAATGGCTACAAGCCCATATTTAATCCAAGAGGGTGGCTGCAGAACTTGACGTAAAGGAATGTAAAAGGTCAAGTGCATTAACATAATTTCAAATGGAAAACATGAAATTTCCTCCTTGGCCTTTATGAAAGCTGCCTTATAGCCAAATGAATTTGACATCAGAAGATACAGGCTAACAATGGATAGTCATACATCACATGAGAGAGGCTGAAATGGTTTCGTGTCAATGGGATGAAGTGTGCTCTTAGTGGCACTGAGTAACAGCTTTGTCATAAATCAAAATTAGCTATTGTAGGAGAAATTCTATTTTTCCACCTCTGTTATATATGAACATCAGAATATCAATTTAGGATTCCTCCCACGCCAGCTGCAGCTAACAGAGAAGTCTGTCAGCTGGATATAAATACTCCGCTGTAGTGAGACAGCAATCACAATCTCAGAAATTTGCTGTTAGGAAGAGTCCTCCCGATGGTGTCACAAAAAGGTTGAAAGTGGAAGATACGAGTACATGGATCCCTTCCAACAATTTAGATAGTAGGTCTCTCTCTCTCAGGGTGCAATCCTAACCAACTTTCCAGCACTGACCTACTGTGCCAAAGGGGCATGTTCTGCATTCTGCAGTGGAGTAGTAGTCGTCACAGAGGCCTCCTCAAGGTAAGGGAATGTTTGCTCTCTTACCTCGGAGCTGGAAAGCTGGTTAGGATTGCATCCTCAAATCTCTCAAAAAATGGTTATTTACCTAGTTATAGCCTCATCTGTATTCAATTGCTACTTACAGTACAGTAGCTACTTACCATCATGCTTTGAAAGATACAATGGTGGAATGGCTGCTACATCACATCTCAAACCTTTGTAGACTTGTATAACGCAAGTCTGAAAGTCAATGGCCATTAAAGAAATAGGATCAAAGTTCCTAAGCGCTTGGTTGGTTACTGGTCACACATTTGTTGTATTACATTATTTCCATATACATTATAATATGGAAAGAAATAAAGCTCTAATCTCCATCTACCAGAGTAACCAGAACTCCAGTACTGGGCCTCAAAGAAAAAGTCTGACATACAGTAATAATGTCACAGGTCAAACGCACAATCAACACTGAATAGGATATTTTGACAAGAGAACCTCAGATTTAATTTCAACAGATGGAAACCAATAAGCTAACGTGCAATGCTGTCTTGCCATGGCTGTCCCATAACTCAGTCCAAACTTAATGAGTCTGAACCAACCCTGTGGAATGAGCCAGGCTTTGCATGGTGTTTTGGTTCCTGGATCTAAAGCTTCTTGGGAGACTGATGTGTAGTAGTGAACTGTACATCGGGATCCCCGTCAGGTTGCACCTCCTTCAAGTCAACATTCAGTTGAATGTCTCAGTAGGAATTGACGTGTGGAACAATATGTGGCAAAAGTATGGCCTTTGGGGTGTCAAGCAGATGGAAGGGAGTATGTTCATTAACCTGTGGATTGTGAGCCAGCAAGACATAACATTCTTCATATTGTACAACTTAAAGTTACCAAGTAGCTCCAAATAGTAGGATGGACTTATATGCCAAGGAGCAGGCATATCTATTGTTACCATTTACATATTTAAGAATCACATAGAGTAATGGTTCCCAAACTTTTTAGAGGCCCTGGTCCCAGTGCTTTTTAGAGCACTGCTCCCAGCTCACCAAGTTGTCTAACCTTGATGCACATAGTCTAATCTGCTTTCTCAGTTTCACATCCCAACAAAAACTGGGTCACAACCCACTGGTGGTCCTGGACCCATAGTTTGGGAACTGCTGATATAAAATCGATGTATTTTCTGCCCATTCCCTCTATATGGGCAGGAAAACAACCACTGTTTTGGACACTGGCATGTGTAGTTACTGTAAGGTAACTACAGTGTGCCAAAAATTCAAATGTAATTGGTCAGGTCATTTCATCAGTAAAACCACAATAAGAAGTGTTTATCAAGCAGCTGTCATGTGTCTGATGTGAAAGTGTCCTTGATAGCCAAAGCAGTGTCTTTGAGTGGATTAGAAGAACACATACACACAGACACACACACTCTTCCATGATTACTGTTTTCAGGGCAACACCAGCAAGTACCCAGGGACAGCTTATACGTTAGCCAACAATAGGACTTCTTTTACTGGCATTCTTGAGGCAGCTGCTGTGTTGCATGAGAGTGCATAGATAGAGCATTGAACAAATGCATGACAGAGCTCTTTTCTCTGCTCACATAAATATAAACTATGTTTGCAAATACAACAGTTGGATACTGGCATGCTATCTTACAAGGAAAATTGAGACTGTTTCATTATAAAAAAGTCTGCCATGGAAGAAAAAGATGTGTTTCTGCTCCTCCTTTTTAAAAGACGACTGTAACAGGTGCTGGCGCCTCCAATTTATTCTGTGAGCATCATTTGGAAGAGGGCAAGACAAAACGTGTCTCAGATGTTTTGATTTTTAGCACAAACTGCTGGCAGCTGTATGAAATAAAACACCACATGCACACATCTGAGAGATTTAAGAGCACTTTATTGTTCATTAAGGCTACTTTTAAGTACAAAAAAAGATGGCCTGCCAAACCTTTTTTAAAAATCTCCAGGTGAAACAAGGCCGCAAAAGAATGATATATTACAGATTTACAAACATGGAGAGCATTGTTCAAGCTGAACTGTAGAACCCATGGCTCTGTGAAAAAACTTCATGTAACAGTGAGGTTGATCTCCACCTCCTCTACCCTCCCTAACCCTTTGGCTTTCAAAGTAATATGTCCCATGGAGTATCTTTCTTAACAAAATTATTATGCACTGGACATATCACACTCAGTTTATACATCCTAAACACACTTACTTTGAAGTACATCCTACGAAAATGATTACAATTTACTCCAAGTATTGTGTGGTTAGGACTGAGGTGCCAATCTTTGCCTCCCCACAAATCCATTTACCTATCACAGATAAGTAAACTTGACTTTGTAATATTGTGCTTAAAAGAAATGTCAAAGGAGTTACATATCCCACAGAGTCCATCTACAGTCATTAGTACTTTCCTGTTAGACCGCTCAGTAGCCTGTAGCAATAACACACTAGTGGCTATTAATTGCTAATGCAGTGTTCTCATAGAATAACTGTGTTCCTGCACTTTTACTGTATTACAGACACATCTACAACAAAAAAAGATCAACTTTTTTTCTTCAAACAGACCAAAAAAGAGAGAATGATTACAATAAAGGAAAGGGAAAAATTAAATAGCTACATATCATTAACAAATTAATTGTTCCTCAAAAAAATACCTACAAATTTCTCTGTACATTCTTTACGCACAGCGTAATGATGGTCTTAAAGTTACCTATATAAAAAAGTGTGTTTTTCTGCCATTTTCTTTACAGGGAGTAGGGTACTGAATGCCAAAGCAGACTGAGCATCAGCTACTCAGTATGATGATAGTGAAATGGGTGATAAGAAAGGAGCTTCTATTATCCTTTTCCTGCTTTTAAAATTAGCCAGCCACACTCAACATGGAAAAACAAAAACAAAACAGGTAATCTGGTCTTTTCTACCCTGTGCCTTGTTTATATTAAATAGCTTAACATTTTTTTAAAAAAAATGTTAAAGCCAGTATGGACCCAATACTGTAATGTAGTCCAGAATACATCACATGTAGTTCTGTCTTCCAACTATTTCTAAATTCTCTCAATTGAGCCAGTTTTCTGAAACCCAGTTTAAAAAAACCTTCGTTGTGACTGCACTGGGGAATGGTGGAGTGTGTGGGGTGGGGATAAGGAGTGGGCGAGTTGCTGCACTTAAAAAAAGCCGAGAAGCTCATTACTACTAACACAAGCCTGTTCTTTATGCCTGCCTCTATTACCTAGTTAGTGGCTATTAAAATAGCAGATGAAATAAATGCAAGTAACACCTTTATAAAAAGTCATCTTTAAAAATGGAGGAATGTATGGTGCCTTGGCCTACGTTAAGCAGCCTCAAAAACAAAAAGATTGCATCCTCAGTCAGTTGCTTAGGCCATGTCTTTGTTTAAGGGGGCCGTTTCCAAGGGAGCTAACTGAAGTTGGCTTTAGAACTACGGAAGTTCAGTTTGTCAACTCAACGTTGAAATTAGCATTTAAAAAATTTAGTAATCCCACTCTTTCAAAGCAGATGCTGCTGCAGGTGTAAATTGCTTATTCAAGAATGAACAGAACAATGGCATCTGATACCTCACAGCATTGGGAAAGTCAAAACTGCTTCATTTGAGGCCTGACCTGAGGCTATCCATAGTTGCTGGCTGCTACTAAAGTGAATATCAGATACAAATATCAGAGTACAACTGTACCAGCAGTAAGTCTATCTAGGACTGTTACTGAAAAAAATAAAATAGAACTAGTTCTCAACAAAGGCTAATAAGTATTATGTTTCTTACTGTCTATACATTAATAGATACCAGCTATTTTTTCATAAAACATGCATCTTTAAGCACTATTGAACCCTCTGACCTCAGCTCTATTCTAACAAACTGCAGTGTTCAGAAAAGTGTAAATGCCCATGAGCTGTAAAATATGCAGTCCAGTTGCAAGCACTAAGCACCTGAAATCTAAAGAGAGAAAGACCTATAACCTGTATGAGACTTCCCCTTCCTAAGCAATTTTGCTTTCTTGCTTTAAAGAGAACCAGAAATATAATCTTTAGACTTTTTGCGAAGCAGTTTGCCCTCCAAATATAACATCGTGCATGATGTTGCTAGGCAACTCTAGACCTCCTCCAATAGTGCAAATCATACATGACAGTTCTTTTCAAGTATATACATACAAAGTTACTTCACAAAGGGAGAAGAAAGCAATGGAAGCAAAAACCAGACAATTTCTAGTTTTGAGAAGCTAATCAAACACACAGCATTGGGGGTCAACCAACTGTACAGAATGGCTTTATATTTTGTTTTGTGGTGTGGGGTTTTTTTTCTGCCCATTAACTTGCTTCTGTTTTTTTGTTTTTGTTGCTTTTTTTTTTTTTTTTATAAAGAAAAAGGGGCAGCAGATTTGCATCAGAGGTTTCTTTGGTAACTGAGGCAGGGGGGAAAAGAGTGCTACATCATAGAATTTGCTTTTTAATCAAATAGTTCCTGCTATCTTCTTTTTAGGGCACACTTGTATAAAAACCAAGCAAATACACAAAAATGTGAGTTGAAAACTAAAAACTTCTTATACCCTCCCTCCCAAATACTATTTTATTTTGAGCCCTGTTCCAGGCTCTGTCAAACCATGCAAATTCACGTTGGATGAAGGAATTGTGGTCCTCTCTTCATGACACTATGGAAGGTGAATGATTATGGTTGACCATATGGGAGGAAGAAGGAGATGATTGGCCCCTCCTGGAGGCAGATTCCGGACTGCTGGACACGCCATCTTTTGCAGCTTTAATCTGAAGCCACGTATCCCCAAGTGCTTTGGCAAAGTGGTCATCAACCGATCCTGTGATGGATACAGAGTTTGTCACTGGCTCTGGCTCCTTGTAGTTCTTGCCAAGGCTTCTGCGGAAGTGCTCTTCTACCACTGGATCACAGGCAGTGGTGGCTACATAGGAAGAGAAATCATGGAAACTGGTAAGACGCTAGTGACTGGTGCTTAACCTATAATGCTTGTAGCTCTCCTAGCAGCACTCCACATAAGCATGGAAGGCTTCATTTTCTGTGAGTTTTTCATTTTTTTTGAAGAGTGGTGATAGTCCTGCAAGTTTGTTTCTTTTTCTAAACTAGAAACAGTAAATTTAACATCTTTATCAAATTAAATCCATTGCCTGTCCATCAATTTGCCTTTATCAAAATAAGCCCATTGCTTACATCCATTGCCTGTAGATGACCAGAAAAGAATGTCTCTAGGATAAAAAATAGATCAGACAAAGAAGTAATGAACTCATTTGACAAAATGAAGTCATTTCATAACTGCTATTTGAAGAGGGAAATAAGGTTTAATTCAGGATCTCATTTCCTTTACATCTTTTGGATCTGGACTTCTGATACAGTTTTCTGTTAGATTTACTATCTAAAAATAAAACTCTTTAGGGACTTAACAAGTGTAAATTCTTCTTTCCTAAGAAAGTATCAGCGGCGTACCTGGGGGGGGCAAGGGGGGAAATGCCCTAGGCTCTGGCTTGGGAGTGGGTGGGTGACACTGCCCCGTCACCCACCACCACCAAGAATGAGAAGCAGTCGTGCAGTGCAACAATGCGCCCGCACGGCCACTTTTCCAGCCGGCTTCAGCTCTGCCTTGCAGTGGCACTTCATTTCCCCCAGTATCAGAGGGGAAGAGCAGCGGAAAGCCATGTGGCTTTCTGGCAGTTTGCACCCCTGAGAGTTGGGGAAATGAGGTGCTGCTGCGCCTTGCAGAGGCGCATCATTCCCCCAACTATTGGAGGGACAGAGTGCCAGTAGCCATGTGGCTTTCAAGCGCTCCACCCCTCCGATAGCCTAGGATGTGTGGCTGTGGACAGCAGCCCCCCCCCCGCCCCGGAACAGAAAGGAATGCTAGTTTTAAGAAAAAGCATAATCTATATCTATATACGCATAAAGAAATCTCTCTCTTTTTTGAAAAAAGATTAACTGTCTGTAAAACATGTCTTCAACTACTTTTTGTATGTTCCCACTCTCCTGTGCATAAACCTGCTACCTGCTAGTTAACCCCCAAAAGAGTGATTTTGTAAAGTGGAACTTATATTTAACAGAGGGAGAACAACTGTGCCTCCTCAGCCCAGCCCAGCATCTTTTAAACTGACTATTCTGCATCTTTATAGATTGTGAGTCCTTCTGGGACAAGAAACCATTTCCTTAGCTATATGAACGTTTTATTGAAAACAGTATATAAATATTCTTAACTGCCCTCCTATAGAATATTTGTATACACGTAATACTATTGCCAGAACATAGGAAAGCTGGACACCAGAAAATCATGAGCGTTTTAAATAACTGTTTCAAAAGGCACATACAAAAAACCTGAGAATGTGAATCTTTATGAATCCATTTCTAAAGCCAAAATCCTTGCCTTTTATATTTTTGTTTTTCTTGTTCACTTTCACCTAGAAAAACAAATCCATTTATGTTCCATCTTTGGTATCCATTTTGCATCTGTCCTGCATAATACTGACCCTCACATAATCAAGAAGTTGATGACTTTCTCTTATTCAGACCAGACCGTATGTTCTACCCAAGAATGTGTTCTTTTAATGAGTTAATTGGGCCTAGTATTGCAGTTCTGCTATATACTACACTAAATGCCTTGGATGTGCATGTAATCCTATGCAAGACAGCAAAAGGTAAGATACACATCAGTTTCAAAAAAATATGCCCAAAGCAATACTGAAACAATGCCAGGTCTATGGTCTCCAATTACAATGAGCAAGAACAATTTTAACTGTGGAATCTAGATTTTCCTCCATCCAATATGTATACTCAATAATTCTGGCATAAATCAAACTTTCCACTGCCAAAAACAGGGAGGAAGATCCCAATAAAAGTTCCATTCCAGTACACAATTACACATTTAATTTGACCCTAACATACTCCTTATCCCCTCCACAATCCCACTCTTCTTCTTAATTCGTTACATGTGTTAGTTATTTAATGGCCTTGTGTACTTTCAAGTAGTATGAAGGAAAGAAGTGGGACTGAAGCATTACTCACTATTAGGTGGTCTCCGGTAACTAGCTGGCATGGCAGTACCACATCCACTGTGCACAACTGAACAATGAGAGAGATTACAGTTACGATTGCTTGCGGAGGCACATGTGATTACGGACGGACGGTTCTGAGGGCCAGAAAAAAGGTCAGTCAATACAGCTGCTTCCTGAAGTAAAATGAACTGAGTAAAATGTTCATCTCAACACAGAGCAAAATGTAAAATAAAGCAAAAAATAAACAGCCTGGTAGCTGCTAGCAAGGACTTGCAAGAAAATCAAACTATCTGGGCTAATTATTTACTGAGTACAAAGTTGCTTAGAGTTGCTTTAACTTGTTTCCACAGCCTGGTATAAAAGGTATAAAAGTTATCCCTGCAAGTATTTCTGACTGTTCCTGGATGTACATTCAATCTATAGACATGATTGGAGAACAACTGCTGCAATTACAAGCCATTAAAAGAGAGCCACTAAAGACAGAATTGGATCTAGATATGTACCTGATCATGTAATATATCTATCCGCATCACTATATGCTTCCAATATGGTTAGGGCTGCTAATGTAGAGAAACATAATCTGTTTGATATAAACTGGCCTCAAGTCAGACTTCAGGGGAGGTCCTGTTAAACCAGTTTCACACCACCTCCTGTGAATGGAACTGGGGTGCGTGTCTCACTTAATCACTCCCTCCCCTAATATCTTCAATCCAGAGAAAAGTGAATGCGTGAAGCAGGATATTGCTCTGGGGACACAAGGTGAAACCACTGAGAAGCTGTCACTCAGTAAATGATTCCTAAGGCCAAACCGTCAGATACAAACACATAGGACTGCCACTGAAAACAACAGCCTTGCGTCTATCTGACCTCTCTAGATATTATAGCCATCACACTATACATTTCCACATTGTGGGCTAGTGTGAACGGGGAAAGACAGACAAAACAGATAAACTACGTACTACAAATGGGGTGGAACTAAACACAAGTCCATTGTTTCTTGGCAGCCATGCCACATATACATCCCATTTTTTTGTCACATGTTGTTTCTCCCTTTACACAAGACCAGCACTAAACATGTTTCTGCCAATAAGAAGTCATGCCACACTACCACATAACAAGCAGAGTTGGAGATTGATACTTTAAAGTTATGGTGTGATTGCAGTAATCCTATTCAGAACTGCTCACTGAAACGTAAGATTCCAGCCCCAATACAACTTGTGCCCTACGTTTTTAGTACACCTCAGTTAAGAAATAGTCACCAGTAAAGCTTTTGGGAGTGTTATGGTAAGTGAAGCTGTGCCCCCTATTGGTGCCCCCGGAACGCTGGTGAACCAGATGTGAAGGAATAAAGGCAAGACAGACATTGCGTACTGTAGTTAGATTAGGCAATTGTATTTGTAGGAGCAGGCAGTCTCGTAGTCAAAACAGTCCAGGAATCAGGCATCACAGATAGTAAGCAGATCACAAGTCAGACAATCATTCAGGCAAGATCGTACAATTCACAGGATGACCAGCAGCACTTTCCTCCTCCAGCATTACTTGCCATTCCAATCCATCAAGGATAGGAGGTGAGGCCTCCCCTTAAGTACCTCCCTCAGAGGAATTATCACCAATCAGAGGCCTGGTTGTTGCGGCCCCACAATGTGTGCAGTTCTGCACATAGGCATCCCACGGAGCTGGCCTTGATAAAGGCACATTGCTTCTTCTCACAGGTGTTTTCTAATTAGCCGAGCCTGTCATAGGGGTTTTCACAGAGAAAATGCACTCAGGCTTCCACACTTTGCTATGTTGAGTCTGGAGTCCTGACAGGGAGTGTTTGCTGTGTACTGATGTGGAGTTTCCCATTCACGTAACAACTGAGGTCAAGTAGTGCATCCAATAAGAAAAAATAGCACCTAAAATCATCATCAAGGATTGATAGTTAAAAAGATCATCAGTATTATTTTTTGAAGTATTATTCATCTTATTCTTTGGTTTGTCTGACAACAAACTTAAGTAAATCAGTTTTCCACATCACAGATGGAAAACAAGAGTAAGCAAGCAAGCAAGCTACACAATGAATCATTTGCCAAGGTGGGACTTGAACGCATATTGGATTTTAAAGCTATAAATCAGAATACCTGGGCTTTCAGGGTCCCTTTAAAAAGCCTATTTAGAATGAATAGTCAATAGAATTAATACATAATAGGCATAAACAGAGCACACAATTTCCATCCTGTTTGAGCTAAAATCAAGCTGACATATAAAGCAGCAGACAGGACATTGAATTGTTAACTCAAGTTCAATGTTACCTGAATACAGGCACCCTGAAAACGTTCTATTTTATTGCAAGATTAAAGACAATGCTGCTTTAAAAATTGCTGAAATGCCATTCTAGCAACAAGTTGCTGCTGTTTGTCCAACTTCTACAGCGAAAATGCTGTATTTGCACCTTCCTTTTGCCAACAGCAAAGTCAAACATGCTTAAGATAAACAAGGAAGAATCAGGAACCGTAATGGTTACTTGGCCCAGTTAATTTATCGCTTTGTATTCTTCAAAGCAAGATGGAACACAGCATATGCAGGGTATGGGCGAATTCATATCTTATGGGAGCAGCTTAAATGTGGACCAGTTGCATTTATGAAGCTGAGAGGATTAGGATGCCAGGGTGGCTTCCAAAGCAGGAAGCACCCATGCAAATATCATATAGATGCCTTGTATACAGATATCCTATGAAATGAATGAAGGCCATAGTGCATACAACACTATGGTTTGCTAGACTGCGTTTGTCAATTTAAACACACATACCCCACAAACAAACATCCTCCTATAGTATCAACAAGTCTCACTGAAGCATCACACTTGAGATAGACTTCAACCATGCTCCAAACACAACAGCAATTTTACAACATCTGGCCATTATCACCAGGGTATTGGCCAGTAAAAACAATTTCTGAGGTATTCAGAGAGTGCCAGAGCTGGCCGCCAAACTGAGGAACAATAGTAAGATTTATCAAAGAGCGCTAATGTCGTCAGTGGAAGCCTCTCCCTTCCTCATCTGTCATCACTGAACCAACCATGGAGAGGTGGGGAGGAGGTGGCGTCTGCAGAACAGCAGCAGTTGGGGTTGTACAATGGGTTACGTAAAATAATAAGTCAACTGATGAGGCCAACACTTGACAGCAGAAGTTCAGATTATATTCCTGATATGCATACAGTACGCAAAGGTTGCAGGAAAAGCATGAAATGACCATCTAGTGCCAAATAAGACTAGAAGGGCCAAAGAAACATTAGCAATGCTGGCTGATTAAGGAGAAAATAGTCCCCAAACCCATGACAAGGTATCCTAAGCTCCAAAAGGCAAGTGCATATACTATTAACTGTAGTCATAAAGAGAGAAGAACTGTCTTGTTGCATGCACCAGCGTGTCCCCCATCATTCCAGTTCATTTAGATTGCAATATCTGCTATAATGCTAACTTTAAAACAGTTTATTTACCCTCCATCAGTTGGGGAAAAATATAGTGGAGAAGTGGCAGAGTGGGAGCCACAGTTCTGCATAGAGACTAATGTGCAGAAAAGGAAGCTTGTGTCACAAAAATGAAGGAGGCTGTTGTAAGCTGCAAAAATCTGTAAGAACTGTCCTACAAAAGGCAAACCATGCGCTGCATTAGGAGAAGCAGAAACAGGCAGAAGACTGATATGAAGAGCATATCGGGAATATGATCTGAACTTCTACTGTCAAGTGTTGGACAAAAGAGTGATGCTTACTCTACATTATAGTACAGGAAGACCTGGAGAGGAAAAAGGATCATAGTCTCCAAAAGCAGGACTTAGGAAAGATGGCTCTCAGTCATCAGCACAAGCAAGGCAAAAGGGCTCTGCACTCGAGCTACGTGGAACTGGGACAGCTCCACAGCTTTCTGCTGTGTGAAGAACAGGCTCTCAGTGATCTACAGTAGTGAAAGAGCATTTAGACCTTTTGCCCCTCCCCCAAACAAGTACAAACATCTCCCTTCTTTCCTCCTATAGACTCGTTTTGCCTCCCAATGGAGATAAGTCTGGCAGGACTTAAAACAACTTTCCATAGAGGACATCTAACTGCCCTTTAAAGATCTTAGTTTAACACCCCCTAGAAAAACAACTGCTGGCATTACGTGCCTCCCCATCCACCCCCACTACAAATGCTACTATCAAATCCGTTAATGGGAGCCCTCAGTTGTTTGGAATTCTGTCCTCCATCAAGATTCTGAGTTTAAAACAGGTTTACACTCTGGCTACCACCTTCTGTCCTATGCCAAAGAAAAAAATAATTTGCAAAGCCCCTCTCCTGTCTCCTCACACACATACACATTGCAGCCAACCAGAAGAGTAGGGGCCTTGACAATCAAGAAACCAAGTACCTGCTGCCGTTCCATCGCTGTCATTGTAGAAGCAATGCTTACAGAGCGGGTAGCATCCATGCTGTTTTTGGTCAGTGCTAAAGGTTGATCCATGCTTGGGATTGAGGCATACATGTGATTAGCATGAAGGCTCACTGTTGGTGCAGCAGCCCGTTCTATTGGACTGCGGCTTCTTTCCCTGTGCTCTTTGCGGTAGTCTCCATTAGCAGTCTTCATTCTAAAAGAAAAGCAGGCCATTATTTTAATCATATATATATTTAGAGAGCACACTCAGGAGGAAAAGAAACATTTCAGCATGTTTGCTTTTCATCTAATGTCTTTCAAGCACACAAATTCAACCTCCAAGCCACCATTTGCAGCAACCTTCTTCACGACCACTTTGTGGCATCATAAACAATCTAAAGCAGAAGAAAGACCTTGGATACTGCTGAATTGTCCAGTAAACTTCCCAGTCTATATGCCTAGAATAACAGTCATGCAAATCAGTAAACTTAAAGGGTTGTGTTGCACCCTTTACAATCAGTAAACAAGTTTACAATCAGTAAACTTAAAGGGAGTGCTTGTACAACACACGCACATGGCAGATTTGCATTTTATACTATATTATTGGATTCACTACAAAGACTGAATCCAAACAGTACACCCAAACAGGGAGCTGTATCTTATCTTAATCCTTTGATGGCTGTGTTGTATGACACACATTTAAAAAAATCTGTTTGGCATGTTTAAGGTACACATTTAAATCCTAGATGCACTCTTATAAAATGCTGCATCTGAAAAGGCTCACAGTACAGTGGAAATCAGGACAGGACAGTGGAAATCAGCTTTGTGATGGAATATTGATACCAGCAAATCTGGATATAACCCAACTGTTTCCACAAGATGGCATATCTAATAGTTTAAGCAGAACCGCTGAAATTATCTCTAAATGGCTTTTTTAGGCACTAATTATGTGTTATAATCGCACTTTAAAAAGTATTGTTTATGAAGTATTGGTGCATTTGGCACGTGCTGTTGATCAGCACAGATAATTTTTCAAATAAATTATGAAAAACCTGAAATTTATGGACTATAGCAGACATATAGAACTTTAAGCCCAAGCCCAATTTATTAACCATTATCAAATAATTTATTAACCATTATCAAAAGTACTATTTTGCTTTTTCAAGAGAAAAACTATTCAATATTCCCTGTCATTCTCAGTTAGGTTCTTATTCCTCCACCTCTCAGAAAAACATGAGAAAACTGAAGCCATTCACATGGCTGTCAATGATTGTGCATCTTATCAGGGAGAGATTGTCTTGTCATAGGGCTGTCACAGTGAAGCAATTCAAAGTGAAGAATACAAAGGAAATTAGGCTATCTGGGCATCAGGCAGCATAACTGTAGCAGTAACTTCTTCTAACAACTACTTGAATCCACCCATTCAATATGTTAAAGAAACTAACAAAATACACCTAAGAGGGAACCTTTGGCACAAGACTTGATATGTACCACTAGACAAGGCCTGAATAATGCATGACACATCAAGCCAAGTGCAACACACAGTACTGTGGCCTTCCAAGCATTAGGTGACTCCTCACCACTCCAGTTTTTGCTATCTCAGTAGGCCTGGAGGGTTACAGAGGTGTGCACATTTGTAAGGGTGTTACAGTTCCACCCTCTCTATGGCTGCTCCAACATCACTGGGGGAAATACATAGAAAGTTATTTGTCTGTGTGGTGCCTCTATGGATGTGATACAGTAGCACATACCTCAAATAGTGTGGAAGCCATTGCAGAGGTAACATCAATTGTGCTGTTAGAAGTAAGCCATTTGCTTTTCCATAAAGAGATTCCTACAAACTAAAGATCCATGTGCTTTTATACTGAGCTGTATATATCCCATTGGCAAATGTGAATGCACTGTAGTTATTTTCTTTGTTTCTGTTCTTTCTTACAAGGAGCTTATGAGTCCCTACTATTTTTGTATTTCCAAAAAAAGTTCCTCCACTCTTTCTTTGCCCTAGCATGTGTCTGTGCAATCTGGGATCTTAAACACAAAGCACAGCCCTAACCTAAATAAGGATGCAAAAATTTCCTCAGTTAGAAATGAGCTATGCCAGCTTACAACTATACCCTCACTCAAACATCTTCTCTTCCCTGCTTCCCCTACTACAAAAAATAGAAGAACATCTAGTGGAGAAAGAATTCTGTGTAAGTTACAATTCACACACTGAACTGTCAAGACTAGTGGTCCTAATGAAGGGGCTTTCTTGAACTGTTGCCATTTTTGGTTATGTATATTTGACTCACTTTCTAACAAAGGTGCCAGTTTCCCGACACTATGAGTTTTGTTCCCGGGTCCCAACCAACATGCTCCCTGCACTCAGTTTTTCTAAAGCAACACCAGTATACAGTATTTTCATGCATAAATGGACCATAATGAAATAAAAACCTTTATATATGAGAAATCTCTCTTTCCCCCCCCCACCCCTCTGGCCCATATCGCCTCTTTTCTCTGCATTTAAAACAGACATTGTTTTCCATAATTTTCCCCAATGAATCATAACCCAGGCTCCAGTGCTTACCAAAGCATCATGTGCTTAGATGGATGACATACCAAAACCACACACATCCTGACTGTTAGAAAAGAACTGCAGCACATTTTCATCTTTGCCTTTTAAATGGAAAGCAATCTTTGGAGCCCAGGCCTTTAAAAGATTCAAGTGGCAGTTACAACACGGTGTCCTTCAACAATTCTTGCGCTGTAGAATGGTTAATGTTGTCTTTCTGTTTACTGGAACAGAGCAATGGGTAATTCACACCCATGCTGGAGAAACAGTCTAACTTTGCCAACTGTTTAAGGAAGAGAGGCCCAGAAAAGGGGACTGTTCCCTTATGCTCATTTCCAGTGCACAGCCATTTGGGGAGGAGCAGCCAAAAGAACTGCTGACAAAAAACTACAACTCCACAGTGTCTTCTTTTTTTAAAAAAGCCGCTAATGAAATTGCCCAGATTTTAAAAGATATACGTCTCATGAAAAGTAATGAATGCAATTTAACAATTAGCAACACACAATTACTAGTAGTCAAACAAACAAAAAAACCACCCGCTAAACAAAACTCCACCTCATTCTTCTAAGCTGAGGATGTGACTTATGCAGCTAAACTCAGTTTGGGAAGTCAAAAGGGAAAAAAAGAAACAAAACACACACCCTAACTTTTGGGAAGCTTGACAATTTGGTCACTTAGGGGCTGTACTTAGTCACGCAGTCAGTTTTGGAGAGCATCAATTTGGAGGTCTCTATTCATTTTTCTGATGCACTACACAGACAGCAAGCTCAGAAGATACTTAGGGTTCAGTCCTTTCCAAGTTTCTGGTGCAAAGCAGCTACAATGCAGCCCCAAGGTATGTGAACAAACATTTCCTTACATTGAGAAGGCCTCCCTGACTGTCCCTCCACCGCAGAATGCAGCACATACACCATTGGGACTGCTACATCAAAGCTGGAAAATTGGATAGAATTTGGCCCTTCGTGTCTTAACTGGACCCACAAGATTAAAAAAACAGACTGAAGGGAGGTGTCAGGATATATGCACAGCCTGAGCATGTGGATCACTAATTGTGTGGGGCTGCCTGGCTGCTTCATGTGCACCCAAACCAGGCCACTAAGGCTCAATCTCACTCACATTCGTCATCATCGCAAAGGGCCAAACACTATCTTACGTTATTTTAAGAATATCTTATGTTAAGAATGCAATTGCAATTGGGGCAATTTGCTTGCTTTTTATAACTTAAACAGTAGCTGCTGTGGGAGGAAATAAGGTAGGGGCTGCAGCAAGGAAAGAGAGGGCACCGGAAGAACTCTTTGCCCCTCTATTATCCTGATCCCAGCAGGGGCCCCCTAGAGACTATTTAAGTTATTAAAAGCAAGCACCAGGAAACAGAGAGTGGGGGTCAATGGGCAATTTTCACAATGGAGAGAGGTGAAAAGTGGAGTGCCCCAGGGATCTGGCTTGAGGCCCGTGCTTTTTATTTCAATTTATTCATCAATGACCTGGAGACAGGGATAAGCAGCGAGGTGGCCAAGTTTGCAGATGACACAAAACGTTTCCGGGTGGTGAAAACCAGAAAGGATTGTGAAGAGCTCCAGAAGGATCTCTCCCAGTTGGGGGAATGGACAGCCAAATGGCAGATGCGTTTCAACATAGACAAATGTAAAGTGATGCACATTGGGGCAAAAAACCAAAACTAACAGCTCAGGAGAAAGATCTTGGGGTGCTGGTGGACAATTCAATAAAGGTGTCGACCCAGTGTGCGGCAGCCATTAAGAAGGCCAATTCCATGCTTGGGGTAATTAAAAAAGGGGTTGAGAATAAAACAGCCAATATTATCATGCCATTGTACAAATTGATGGTAAGGCCGCACCTGGAATATTGTGTACAGTTCTGGTCGCCGCACCTCAAAAAGGACATAGTGGAGCTGGAAAAGGTGCAGAAGAGAGCAACAAAAATGATTGCGGGGCTGGGGCACCTCCCTTATGAAGAAAGACTGCAGCGTTTGGGGCTCGTCAGCCTAGAAAAAGCCTAGCCTTGGCGCCTGAGGGGGGACATGATTGAGACATACAAAATTATGCGTGGAAGGGACAGAGTCGATAAAGGGATGTTCTTTTCCCTCCCTCAGAACACCAGAACCAGGGGGCATCCGCTAAAACTGAGGGTTGGGAGCGTTAAAACAGATAAAAGGAAGTACTTTTTTACCCAGCGGGTAGTTAATCTGTGGAACTCTTTGCCACAGGAGGTGGTGATGGCATCTGGTCTTGATGCCTTTAAGAGGGGATTGGACAGATTTCTGGAAGAAAGGTCCATCGTGGGCTATAGGCAATGATGGACTGTGCAACCTCCTTACAAAGGTGGTGGGCTACTGGTATCGGGTGCAAGGGAGTGGCAACAGGATGCAAGCATCTTGTTGTCTCATGCCTCCCTGGGGCACCTGGTGGGCCACTGTGAGATACAGGTAGCTGGACTAAATGGGCCTTTGGCCTGATCCAGCAGGGCTCTTCTTATGTTCGTTTTCTGGAAACCACTGTATTTAAGTAGTTTGTTGTTGTTCAGTCGCTAAGTCGTGTCCGACTCTTCGCGACCCCATGGACCACAGCACGCCAGGCCTCCCTGTCCTCCACTAGCTTCCGGAGTTTGTCCAATTTCATGTTCATTGCTTCGGTGACACTATCTAACCATCTCATCCTCTGCCGCCCCCTTCTCCCTTTTGCCTTCAGTCTTTCCCAGCATGAGGGCCTTTTCTAAAGAGTCCTCTATTCTCATGAGGTGGTCAAAGTATTTGAGCTTCCACTTCCGTATTTAAGTAGTTATTAACCGTCAAAAAAGTATTATTAAGGGTATAAAAATTTGCTCTATTCTGACGAGGCCTCCAACACAAAACAAACACCTATTCCTCTATTTTTGCAGCCAAGCACCAGTCTCGGTTCCACTGAAAGTGTGCACACAGGTGCACAATGTGTAACTAAATAAGTAGCAAACAAACTTTAACGAAGTACTATGGCAGGCAAAAGTTCTAGTTCTTTGCCCATTCAATTATGTTAATAAGAGTCAAGGAGGTGGTTAGTTTTCATATTTGGCCTCAGGCTGAAAATATATGGCTCAATAAAGGCACCCAGAATTTTAAGGTGCCAGCCAGAAGCTTATTCAGCGGGCAATTAAATGATACTTTTCCTGAGTCAAGTGTTGAACATCCTAGCCTGCCAGACAAAATGCATTTTCCTCCTCTGAATTTCAGCATGGTATGATTTTAATGGTCAAAGTTCTTAACGAGTAGAGACTGAAGCCAAGCAGAATCAGTGCAGAAAAGAAAGCTTCAAGGGACACGTGTTTTGTTTTCTAAGCCAACAGGAAATCCTTCTTGCTGCTCCATCCAGAGGCCTCAACATCTTGCGAGAGGAGTCTTTTTATTATACTGCACTTTTCTAATATGTAGTTAAAACAGTGGAGGAGGAAATGAGTAATCCTGATGCCAGTTAATGCATTCTTCAAATCATTTACATAATACAAGCCCTAGAGAGGACAGCCATTCAGCTCAATTTTGTAGAGCAAACTACAGGAATCAAGCAGGAATCTAAAGGCATGCAATCTTTTTCTCGATAAGCTTTCTCCAAGTCTAAAAACATTAAATGGTACTAATTTCATAGCAAAACAAGAAAACACACACCCCAAGCATAGACTATAACTTCATTGTCCTTAAATGTATTATTCTCAGTGAACAATAGGACAAATTTTTGTACGAATTGGTCATATCACTGCCCATCTTCTCTAATACATAATACATTTGTCAGACCTTCAAGCAATACTCCTAACCGGAAAACCAACTAAAAGTAGAGAAAGAATTTCCCTTTCTCACAGTCAATAAGCTGCACTTGACATTTTACATCTATGTGTACTTGTAAAAACTAACTTTTTCTGTGTAAGAAACAGTGTAGTCCAAGCCAGAAAAAGGGAATAAACTGATGCACTTGAGTTGTTTATACACAAACAAAATTATCCTGGAAGAAGCCACCCAGTTAAAAATCAAGTAGTAAACACAACTATCTGTGAAGAATTGCAGTAACTGAGATTCATGCCAAAACTCCATTCATTTGGATGAATCCATTCCAAAGTCTATCAAGAAATTCTTAAAAGATGAAGTGGAAGAGGTTTGCAAGCAAGTCTAATTTTAGATGCTGCATGCAATTTATTATTGATGTCTTCTCATAGAATACAATATCATACAGAACCAACAGATGTCCAGAAAAGCTTGAGAAGTAACGTATATCATTTAAATAACTAGATCAGTTTAAAGTCACAATATTTTCTAAGATAATGAGTATGATAATGTTCAGTTACCTTTGGTCTCTTTGCCTCTGACAATAGATGTACTACCAAATTGTAGTCAAGGTAAGCTTCAGCTGTAGCAGCCATTTTCAACAATTGTGCTGTGGCACATTGATGTGCTGCAGGAACTTGGGGTCAGGTCATTTATTAGTAGGGCTGATGGGGGATGTGAACCCCGCCCCACTGGTAGCATGGTGTGACTTGTCAATTGTAAAAAAAACTAATAGTGTGCCTTGATAATTTCAGTGTCTTGTTAGTGTGCCATGAGATAAAAATGATAGTAAATCACTGAGCTATGGTACCTCTACATTGAAAATATCTACCAACGTGTCTTGCAAGGCTTAACTTACAACTAAACTTGTAAATAACAACTTGCAAATTCTTCTGGAATCCTGTTGCTGGGAGAAAGAATTACCTCCAGGAGACAAGGAAAGGCAGCTTTTGTAAGCTGGAAGGCCTGTTACATGCTACAAATAACCAACACAGGCATGTGAAGCCTGGCAGACTACTAACATTTCTGACTCTATATGCAAGGTTTGTGTAACTCCTTGAAATATACAGGGCTTCTTGAATGGTTTAGATCGTGTAATTCCAATGTCGAGGGCTTGGACCATTTTCTTCCTGCTCAACTGCCACTATGCTATGAAGCTCCCTGCTGAACATGAGTAAAGCTACATTACACATGAACACACAATCCTTCTACAAGCACCACATAACTTGAATAAATATAGGCATCCAAACAGACCCAGCCATACTGAATGTTAACAGAAAAATTCAGAACAGAAATGTCCCTCTAACATCATATGGACTGTCCTTGTCAAGGAGGAAAGTGCACAAATGTGAAATTACCAACAAGAAGAAAGGCACAAAGGACTTCTGGAAAGTTCAAAATGGGTAACTGTAAAACAACTAAGCAGTACCAAAATTAAATGCCTTACAACACTTTCAGCAGACATTTCCAATTTGATCCTTCTGTGCACTGTGCATTTATAATACAGACTCTTAAAGGTCTGTTTACACCAGAAATATTTAATACCATTGTCACTAGAAAATCTTAACACAACTTCTCTCTCTATAGAAATACTTAGAAATACTCTCTGTAGAAAGGTTTTAAGTAAACAAAATGAATACTTTGGCACTTAAAGGCCACCATATCATTAAAATCTTAGCCAAGATAAAAGCAGTACTGTATTTTGCTAACATAAGCCACTTTTTTGGCATCTATACCAAACAGTGGATCTATAAAGCGTCAGTTGTATCAGTACATCAGTAATTTGAGAAGTGAACAATAAGCAGGAGAGAACAACTCCTTCCTTTTTGCTACAAGTTAGGGCATTATTCTCCCATCCTTCCCTTCCAGATTTTCACTTGTAAGCTGCCTAAATTTTTTTCAATTCCTTATGCCTCCATTTCTGCATAGATCCTAACAACATTGCATCCCTAATGCAGAAGAAAAGCATGGGGTAACTAAGAACATACATCACTGTGAAGAGACTGCTATCAACAGGAGATAACTTTATGAGTAAAGGCAGGGGAAGAACTGTGACAGACCCACTTTACAAGGAGAAGATGTCAGTTTCCATTTTGGGCATCTTCAGGTTAGAAGAGAGAAAAAATCTTGTCTGAAACCTTGGAGAACTGCAACCAGTCTGTGTCAACGGTTACTGATCTAGATGGACAAATGGTCTAGGGCAGCTTCCTATACACTCTTGTTATATTCCTTTTGTGAGTGTTAACAGTTTGAATTTTCAAGTGAGGGTTTTTCAACATTTTATTTTTAGTTCAGTGCTTTTACATCATATTTTGTTCTATTCTTGTTTTCTGTCAGGGATGTACAATTGCTGCAGTCCAAGAATGCCAATTTGCATGTCAGGAATGTCATTTTATTATGTTACAATGACAGCACTCCTTGATGATGTCACTTCCAGCTATGACATCACTGCCAGATTAATGACATCACTTCCAGTGGGTCCCAAAACAAGTGCCATTCTAAAATGTGGGTCCCAGTCTAAAAAGTTTGAATACCACTTTTATACACATTTGGGGTGGTGGTGATGGTTTGAATTTGACCTCCCTTAAATAAAAAGTCTGGGTATAGGAGTTCTCCCAAGAGGTTGCTGGATAGTTGGTCATTATTATAGGACAGAATTCAGCAGCATCAGAACAGAAGACTCCACTCCCTCTAAGGAAGTGGTATCTCCTAGCCATGTGTTGCAGCATTATCAATCCCCATTAACTGTAACAAGCAAGAGAGGAAGGTCAGGAATACAGAATCTAGAGGCACTGCCCTCCCTGCAGTTTCACATATAGAACATGATCAACATTTGCAACCCTAACAGGCATGAAAATTGTTCCCACCAGCTGTCTAGTTGGCAAGTCTCATGTTTGCCCAAGAGACACTTTGGACATTAATGGCTGGGGTGAGGATGTCAGCTCCCAAAGTATCAGAAGCACAACCTAGAACCAAAAGCAGCAACCAGCCTTTTGCAGACAGTTGATGTGCAAGCTAGGGATGCCATTTCCCCAATGACTACCAGTCAATTAAACTCCTAGCTCAGCAATTCTCAAACTTTTCGGTTTCTGAAGCACTTTACACTCCTAAAGAGCCTCAGGAATGCCAGCAATGGAGGCAGTCTTGGGAGCCCCAGAGTGTGGGTGCATGTGCAGAGTGGTGTAGTGCTGAGAAGATAGTGGCCACTTATTGTGTGCTTGTGGAGTTCCTGAAGGGGTTTCAGGGAGCCCCAGGGCTCCAAGCAGCACACTTTGAGAAACATTGTCCTAGTTCACCTTTATTGTTGTTCAGTCACTAAGTCGTGTCCGACTCTTTGCGACCCCATGGACCACAGCACGCCAGGCCTCCCTGTCCTCCACTAGCTTCTGGAGTTCACCCAATTTCATGTTCATCGCTTCGGCGACACTATCTAACCATCTCATCCTCTGCCGCCCCCTTCTCCTTTTGCCTTCCATCTTTCCCAGCATGAGGGTCTTTTCTAAGGAGTCCTCTTCTCAAGTTCACTTTTAACTTGTTCACCTTTGTTTAAAGTTCACCTTTAACTTGACCTTAAATGTTGATGGCATTACTAATAATTAAAATATCTTCTCCCTCACAAACCTGCACAGCATACAACATTACACAAATAAATTCTGCAGTTGGTGAGTGACATGACAGTATTTAGTATGTTTTAAAGACAATAACAATTAATTAAACCAACAGCTGCAGAATATGCAGGTTGAAAACAAAGTAACTGAACAGCACCATTCTTTTAACACAGCAAAACAAGTGGAATGATTGCAATACAAAACCAAGGTCCAGGTAACACAAGAGTGCAAGAATAGTCCTTGCAATTCTTGAAATCAAATTTAAGACCCAGGGGCCTAACCAGAAGAACTCTGTGATACACTAGTAGATCCTGGGGACAACAATCCTCTCATGCAAGTGATTCGACAATCTTCTAGGCTAGGGTGGCAATGGTCTGGAGTCAGTAAAGAGGCAAGTTTGGACAACAGGAATATTTGGGCTAATATAATGTGAGGGGTGTCTTTTTATTTGAGACATATATAACTAATCTATATATATAAAAACGGGTGTGTGTGTGTGTGTGTGTGTGTGTGTGTGTGTGTCTGTGTGTTCTGAATAGGCTTCCCCACGCCTTGACTGAGTGCCACGAAACGTGGCACACACGTACCTTGCAGCCTGGCAAAGAACACTGCGGGGGTCAGACCCCCCTACAGCCCCCCGTTTTTTGGGGAGGGGGGCCAGATAGTCAGAAACCAAGGGGATTGCATTGGGCTACAGGTCTGCTGCCACCCTGTGGTCACAAACGATTCTGCAGGTTATGTGATACACAGGGACTAACCCAAAGCGAAAGTGAAACTGGTTTGCACTGCCTGTGTGGCAACGAGTTGCAAATGATCCAGAGAGTTCCAGCACCCAGTCGGATCTGAGAGGGATCTATTTCCAGAGGGCTAATTCAGTGAGTGTGACAATTTCATTACGCTCCTTTGCTTGCTTCTGTCCCTGTATTCATTCCTTCTCCTAATAGAGGCTGGGGATACTTTGTCCCCCAGGCAACGCTGGGTAACAAAAGGCTAGTTACATATATCTGTCATTTAAAAAAATGGTTTGTAGACAACAATAATTCCAGAAGCCTCCCAAATTCAATCTTGTGCAATGTTATGTGAACAGCAGCATTTATAGACAGAAATAGCAGGAGTGCCCATCAAATCTCTTATAGCGAAGTCTGTCAATGCATTATTAGGATTGCACTGTAAACTATTTATGATTTGAACTAAATGACTTAAAAAGAAAATTTGGACACTGCATAACATTCACATAAATAATGGCAACAAAGCAGAAAATTTGAAATGACAGTTCCATTTCTCTGACACATTATGAACCTTAGTATTCTGCACAGTGGCAAACACAAAAAAATATAAAAAGTTCAGCAAAATTCCCATGAAAAGGAAGTCATCAAATACAGTCAATCCTCATTATCTGCTAGGGTTAGGTTCCTGGAAATCCTTGCGAATAACGAATCATTGATCCTATGGGATCAGTGGGGTTAGGTGCAAGTAGATCAGTGGGGTACCTTATCTGCCATCAGAGGAACCCAGCAGACCTCCACAGGAACCCAGCAGAGTACAGCAGAAAGTGCAAAAAGATCTCTGAATGCTGCAGAGACCTTCCAGAGGCTCCAGGCATCTTCAGAAAGACACCTGCAACCTGCATAGACCCCTTAAACGTGGCCGGCAGATGCTTCTGCTTCTACCAGCAATTTTAAAAGGGGTCAGTGCTGGCCGAAGGTGCCATTCTGAAGGTCCTTGCAGCCTTTGAAAGGCCTTTGCATAGTGGATAATGAGGACAGAGGCATAGATAACAAGTAGCAATTCTGCCCCTCACAGATTAGTGAGGCCGCAGCGAAGAGCCATATAAAAAGGATCAGAAGTTTCAGTCATAACAAGTCATTTTATTTTTTTTATTTTTAAATCTGAAATTCTCTTACAATTTATTCTAAAACAAAACACAAAATGAACATGATTTAGATCTCCCCTCCCCCACCCCCCACCCGGGTGGGAGAAATTCTGGCAAGGACGAGCTACTTCATATATTCATTATTTCCTTCAAAACATTAAACCCATGCAGAAAAACATGTGACGGCTGCAATGTTGAATTGTGAGGTTATTTTCTTGGGGAGAGGGTGCTTCTATTGAAACAATTACTAGTGTTGGATGCTCAATTAATATAGCACAAAACACCTCACTTAAACCATCATAGAGATTATTCTGTGTAGGACAAGTGAAATGGTTCATGGTTCAATGCAAGATTACACAACTCCTCACCCTAGTTTTCAGAATGTGCAGTTCCAGGTTGCAGGCTGTCACATCAGGATGACAACAACAACATTTTCTTAGCACCTGAACCTCTCTTTCCAATTAGAAAATAAATAACTCACTTTCTGTTAAGTTTGACAGTGGGAAGTTGGCTGTTCAGTAATTCTGTGTCTTGGTGTTTTGAGGGTGGAGGAGGGAAGTTAAGGTGGTAGCAGCATGAATCTGAGGCATATTTGAGAAGAAAATAACTACTGTCTTTCCAGAGCAGAGCTACTGATTCACTCATACATTTCTCTGTTCAGTTTAAATTAATTACAGCTGAAAATATGGCATTGCCATCTGGTTTGAAAAAGCAAGGCTTGGGGAATAAAATGAAATCCCCCCCCCACATTTCTTTTCTGTACTAACCTCACCTTAATCATTGCCAAAGAGCATGAAGACAGCCCTTCGTCCTCCCACAAGAAAGTCTTGGGCCTCACAAACTTGGCAAGCACTGCTCTGCACAAAAAGCTCAGCAGGCAGAGGTCATGTCAAAATAAGAGTCTGTCTCAGGAAAGCTGTACAAAAAAGCAACTAGGATTTATTTCTTCTATGCTAGCAAAACATTGCTTTTGTGGAAAGCTTTGACCCAGAACAAAGGTTCGTGTGCTTCTTCTGTGTGTGTGCACATGCACGAGTCCATGTGTGTAAGCAATAAGCCTAAGATTTTTCACTCCCCCAGACACTTATACCATTAACCAATTAAGCGACTGGGAGAGATCATATTTATGTATTTTTCACATATTTATGCTGCCCTTCCTCTAAGGAGCTCGGGGTGGTGTACCTTCCGTCCCTTCTCTTGTCCTCAAATCATTCCTGTGAGATAGGTGAAGCTGAGAGATAGTGACTTGCCCAAGGTCCCCCAAGATTTGTGGCTGAGCGGAGATTTGAACGTGGATCTTCCAGCATTCATGCTCTTGTACCATCCTGGCTCTCCAAGATGCTCTCCACATGTTCAATTCATGTTGCATAGAAAGAGGAGCAGCAGTCTGGAACTCTGCCCGACAGCATTTTTTCCCTTACCCCGGGTAGCACCAATGGATCTCCTTGGCTCTGCACCTGCATTTCAGCGGGTGCAGAATTGAGGAGGCCTGTGTCGAGCCCACCTGGCTCATGCGGGGAGTTAGGATTCGATCACAGAGGCTGCCTCCCTCACGGGCCCAATCCTCCCCTTCCTCCACCCTTCCCCGTCTCATTCCGCCCACTCCCCACCTTCCCCCTGCCCCGACAAGTCTTGCTGCTGGAGTGTTGGTTTGTCATACCACCTGTGCTGAGGTGCAGTCCCAGCACTGGCGCTCCCCACTCCCCGGGTGCTGTAACTGTGCTTTATGGCATATTTACAACACCTGGAGCCAGCACTGAGCAGCAGCACCTTAAGAGTGGGCTCTCAGACTGCTATGTTGCCATTCTGGGTGGTACTCAGATAGGTGTGGGTGTTTAAGTCCACCGTCATTGCTAGTCCGCCATTTTAATTTCTTGATTAAAATAGAAAATTGCAGTGTTATGTGTTTTTAATTCTACATTCTCATTCCAAGTTACCATTTTTATTAATTTTAACTGCTTTAAAAGTGTGCTAGGTAGATTATATCGTTGATGCAGTGTCAGCAGATGCTGTCACAATATTATTTCTAATTGGAAAAGTAAACTATTTTGATTTCTGGAAAATATCTTAACATACAAAAATGCAGTGTTTTGTGTTTTTATTCAGATATTTTATTCAGATATTTTAGCTCCCAAAAGGCAGTGTTTTGTGTTCCAACAAAAAAAATCCAATCCCTACTAATGCATTAACTCAATCCAACTCAAAGGCATTGTAATGAATTTTGGTACATACATTCTACATTTCTACACAATTTTACATTTCAAGTTCAATTAATCCCCCACACTGATTTGTAAAGAGGAGAGAAAAATGAAAAATCTCCTTGAAGGCAAACACATAGATTAGTGTTCATTTTCTGGAAAAATAGTATGCATTTGAAGAAAGAAACTCAGCTCAACCTCATTATCCAATTTCAAGAGGATTAGGAAGGAATGAGGCCTATCAAACACAGTAGTTTATTAGTTTACAGGTGTAAACTGTAACATTAGAGGAAATTATCTGCTTTGGGAAGACAATCCCAACTATAACTTCCAATCCAATCAACACAGACAAATTATGTGGCAAAGGTGAAGGATACATTCAGGTTCTCAAGAGCAACTGCTCAGACTTCCCTAGGCAAAACAGCTAATTCTTTGAAAAACATGCCACTAACGTAGGAAAGTACTACAGTTAAATAAAGGGTAGACTATATAGCTGGAGCCCCAGGCTCAAATTTCACCTCTGTTACTGCAATAGAGGATAATTCTGGCCTATTTTCTGGGCTATTACACAGATTAAAAGGACTTTCCCCACGTCAACATTCACACAGTAGGCAATGAAATTCAAATGTCTTTACACTGTATAACATGAGGCATTTTTCTACCAACACAACATACTGCTTTGGTTTTGTTTTGAACACAAAAGTGGTATAAATAAATAAATAAATAAGTAAAATAAAAATAGATCTTTTGGCACTTCCTGCTGGCTTCCTGAGGGTCTCTGCTGGATTCTTCTGATGCCAGATAAGGTACCCATTGCACCTAACCCCATTGATCCCATAGGATCAATGGTTCATTCTGTGAATTCGCTATTTGAGAGGATTTCCAGGAACCTAAACCTAGCGGATAATGAGGAATTACTGTACAAAAGAGGCTAAATTAAAAGAGAGAGAGAGAGAGAGAGAGAGAGAGAGAGAGAGAGAGAGAGAGAATCCAATAACAACATCCAATAACAACAAAAGAAAAGGAAAGAAAATCTAGCACCATTCCCATTTGAGCTCAAATTAGAAATTGCTGTTCAGTCACTAAGTCGTGACTGGACTGGTCCAACCCTATGGACCACAGCACGCCAGGCCTCTCTGTCCTCCACTAGCTTCCAGAGATCGCCCAACCTCATGTGCATTTCCTCAGTGACACTATCTAACCATCTCATCCTCTGCTGCCCCTTCTCCTTTTGCCTTCAGTCTTTCCCAGCATGAGGGTCTTTTCTAAAAACTCCTCTCTTCTCATGAGGTGGCCAAAGTATTTGAGCTTCAGCTTTAGTATTTGTCCTTCCAGGGAGCAATCAGACTTGACTTCCTGGAGGATTGACCAATTGGATTTCCTTGCAGTCCAGGGGACTCTCAGGAGTCTTCTCCAACCCAATAATTCGAAGGCATCTATTCTTCGGAACTCCGCCTACTCTATGGTCCAGCTCTAACAACCATTAATTACTACTGGGAAAACCATAGTTTTGACTATGTAAACCTTTGTTGGCAGGGTGATGTCTCAGCTTTTTATTAAGTTGTCTAGATTTGCCATAGCTTTCCTCCCAAGAAGTAAACATGGTGATCTTGGAGCCCAGGAAAATAAACTGCTTCCATTTCTTCCCTTTCTATTTGCCAGGAAGTGAGGGGAGTGGTTGCCATGATCTTAGTTTTTTTTTTAATGTTGAGCTTCAAGCCAATTTTTGCACTTTCCTCTTTCACCCTTCTAAAGAAGGTTCTTTAGGTCTTCCTCATTTTCTGCCATTAAAGTGGTATTGTCTGCCTATCTGAGGTTGTTGATATTTCTCCCAGCAATCTTGATTCCAGCTTGTGAGTCATCCAGTCCAGCCTGTCTCATGATGTACTGCATATAAGTTAAATAAGCAGGGTGACAGTATACATCCTTGTCGTACTCCTTTCCCAATTTTAAACCACTCGGTGGTCCCATGTCCGATTCTAACTGTTGCTTCCTGACCCATATACAGGTTTCTCAGAAGACAGATAAGGTGGTCTGGTATTCCCATCTCTTCAAGAGCTTGTCACGGTTTGTTGTGATCCATACAATCAAAGGCGCATAGTCAGTGAAGCAGAAGTAGATGTTTTTCCTGGAACTCTCTTGCTTTCTCCATGATCCAGTGAATGTTGGCAATTTGATCACTACTTCATCTGCCTCTTCGGAAACCAACTTGTACTTCTGGTAGTTCTCGATTCACATATTGCTGAAACCTAGCTTGTAGGATTTTAAGCATAACCTTGCTAGCATATGAAATGAGCACAAATCAAATCAGAAGTACACTTATGTAAAAACTAAATACAGGCTCTTAATGCGGTAAAAAATTAATTGATAGAATAAAAAACCACATTAACCTTCCAATGATTACCCCTTTATGATCTCACCTTTTCATGTTTTAAGAGATTTGCAGGTTTGTATTCTCTCCATATCTCTTTACAGATGAGGCAATAAAGAGGTGGCAATCATAAAAAAGATTAATCATGGTCAAATATTGAACCCAAGTACCTTAGCTGGCTTAAAAGTTCAGAGGAAGAGCCAAACAACTTGTGCAACCTTTTAGCATGACAGAATTCCGCTCCTGAGTAAGTGTTAACACTTGGCAGTTTTAGACAGAATTAATGCCAGTTTGGGGAAAAAAATGTTGTACATTACAGTACAAGAGAAAATGAAAGGATATTCTCAAGTCCATCATTTTTAGTCTAGGGAAAAAAATTCTTATTTACCCAGAAGTAAACATAAGGTTTTCTTCCAAACCCTGACTTTACAGTCATTGTCTATAGCAACCGTGTCCATAACATTCTAACTCACAAGAGTGAAACTTTCTAGTAAATGGTTCATCTGTCAAACTGCAGGAAACATCTGGGAAAATGATTGAATAAAAAGTAGCAAGTTTAAAACTGTGTGAACTGCAAAGTTGTGGAGCAAAATTTGAGTACAATTTTAAAGGGGTTGGATCTTTCCTTGTGTGCAGCCCAATACAGTTAACAAGCACACAGGCTTCCATGAAATAAGCAGGACCAGCAGATGTATATCTATACCAAACTGAAACACCTGCATGTGGTTAGAGCTGCAGAATTTTCACTTACACTGATGGAAGGACACCTGTGTACACCCATATACAGCATTTATTTGGTTGCCTGAAATCTGGCTGGCTTATAAGGGAAAAACACAGTAAGAAAGGCATGTGCACAATATTTAGATCAGTGGTTCCAATCTTTGTGGGGCATTACGGGAGACAAGTCAGTGGTGACGGCACTTCCAGGTTTGCACTGCTACAGACTAAATAAAAAAGGGGGGTTTGGGACTTACCCACATGGTGGCAGCAAGAACCCAGGCTTTGTGGTGTTTCAAGCCCCTGTCCCCTCAACCCCCATTTTTTACTTAGTCATGGCATGAAATCAGAAGTGCCATTACTGTCGTCTCACTACCAGCTTGCCACCAGGGGGGAAATTGTGTTACCTGCTGTCCTGGTGGTTTGTGACCCCCAGGTTAGGAAACACTGCTTTAGATGGAACAGCATACATGACAGCACATATACAGTATAACCCCATAGACTCATGTAGGTAAAATACAACATATGAAGAGACCAACTTTATTGGGTGGAGGGAGGTTTTAACCCTTTGCTCCTGCCATGGTCCTGGTCCTCCGAGAGGAAGCCTGTGCCTCCTCTTTTATGGAAAAAAAAATTACCCACATCCATGGCTAAATGATGCAAGTGACATAACTAAGCTTGGTCCTGATTGATGATGATGTTAATAACAATAACTCAAGTAAGAGTTCATTACAGTTAGTTGTATTCCAGTTGGTACAACCCTGATTTTTAAAATCAGGGACATGCAACTTTGTTCTCTGTGTGGAAAAGTACATGGAAAAAGAGCTACAAATGAATAGGCTATATCAGTGGTTCCCAAATTCTCCAAGAGTTCAGGAGCCACTTTAAGTAGTTTAAGTATAGGGGAGGGTGGAAGGCGGTGATGTGATCCCCAGGATCACATCACTTCCAGAGGTGACAGGGAATGTGATCTACTTACCTCCAGAGGGCTCCCCATACGTAATAGAAAAAAAAACTGATAGTGACTTACTTCTGGTTTCCGATCATGAAATCAGAAATGGGTTGCGATTGCTTTCCCCCCCTCTATTATGATTTGAGGAGCCCTGCAGAGGCTTCTGCAGGGCTTCCCGCACCCCCTGGAGCCCAGTGCTGCAACTGGTAAGTAGATTACAGCCCCTACTGGTAAGTAGATTACAGTGCTGCAACTGGTAAGTAGATTACAGCCCCTACTGGTAAGTAGATTACAGTGCTGCAACTGGTAAGTAGATTACAGCAACTGGTAAGTAGATTACAGCAACTGGTAAGTAGATTACAGCAACTGGTAAGTAGATTACAGCCCCATAAAGCGACACGATCCTGGGGATCGTGTCACTGCCTTCCACCCTCCTTGCCCCTTAAAGGAACAGGATCAGAGGTCTTCAGGCTAGGTTGTTGTGACACTCCTATTTGAAAAACTCTGGGCTATACACTTTCCCCTCTCAAGGAGGGTGATTGTCTCCTGGGATTTAAGTTGTAAGTTATACTTTCCTGACAGTAAGCCCCACTAAACACAATCAAACATAATTCTAAGCATAGGAATGTGCTGTTAAAATAGGAGTTAGAGAAAAGACTAGGAATAGAGAGAACATGTGAATAATTTAGATTGGTTCAAAATGTATGCATCAGTTTATGTTTCCTGCTGAAAAATCCTCTTCTTGTGAAGGACTCACAAGTGAGAAATAATGTATTAATTCCTCTTCCCTATATGCTGGTCCAATGTGCAGCATTTGCACACCAACATTGGTATATACCACCTTTACATCCCCTTCCCATTCTAACATCTGGAGCAAAAAGTCTAACTCTCAACTACAGTAAGTTAAGACTATATTGAAGTTACCCATTGATTGAACTACACAAGGACAGAATTAAACATATGCAAAGTTTTTCCCCCCTCCTAAACAAGAACCTAAAAATTTCATTCCAAACATCCAGACCCAGTCTACTTACATTTCTGTAACACATGCAAGGGAGTGGTAACAGGATGCAAGCATCTTGTTGTCTCATGTGCTCCCTGAGGCACCTGGTGGGCCACTGTATGATACAGGAAGCTGGACTAATGGGCTTTTGGCCTGATCCAACACGGCTCTTCTTATGTACATCACTGAAAATGCATTTATTCAATTATCAGGCAAGTCACAAGTTCAGTTCCAATCCTAAATTCAGCTTGGGATATCATTCTTCTCTATTCATAACTCTGATAAAAATGAATGCTTATTAAACCAAAATGGTTTCACATATAACAGGCCATAAACACAGAAAAAAAAATCTAAACTTCAAAGACCCAAACTTGGAGATTGATTGAAATGAAGTGGGCAGGAGAGGATGAAAATGGACTTGGGGGAAAAAAAGACATGGAATTTTGGCAGCTCACTAAACAATTATTTGGTCTAACAGCATGGTGAGCACCAGTGGTGAGTAACAGTGCATGGCAATATCTTTTTGAAGCACACTCATCCAACCCCAAGCTTGCCGTAGTCCTTTGCAGAAAGAAGCTACATATAAGTGCTTGTTCGCCACAAGCAATCGGGGAAAGACAAGGGAATGCAGCTAAAAGTGGACCTCAACCCTTTCTTTTTGGTGCAGCTCTGCAAACTTTTGAACTTTGGCAGTTTAATTTTAAATCTCAACCATACATGTACACTGCTATGACAAACATGCTGACGAAAGTAGGTTCCATAGCATGAACAATAATGTCCAAAAATAAATGTGGATCTGAATGAAGCCTGCCTATACATATTGCAGTAAAACTAGGATAAAGCCACATAAGCACAAGCTAGAAACAAACCAAGCTGGTATGCAGACGATACCACTCTACTGGCAGAAAGTGAGGAAGACCTAAAGAACCTTTTGATGAGGGTGAAAGAGGAAAGTGCCAAAATTGGTTTGAAGCTCAACATTAAAAAGACTAAGATCATGGCAACCACTCCCATCACTTCCTGGCAAATAGGAGGGGAAGAAATGGAAGCAGTGACAGACTTTATTTTCCTGGGCTCCAAGATCACCGCAGATGGTGACTGCAGCCATGAAATTAAAAGACGTTTACTTCTTGGGAAGAAAGCTATGGTGAACCTAGATAGCTTAATCAAAAGCCGAGACATCACCCTGCCAACAAAGGTTCGCATAGTCAAAGCGATGGTTTTCCCAGTAGCCATGTATGGCTGTGAGAGCTGGACCATAAGAAAGGCAGAGCGTCGAAGAATCGATGCTTTTGAATTATGGTGTTGGAGAAGACTCTTGAGAGTCCCCTGGACTGCAAAGAGATCCAATCGGTCAATTCTCCAGGAAGTCAAGCCTGATTGCTCCCTGGAAGGACAAATGCTGAAGCTGAAGCTCCAATACTTTGGCCACCTGATGAGAAGAGAGGACTCTTTAGAAAAGACCCTCATGCTGGGAAAGATTGAAGGCAAAAGGAGAAGGGGGCGACAGAGGATGAGATGGTTAGATAGTGTCACCGAAGCAATGAATATGAAATTGGGCGAACTCAGGAAGCTAGTGGAGGACAGGGAGGCCTGGCGTGCTGTGGTCCATGGGGTCGCGAAGAGTCGGACACGACTTAGCGACTGAACAACAACAACAACAACAATACCTTTCTCCTATTTTCTTAACACTTTGATGCCCACAGATTTTTCTTGTTGTGTTTGTTACTTGGCAGAGAAAATGGCCTAGAAGAAATTATCAAGCTTTCTGTCTGCATGCAAGGACTCTTAAGGCAGCAATGATGCCTGCTGAGAAAAGGCTGATGTCAGCTCTTCAGAGCTCCCTGCAAGGATAAGGAGGCCTTTGTTTTCAGCTGAACTGTGAAAATGAGAAAATACCTCCAGCCTGACAAACAAGAAACCCACACAACATAGGTCAGATCTGAGACCTCTGTTTAAAGGGACAACACTTCATTAGCATTACACTTTCACTACAACATCCAGACACTTTCAAAGTTGCTCCCAAATAAACCAGATGCATCTCTAAAAGCCTACCAAATCATTCCACAATTAAGGAGACAATAGGAATAGGTTCTTCCCCCATTCTTCCCCCAAAAGAAAAAAAATTTACACTTGCACCTCTTATTGAAACAGTATACAAATAACTATTATTATTATTATTATTTATTGAATTTATACCCCGCCTATTGCCCGAGGCACTCAAGGCGGCATTTACAACAATAAAAAATATAAAAACAACATTAAAAACAATTTAAACAATATTAAAATACAATAAAACAAAAAATTAAACAACAAAGTTTAAAACAAGCCATGTGGATCATAAAATATAAAAGTATAACCAGCCAGCCAACCAGCCAACCTGTCAACAGTTAAAAAGCTTTTTGAAATAAAAAGGTCTTCAACCCCCGCCAAAAAGTTAACAAAGAGGGGGCTGTTCTCAATTCGAAGGGGAGGGTATTCCAAAGTTGGGGGGCCACCACCGAAAAGGCCCTCTTCCTGGCCGCCGCCCCTCTCACTTCTCCTGGTGGCGGCACAGTCAAAAGGGCCCCCCCAGATGATCTCAGAGTACGGGTAGGATTATATGGAAGGAGGCGGTCCCTCAAATACCCCGGACCCGAGCCGTAAAGGGCTTTAAAAGTCAAAACTAGCACCTTGAATTGGGCCCGGAACAGAACCGGCAGCCAGTGTAGCCGCCGGAGCAACGGCTCGACAGAGTCAAACCGACGTGCCCCAGCAACCACCCGAGCCGCCGCGTTCTGTACTAGTTGTAATTTCCGGACCGTCTTCAAAGGCAGCCCCACGTAGAGCGCATTGCAATAATCTAATCTAGATGTCACTAGGGCATGGGTTACTGTGGCCAGGTCCGCACAGCTCAGGTACGGCCGCAGCTGGCGAATCAGCCGAAGCTGAGCAAAGGCTCCCCTGGCCACCGCCGCCACCTGGGACTCCAGGTGTAGCTGTGGATCCAGGAGAACCCCCAAGCTGCGAACCTGCTCCTTCAGAGGAAGTGCAACCCCATTCAGAGCAGGACGATAGTCCAATACCCGAGCTGTGGATTTCCGAACCAAAAGCACTTCTGTCTTATCCGGATTTAATTTCAGCTTGTTCGCCCACATCCAGCCCCCAACTGCCTCCAGACAGCGATCCAGAACCTCAACCGCCTCCTCAGAATCAGGGGGAAAGGAGAGATAAAGTTGGGTGTCATCAGCATATTGATGGCACCCCACTCCAAACCCCCGGATGACCTCTCCCAGCGGTTTCATGTAGATGTTAAACAGCATGGGGGATAAGATGGAACCTTGCGGCATCCCAAACCTAAGAGGTCGGGGTGCCGAACAAGCATCCCCCAGCACCACCTTCTGGGATCTGTCAGCCAGGAAGGAGCGGAACCACTTCAAAACAGTGCCCCCAAGCCCCAACCCGGCCAGCCGACCCAGAAGGACACCATGGTCGATGGTGTCGAAAGCCGCTGAGAGGTCCAGCAGGACTAACAGGGTCGCACTTCCCCTGTCCATCCCCCGGCGAAGGTCATCCACCAAGGCGACCAAGGCAGTCTCCGTCCCGAACCCCGGCCTAAAGCCAGATTGGAATGGGTCCAGATAATCCGTTTCCTCCAGTACCCTCTGAAGCTGGGACGCCACCACCCGCTCAATCACCTTGCCCAGAAATGGGATATTTGAGACTGGCCGGAAGTTGTTTAAATTTGTGGGATCCAGGGAGGGCTTCTTCAGAAGGGGGCGAACCATCGCCTGCTTCAAAGCAGGCGGGAGCACCCCCTCCCTCAGAGATGAATTCACCACCCTCCCCGTCCACTCGGCCAGCCCTCCCCGGGCAGCTCTAATTAGCCATGCCGGGCAAGGGTCGAGCGGGCAAGCAGCAGGTCTCACACTCCAGAGAATCCTGTCCACATCCTCAGGCTCTACAAGCTGTAAAGAATCCCAAATGGTAGGATAGACAGGTTCCCCAGGGACATCACTAGATATGCCCACAGCAGCGTCCAAGTCATGCCGAATCTGATCGACCTTGTCTGCAAAATGTTTTGCGAACTCGTCACAGCGAGCCTCCGTGTGCTCCTCCCCACCAGTAGGGGGGGCGAGATGTAAAAGACTACGGACCACACGGAAGAGCTCAGCCGGACGGTTCTCTGCAGACGCAATGGTGGCAGAGAAGTGTGCCCTCTTGGCCGCCACCACTGCCCTAGAGTAAGCTTTTAACTGGGCCCTAGCCCGTGTCCGGTCAGATTCGGCACGAGTTTTTCGCCACCGACGCTCTAGTCGTCTGCCCTGCCGCTTCATCATTCGCAGCTCCTCAGAGAACCAAGGAGCCGCTCTGATTCTGCGACTGGACAGGAGACGCTCAGGAGCGATCTCATCCAGGGCCCTGGACATCTCCGTATTCCAGAGGTCGACCAGGGCACCAGATGAATCTCCAACTCTGGCAACAGGAAAATCCCCCAGAGCCCTCAGGAATCCATTTGGATCCATCAGCCTCCGAGGGCGGATCATAAAGTGCGATCCCCCGCCATTGCAGAGGTGAGAAGTTGCAACGAGCCTAAATCCCACCAGACAGTGATCTGTCCATGACAAAGGAGTGATCTTAATCTCCTCCACATCCAGATCACCATCAACCTGCCCCGCAGTAAACACCAGGTCCAGCGTGTGTCCCGCATCATGCGTCGGGGCAGATATTCTTTGAGACAGACCCATGGTTGCCATGGAGGCCATGAAACTACAGACCAAATACTGGGAATGCTTTATAGTATTCAAAAACCAAATGTTTCACTATAGGAAGGCAAAACAGGATAGGCAAAACGTCCTTTTAATTGAAGGTCTTTTGTACATTGGACATACGTATCTAAGTCAATCATTACTCCTCATCAGATTAGTATTTAGACAGGTTATTAATATTTTCCAGTTTCCCTTTTGGGGGGAATAAATGTGGAATTGCTGACACTCTGCAGCTTCAGTCCTAATATGGTAGCTGCTGGTTTCAGATATTGTCAATCTTGGTCTTCAGAAATGTGTGAGATACACCAAGTCCATTTCTGTGGCACTGGTTGATAATCTCAATTTCCTTGCATAGTCTGGAGCTACTGTCAAGTACATCTTCCGCCACACATACCCGAGGCTAACTGTATGTGTGCATGCATACAGAAACGGAGAATAACATTCTAACTGCCAGATAGGCATTCTAATTGCCAGGTAACTTTATATCTTACACTATTTCTTACACTAGACAAGTTCCATAGTGAAATAACTGTACAGGTGGGCCTGTATTATCCACAGGTTTGACAACCATGGAAAATCTATGGATGCCAACCCCCTAGGGGCCATCTGGAACCTCTGAACCCAACCAAAGTACATGGAGGCTGTTTAAAGCAACTGTAGTAGAGGCCCAGTGGAAGTGTAAATTGCAAAGAATTGCAAAGAAAGAAGGGATCGATTAGGTCCAGGAGGGTGCCTGCATGGCTGACGAATGAAGTTACAAAAGCTGTAAAGGGAAAGGAAGCTTCCTTTTATACATGGAAGTCTTGTCCATATGAGGAAAATAAAAAAGAACTCTGGCAAAAAAAATGTAAGAAGGTGATACGGGAGGCCAAGAAAGACTTTGTGGAACGCATGGCCAGCAACATAAAAGGGAACAATAAAAGCTTCTTCAAATATGGTAGAAGCAGGAAACCTGCCAGAGAGGCTGTTGGCCCGCTGGATGGTTAGGGAGGGAAAGAGGAGATAAAAGGGGTCTTGGAGATTGCAGAGAAATTAAATGAATTATTTAAAGATGACCTTGGGCAGATATTGCTGCCCAAACAGCCCCTCCTAACTAAGGAATTAAGTCAGATAGAAGTTAATAAAGAAGATGTTTTAGATCAAATTGATAAATTAAATATCAATAAGGGTGTCAATATCAATATCAATCAATATCAATAAGGGTGTATTTTTACACCCTTGTATATTTTATGATCCATGGAGTTGGCTGTTTTAAATTTTAATTGTTTTAATATTGTTTTAACTATTGTTTTTAACTATCACACATAATGATTTTATTGTATTTTAATTGTTGTAAGCCGCCTTGGGTGCCTTCGGGCAGAAAGGCGGGGTATAAATTTAATAAATAATTATAATAAGTCACTGGGCCCAGAGGGCATCTACACAAGAGTTATTAAGGAACTAAAGAACCAAGTTGCTGACCTCTTAACTAGATTATGCAACTTGTTCCTCAAAACAGTCAAGGTGCCAGAGGATTGGAGGATAGCCAATGTCACGCCAATCTTTAAAAAAGGAAAGGGGGGGACCCTGGAAACTATAGGCCGATCAGCCTAACATCTGTTCTGGGTAAGATAAAGATAAAATCCTAAAACACACAGAGGAGCAAGTGTTGCTGAAGGAAAGTCAGCATGGCTTCTGTAAAGGTAAGTCTTGCCTCACTAACCTTTTAGAATTCTTTGAAAAGGTTAACAGGCATGTAGATGTGCGAGAACCAGTGGATTTTCAGAAGGCGTTTTACACGGTCCCCCACTAAAGACTGCTGAGAAAACTTCACTGTCAGGAAACAAGAGGGCAGGCCCTCTTGAGAATTGAGAATTGGTTGTGAACCAGGAAACAGAGAGTGGGGGTCAATGGGCAATTTTCACAATGGAGAGCGGTGAAAAGCATAGTGCCCCAAGGATACATTTTGGGGCCGGTGCTTTTCAACTTGTTCATAAAAAGGGCTGAGAATAAAACAGCCAATATTATTATGCCATTGTACAAATAGATGCTAAGGCCATATCTGGAGTACTGCGTACACACCTCAAAAAGGACATAGCGGAGCTGGAAAAGGTGCAGAAGAGAGTGACGAAAATGATAATTGGGCTGGAACACCCCCCAAGAAGAAAGACTGCACTGTTTGGGGCTCTTCAGTTTAGAAAAAAATGCTTGAGGGGGGACATGATTGAGACATACAAAATTATGCATGGGATGGACAGAGTCAATAGAGGGATGTTCTTTTCCCTCTCTCATAGCACCAGAACCAGGGGACATTCACTGAAATTGAGTGTTGGGAGTTAAATCCTCATGGCTTTAGAAGTAGGCTACCTCAGAATGCCAGGTACAAGGGAGTGGTAACAGGATGCAGACGTCTTGTTGTCTTGTGTGCTCCCTAAGGCATCTGGTGGGCCACTGTGAGATACAGAAAGCTGGACTAGATGGGCCTTAGCCTGATTCAACAAGGATGTTCTTAGTTCAAAACAATTTTTTTAAAGTTTAGATACATTTTTTTCCAACCTGCCTTGTACAGAGGTAACAACATAGCTGTACTTTCATTTGATCTTGGAGATATCCTACAATACACCACATGTTGTTAAAGCTAAATAGACACTGGCTATTAAAGTTGCACCCATCAATATATGGTATATCCCACTAAAAAGTTAGTTTTTTTAACTGCAAGCATGATTTAACGTAATATGAAACAATTACAAATCACTTCTATGAATTCAACAAAATCAAAAAGGTGTATTTTTAGAGAGAAAAGGGGTAGAAATGAGAACAAGTCTTAAAAACTGTTCCATCAAAAGTAAGTTCAAATGAAACAGCCATCCAAGTGCACTTATTATTTTGTTCAAAGATGAAAGAACAGCATGTAGAATGCAAAATCCAAATTTCTGCACTAACCAAGCTGATACAGGAATGCAAATATGTTGCTCAACTTATGGGTGATTATTTTTTCCTTCGCCCAGCAGACTTTTCCAATCACTGTGGAGCTTCATCTAACCAAACTGCATCCAAGTAGCCCCAAACAAACAGAACACTGCTTAAAACAATTCTATGCAAAGTACTGGGATTCTCATATATGCTGACATTCCTTAATTTTTAATCACTAACAAAATCCTTCCTGGAGCTAACTAATGGCTTATCAGAACTCTGCATCATGTTTACAAACCACAAATCAAATAGACCTCTGCTTCTGAATCTCATACACAGGTATGCATATTACCAATCATGATACATATTATCCCTGGTTCACACATTTGCTGAGAATTCCATATATAAATGCAAATATTCATATGCAGAGCACTCCACGGAAATTCTACTTTCTGGATACATGAATTGGAAGATTTCACAAAGCTCTGGCAATTCTAGCGCCAGCCATCTCCATAAAATGGGTCACTCTAAATCAGCAATGTTCAACCATTTTCATCTCACAGAACATTGGCAAGGCTCTAATATTGTCAAGACACACTGTTAGTTTCTTTACAACTGACAAGGCATACTATGCTGCCGGTGGGAGGTTCACATCCCTCAATGGCCTTACTAAGAAATGACACTCCCCCAAACTCCCACAGCACACCTGAAGACCATTTGTGGCACACTAATTGAAAATCACAGCTCTAAATAGATGCAAGTTGTCTTTAGATCTACTATTTATGTGAATTTGGAAACATCTTCCCCTCGTTCCCAAAATTAAGTAACAATTCAAGCACACCCAGATTTTCCCCCTCTAAAGTGGCTGATACAAAATAATCAAGGATCACAATTCTCTTCTTAAGGAGTGATTTGAAATAGCTAATTCAGTGTAAACATTGCATTTTTTTAAAAAAAAATCCGTCTTTGTGTTTTTATTGCTTTTGTACAGCATCCCTTATTTGTAACGCATTCCAAGACTGCAGTCTACAAGCCTCTGACTAACAGTGCTGCAATGTATTTGAGGATAAAATACCTCAGTCCACATCTTATGACTGAACACAACAATCCAATGCTGAATGGAATGCGTGGAATGTGGAGAGCTTCTTGAGCTGAGGCTGCAGGGAACAGCACACAGTTATCAAGCTGGCTCTGACTTAAATACTCCAATCACTTCCTCTAGTCAAGAACGAAAGGAATTCTCTCAGCTTCTACTTCATGCCAACTACTACAACATTCTTAGAAATTAGTGCAGAAAATGGTTGGAAGCAGTTTTTGTCTGTTCCAACAACCCATATTTTACCTGCAAAGTGAAAAATGTCTATTGGCATGTAAAAATGGAAGTAAGTATCTATTAGCAAAAACAATAGCCTTACCAGCTGTCAGAATGTAGTCTGCAGAGCAGCTGTTTCAAAATTTCCAGGCCTTAAAAAAGTGAAGTTTCCCCTCCCCCCATAGGTAGGGAGGCTTAAGGCATATGAGATTATTAAGGGTAAAAGTTAAAACAAATAGGAATGGTATTTTTAAACACACCTAATCATTTCCTGTCAGCAGAAGCAAGCAGAACTAAGGCTGGGGGGGGGAGGGGGTTTAGAATCCATTGTTCTTATCTGGCTGTTTGTTCAAAGTTTCTCCTTTGTCAGGAACAAAAACAGTCCATCTCAAGTAAAAAGATTTTAAACTATCTGGGTTTCAACTCAGCATATAAACAAAATTTGAAATAAATAGTCACAATATTACATTACAAAGTACATTACCATTTATCTACTTTTGCATGTGATACTTATCCTAATATGCAATGTAGGGTGGAAGCACACACTGCAGAAGACACGGGAATTTACTAAAAACTGATCCCAGTGTTGCATTCTTCCTTCTCACTCTGTGAGCGCAATCCTAAAGTGGAGTTAGGCCGGCATAAACTAAACCAGCAAAGTTTGGCCAGCACAAGGGCCACCATAAAGCATGTTTGGACTACTCTCGAAGTCAGGGAGGATGGCTCACATCTGTGTGCTGGCCTCTCTGACTCAGAGCGTCCAAACATAGTTTACTGGCCCTTGTACTGTAACTTTGCTGGCATACTTTATGCCGGCCTAACTCCAGTTTAGGATTGCGCCCTGTATCTGTGGCAGCAGAATGTAGGGAGACACTGAGCATTTCTCTGTTTACATCTTTACCAGCTGCAGGAATGGGGGTGGGCAGGCAGGAAAATGCACAGCACAGGACACTAACAGGCTGAAGTGGGAAGGGGGGAGAATTCAAACAAGGAGATGCCATTAGTGACAGCAGCCCTATATCTTCTAAAATGTACAGTATACTTCCATTATATTACATACTTGTGATCCATGCAGAATAGACACTTTTCAAAACAAAACAAATACATTTTTTAAAAAAATTAGGTGGTTTATCACATTCATTAATTTACTCCAAAACAAAAAACCAGTAAAGGTAAAATAAAAACTTACAGATGGGGACTGAACATTCGATTCATTTTAGAGACATGTTCATTTTCACAGTCTAGGTCATCATCTCCTTGGTCCATACTGAACTTCCTTTTGCAAGGACCAACTAGAGGTGGCCCTGTCCTATGGTTGGTTACAACAGAGGATGCTGGGGACTGCATCCTGGGTTCCCCTCTTAGAGCAGCTTCACCTAGGAAAAAAAGCAGAGGTACAAAGCTTTTTTGTTGCTGCTGTTAAAAAGAAGCTGCAAATGTATTAACAGGGTAAAATCTGCACCACGTTAAAGCAAGAATTTGCTATCCCAATAAGATACTGGTCAGCTGGTTCAAGACATTTTAAAACATGTGGCTAGAAGTTAATATTCAATTGCTTAAAATAAAACATGACTTTCACAAACCAAACACTAGTTAGGATTCAGTTTCTAAAATATAAATATTGGAATAAAACAGCAACTGAAGGGAAGAGGTGGAGAAGTACAGTTGACTCACCTCAAGTACCCTTAAGGTCTAACCTGATGAATAGGGGTATTTTTTTTTCTGGTGACCAATACAGAATGTTAAATAATGATAATTTCTACTTAAATTTCTATATAAAACAAAATTTAGATCTAAACATAAAAACACCTCATTTACAAAACACCACATTTACTACTTTTGACACAGTTTTGAGAAATCCACAAATACCTTTCAGTAAGGGATCAGGAGGAGGTGGGGTAGGAACAGGAGGAAGCTTTCATAAACTATGAACACAAGTTTTCATAGTTCACAGTACATGCTGAGGTGACTATAATGGAATGTGGAAATAGTGAGCTGTAGTTTCTTGATGCTCCAAGCAACGATCAGAGAGCAGGGCAACAACTTTTGAGCAGGTCATTTTGGACTGGGATGTGTGCTTGCCTTTGCTTGAGCAGCCAGTTGTAGGGTCCACTTACCCTTATTTCTGACTTGCTGGTCTGGCTTTATATCCCCTCCCCTGTGGACGGGTAGAATTGATTTTCTGCCTTCCCTCGGCAGGGGGAGTGGCAAGTGAAGCATCACATGCATTTTCTTTTACTAGTACAGTCCTTGGTTTCCCTTGGGGCTCCTATCTCCCAGGCTCTGGCTATGAATGCCACTGGCAGCATTTGCCTTTGATCTAGGGACTGAAGATGATCTGAAGATGTTCACTCTAATTTAGCAGTTATGGCTAAATTATCAACAGAGTATCAACAGAGTATCCACAGAACATAGTACTATATAATGAATCTCATTTTAAAACCATCATTCCCACAAGTTCTTTTTTGTGCTTCATGCATACTTTTGCATAGAACGTTGAAACCATACGCTGACGATGTTTCATAACACACTTATAATACACTGCGACTTCAAGAGTTTGTCATTTTCCTCACTGGTGATCAAACCATTTTTTGTCATCATTTAATTACAACAGTTGAAACATTTGTTCTACATTAGAAGCACATAAAACATAAGGAAATGTTTGCTACCACACAGTTTCATGTCCTATTCAATGTTTACCTGACCTATAAAAAGAGGAGTGCTGTTCAATATATATGTAACAAATACTATTTTGTTGTGAAAGAAGCCAGGAGGGACTAATCTCCACTGTGTTTACCAGTAAAAATAAACACTATGCCAATTTAGTAGGCAAGATATAAACTAGCAAATATACTGTGGCCTATAAACACACCACAAGTCAGCACTTCTATTTAAGGCCCTGGCACCAAGCTAAACTGTAACTTTCCATGGGAATGCTAAAAGCAAAAAATACTTGCAAGCCAGGCATTCTAGTTAGACATCCTGGTGAATTAGAATGCAGATTATTATGAACTTTGCTGCTGCTCCCAATGTACTGCCGTGTGTGTGTGTGTGTGTGTGTGTGTGTGTGTGTGTGTGTGTGTGTGTGT
>JAJKFI010000004.1:34647326-34714258 GCA_029204185.1 Lerista edwardsae | reverse complement strand
TGTGTGTGTGTGTGTGTGTGTGTGTGTGTGTGTGTGTGTGTGTGTGTAGCTTTGCAATCCATAGGATTCATAGCTGCATTTGTTTTCAGACTTTACTGTTTGTCATTTGATAGATATTGTTGATACTGTCTTATCTCTGAGAATAATACAGATCTCTTTCCTTGAATCAACTTAGGTAGAAGTGTGTAGATCTAGCAGTCACACATAACTCCTACATTCAAAAAGCTCCTGGAAACTCAAAAGTTCCAGATTCCCTACACAGAAGTCAAAGTTTATTAGGTTGAGGGCACAATCCTAACCAATTTTCCTGCACTGCCATAGCAGTACCAATGGGGCATGTGCTGCATCCTGCAGTGTTGTAGTAGTCACAGAGGCCTCCTTAAGGTAAGGGAGTGGTTCTTCCCTAACCGCGGAGCTGCACTGCCCTTACCCCGGTGCTGGAAAGTTGGTCAGGATTGTGCCCTAAGTAGTCCATAAGCCATACACCTATTAATCTGAAATTAAAAATACATTAAAAACACATTAAAAACACATTAAAGCAATGAAGCCTTCCTAAACCAAGTATTCAAAACTCGACAAAAGAATGTTATCTTTTATTTTGTATTTTGAATTTCATGCCCTACCTACATAAGACATGTAATACAAAATTCATTGTATGAACTTTGTTGACCTTATGATAGCAAACATTTGCTTCATTAATACATTTGTTCCAATTGCCTATCTACAAGACTATTCCCTCCATGTTATAAGCCTTGAGAGACAAGTTGGCAACAACTTCAAAAGATGAAACCTTGGTCACTTCAAACAGTTTGATGTTTCCCACATTACTTTCACCCTGCTTCCATGTTCAAGGTCACCTTTGAAGCTTTCTGATGTTTGAAGAAAACAAAATCTAATAGGAACGTCCATTATTCAGCCTAGAACAGTGGTCCCCAAACTCCTTTGAGGGAGTTCAGAGTCATGTAAGTTCTTGCAGGGTTTAGTTGGGGAAAAGGCAGCAATGCCATCCCCAGGATTGTGCTGCTGTGCTTGCCAAAGGGGATTTTTTTTTAGACTTACCCTTGGCAGCACTGGCATCAGGGGTGCATGTGGAACCCTGGGAAGCTCCCCCACAGGGCCCCCCACTTCCAGTTTCGCGATAGCAAACACAAACTTTAAATGTGGAAGTGGTCACAATAGTGTTTTAAATGCTTTCTGAGGCTTGAGGAGCCCTGCGGGGCGGGGGAGGGTTCCCCAGGACTCTGCGCACACCTCTGATGCCAGCACTGCCAGGGATAAGTCTGAAAAAAATCCCCTTTGGCAAGCTCAGCAGCATGATCCTGGGGATCGTGTTGCTGCCTTTCCCCTCTCCCCGCCCCTTAAAGGGGCAGAAGCAATTGCTTCCCAGGGTGGTGGCTTGCATACCACCACTTTGGGAAGCACTAGCCGAGACTGTACTGCATTTTCAACAACAGAAATGGAACAGGGTCTTGTAGTGCCATCAAATCGAACCTTCTTCTTCACTACCCATGTCAAACTACCTTTCACTACCCTTCAGAATGCCAGGCACAAAGGAATGGCAACAGGATGCAGGCATCTTGTTGTCTTGTGTGCTCCCTGAGGCATCTGGTAGGCTATTGTGAGACACAGGAAGCTGGACTAGATGGGCCTTTTGCCTGATCTAGCAGGGCTCTTATGTTCAAATGTTAGTGAGGCAACTACAGCTCCTGCATATACCTAAAAATACAACCCACGGTTGATTACACAACACACAATCACTTCTGCATCTGCCTGGCACCATCCTCCCTGTAATAGTGAAGTTTCCACAGAACATTGTACAGACTGTAGCTACAGCCTACCAGAGGTTTAGTGACATCATGACACCCCCATACTCACACAACCCATAACCACACCACACTTTGAACCTATACAGCAACACCACAATTTCCGAATGAAGAAATTTGATGTGTACTCCTGACCCTTATTTCTACTCCGAAACGTAGTACTTTTAAAGATCTAGCTCATTTCATTCCAAATTCTTGGAGTGGATCTCAAAACAAATGCATATTGATTGGGAAAAAAGAATTTTAAAAAACCCAGATAAATATTTTGAAAAATCTGAATGCTTGCTTATGTATATTCAGAAACACACTTCACTTACTGTACGTTCAACAGGCCTTACTCCCAGGTACGCTTGAATAGAATTATAGCTTTAATGTGACATGGACTACATAATGTCATAAGGCCCTTGGGATACTCAATGGCATAGACCAAAGGTTCTCAAACTGGATGCCATGGCACACTCACAGGGCCGCCACAGGATGTTCTTGGTTGTCCCTACCAACTTTCCAGGAGACTGCCATCTTGGACCTTGTGAGATCAAAGATTACGGCGCCTGGTTGACCCAGGAAAAGGAGGCTGCTGGGCCTCCATGACCCCAGTATGTTTGAGAACCACTGGCTGAGACATTAACACAGGTCCCTAAGCAAATGTCTTAGCTTGCCACTTGTGGAGCTTCGTTCTTTTTTCCAGATAAGATAATTTGGAAAAAAAATTCAAAGGCAACACATGAGCATTCTTGGTGATGAACTCAACTCTGTCCCCTACTCCTCACTAGATGAGGGATAATAAACTGAATCTAGACAAGAGAGATGTGCCATGAGACACCTAGTAATTGAAACACCAACTTGTTCTAGTTGCACTCCCTTTCAAGGATCAGGTTTGTAAAGAACTCTTTGACCCAGTTCTGAGCCTCACTGTCCAGGTATTGACTGTAGCCAATGTGGTTAGTACATCAGCTACATTCTGTCTTTGATCAGCCAGAGTTGGCTATGGTTAACCATGCAATAGTGACATCGAAGTTGGACTACTGTAACATACTGTATATGGGACTGCCTGTGAAGAATGTTTGGAAACAGTAATTGGTACAAATGCAGCCACACAACACAACACGCCATCTCACCAGACTCACCAGCCACACAACACGTTTGGAAATGGGTGCAACTGCCACTTCAGATGGCCCTGTATAGGTTTCCCTGCAGGAAACCTACTTGCAGCGGGAGTCCTCTCCCCCCCGACTCACCAGCCATACAGATGGCCCTGTATAAGATCCCCTGCAGGAAACCTATTTGCTGCTGTTTGTCTTTAACTGTAAAGAGTTCAGTTGCTGCCTGAAGATTCCGCATGTCATTTGCATCTCATCATGACATCATCAGAGGCTCGGAATGCAGTGGCTCAGCCCATAGCCACCCATAGAGAACCACAAATTCGCTTGTACCCGCGTCCGTGGGGGCACGAGCTGTTCCAAACCCCCGCAGCGACGGTCTCGGGGGGCCAAGGCACCCGTGTGCCGAGTTTGGCGCGAGTCGGTCCAGGCGTTGCGGAGCCTATGTGGAACATACATACACACATACGCTCTTCTTTATATACGTACTAGCTGTTATGTACCCGGCTTCGCCCGGGTGTTTATAGGTGCCATCCCTGACCCCCCCCCACTCACCAGGCATACAGATGGCCCGTTTATATGTCCCATCCCTGCCCCCCCACTCTCATGTGTGCCCGGGTGTTTATATGTCCCATCTCTGACCCCCCCACTCTCATGTGTGCCCGGGTGTTTATATGTCCCATCTCTGACCCCCCCACTCACATGTGTGCCCAGGTGTTTATATGTCCCATCCGTGACCCCCCCCACTCACCAGGCATACAGATGGCCCGTTTATATGTCCCATCCCTGCCCCCCCCCCACTCTCATGTGTGCCTGGGTGTTTATATGTCCCATCTCTGACCCCCCCACTCACATGTGTGCCCGGGTGTTTAATGTCCCATCCCTGACCCCCCCTCACATGTGTGCCCAGGTGTTTATATGTCCCATCCCTGACCCCCCCCACTCACATGTGTGCCCAGGTGTTTATATGTCCCATCCCTGCTGCTGTACTGTTTCTGTTGCTCTAGATGTAGTAGCCCTCTATTTCATATCCTGTAGTTGTTTGTGACGCTGCTGTACTGTTTGTGTTGCTCTAGATCAGGGGTCAGGGAACTTTTTTACCTTTTACCCCAAAATATATTTAGATACGCCAACGTTACCCCCCACCCCTGCCAGAACAAAAGAAAAAAAATTACATATTGGAACCCATTGCTTTTTTTTATTAATTAATGAGCTTAATTAATGCTATGTAAATATGAAGTTGTAAAGGGCGGAGCAAAACAAACAAAACAAAACGGAGCCAGCCAGCCAGCAACAGAACCGGAACGGGGGTAATGGATGGTCGCGCTGCCAAGACACAGCCGGGCATGCATATAGATTCATATGCATGCCCGGCTGTGTCTCGGCAGTGTGACCGTCCGTTACCCCCAGGAATTTCATTTTTACCCCATTTGGGGTAATTTACCCCTGTTCCCTGACCACTGCTCTAGATGTAGCAGCTCTGTCTCTCTTATCGTTTAGTCTTTTGTCACGCTGCTGTACTGTTTCTGTTGCTCTAGATGTAGCAGCTCTGTGACGTAGCGTTGCAAGTCGTGTTTTTTTTCCCCTCAGGTGTTTCCTGTGTACGCTGTTGTTTCATCTTTGTAGCCTTTGGTTGCACCTGCCCAATTACCTTACATTATACAGTGAAAGTAAACTTTCAGAGAGAGAGCAACAGCCACAGCACCTTGTGCCAACTGTCCACTGCCAAGCAGGGACCGCCCACATGTCCACAGAACACATTTCCCTGGCCCTGTATCGGTTTGCCTGCGGGAAACCTATTTGCTGCTGTTTGTCTTCAACTGTAAAGAGTTCAGTTGCTGCCTGAAGATTCCGCATGTCATTTGCATCTCATCATGACATCATCAGAGCCTCGAAATGCTGCGGCTCAGCCCATAGCCACCCATAGAGAACCACAAATTCGCTTTTACCCGCGCCCGTGGGGGCGCGATCCGTTCCAAAACCACGCAGCGATGGTCTCGGGGGGCCAAGGCACCCGCGTGCCGAGTTTGGCGCAAATCGGTCCAGGCGTTGCGGAGCCTATGTGGAACATACACACACACACACACACACACACACACACACACACACACACGCTCTTCTTTATATATATAGATATAGATTATGCTTTTAGCCTCCTAAGTTACCTTGAGTTTCCCATCAAAACTGAAAGTTAGGAAATGTTTTAACACATATTTACAAGACTTTAACCTATGCTATTTATACACACAACCAGAATGTTGTATTCAAAGTTAGAAACTCACAAGCAATTTAATGTTTTAATGCTGCAGTAACTAAGGAGTAAGCCCCACTTAATACAGTGGGACTTACTTCTGAATAAATACGCCTAGGATTCTTCCATTAAGAGTGGTTAAAACATTTTCCTTCCAATCTTTCAGTGTGTGAAGATAAACCTTTAAATGGCATCCCCTAGGCCAAAGTTCAGGTCCATCACAGGATCCACAGTCTGGATCTACTGTAGTCACTGAAACAGTAACAAGCAAATATATGTTATAGGCATTGTGTGAAACCAGGACATTCTACAGAATATATATGTTTGTGTACACACACAGCATAAAGCACCCAACCTCCTTATGTTTTCTCGCACCTCTAATCTGTACACAAAATGCAGTTTAAAATATTTCTCTTCCTGCAGCATTCAAGTTTCAAAAATGGGATGGAAAAACCACAGCTCAGTCTACCAAAACAAAATGCTACCACATTTTACATTTGTCTCTCTCTGTCTGACCACATTCAATGGTAAACAGACTGACATCATCCCACTGGCAAGGTAACACACTGATAAAATAAATGCTTAAAAAATCCCCTAGGTCCTTGAGTCTTCTACATTCATTACCCTATAGGCCTATGTGTGGCCTACAACAGAATCACACACATACCCAATGCATATTCATTGCACCATTTGGAATGCATCTCTTTGTTTCAGCAAGCAGCTGGCCTGGAGCACAGAATATCTGCATCTCTCAAACAGCTCAGCTTATAGCTCTAGTCATCAACTTTTTTTTAAAGACCTGGAATGTTGGGCAACATGAAGTATAAACAAGATAACCAGAGATAAAATGTGACGTATTGTCTGCCTGCAGTAACAGATTATCAGCACAACAACACAGCTACAAATTCATTGAACAAGATACACAGCCCAGGTATGGTCATTTTTAAGCTAGCACACATAATTTTTTTTCTATATGGTAAACTGAAACATGGATTTCAGATGAGATCATATGAACATATTTTTTCAACAATATCCTCCCCCCCGCCCCGCTTCTTCATAAACAGAAGTTCTAGTTATCAGTTGATATTTTGCATTACAATTAATCCCAGTCAGCAGTTGCGTTTACCAGCCGATTCACAGTATAATCCTCAACCACCCTGGTGTAGTGGGGCCTCATGGCCTCCACTGTATCCTGCGATCTGTGAAGCAGGCTAGAGAATTCCCCAGCCTGCCCTTTGGGGCACTCAGATCTGCACCTGCTAAATAGTAGGCACAAGTCTGAGCAGCCCTGTGTAATGCTGGCAGGCCCAGGAAAGGGGTTAGGATATGGCAGGGCCTGCTTTGTAAAGCCCACCCCCTCTGAGGCCTTATCCACCCCATTCCACCCTCCCCCACTTGAAATGTCCCTTCCATGCTCTTGCTGCATCACTACCACCCCGCTGCCACCCGGCATGACCTCACCTGCTCCTTTGGAGGGAATAAAATGTCGGCAGGGTAGACAGGCCTCCCCGCCTGCGGTGCTTGATCTCCAGGTGTTGTGAATGTGCTTTATGGCACTTTTGCAACACCCTCCGCCAGCGAAGACTATGTTTGGATTGGCTTTCAGAGTCACCAGTTTAGGCAAGACAAAGGAAGACACCTGAAGGACCAGTGTGGCTGCTCCTCAACTCTTGCTGAGACCCAAGAAACAGAGTTTCACCTGGCTGAGCACACACAGTTCTCACTGAAGGAGCAAACCTTCTGGACTGCAGGTGTGGTTCACATGATTGACTGCTCCTTCCTTCAAAGCATTCCTTGCACATAGGAAATATCCTGGCCTAGACATCTCCCTGAGGTACTAGTTTTCTATATACTGTACACAGGAATGTTTGTAGGAGAAACGTTCAGTCACATGAGCTGCTGCCTGGCATATGCAGCAGCACAGTGCAGACATAGGTTTGGCACTTCTGTGAGAACTACACTGTGGTACTTACACCTGTTCCCCTATCTGCCCACCTACCCTAAAGTCCCTACATCCAAATGGGCCTTGATTGGAAACATTTCCGATCAAGGCCTAAGCTACTTAGGGTTTTCTATCTGCTTGCCTGAGATGAAAAATTTCATATGATGGCTTTAGCATCTAATGTTCATATTTGAAATCAGTTGCACCTTATGGATTCAAAAATTACTCTGCTTTCAGTTGCTTTTACTTTTTTATGTAGGCAGTATTTCATAGATACACATCCCCATACTTATACGAGGCAGCTTAATGGACATTGGACATGATCAAACAGTCTCCTGGTCAGGGATTTGATCTGTAGAAATGAGATGAGCCATTATGGCAACAAGCTAAACATCATCAGCTACAACTGATGGACATCACAGAAAGAGACAGCTAGACAGGCTGCATCAAAGATGGCAACTCTTTTCATGTGAATCTCAATAAGGTGTCTAGTATTTCACACTAAATACTATGATGTTGGAGAAGGAAAGATACTTTTGGCAAAAAGTCAACACCTCTGTTGAAGTGATGGCTAATAGGTGTACAAATTCCATAGGTAGTCAATAGGATTAAAGTTAAAACAGGACATTTTGGAAACTGTCAACTAGGTCATAGAAAAACCTGTTTCATTTTAGAACTTAGACACTTAAAAAGACATGCTAACTCCAGCGTTAACATACAGCTTTTCATATTTTGAGTGCAATGCTATTCTGGGTGCTACTTTTGCCACAGCACATAAATATTTAGGTATCTAATTTAGGCGTGAGTGAGTGCGTGCCTGCAATTTTAGCAAATGGGGCTATTCTTAGTTAATGTGATGCCTTCCTTCCTGAGGCACTGTTCTACCATTCATACTCAGCTCTTTCATGAACAGCCAATGTAAGCTAGCTATTTCAGTGTGGCATTTATAGTAGTTTCAGCTGCAAAAAGGTGCTAGGTTTGACACATGTAGAACCCACTGTTATAGTTTGTAGAGTTAATCCACAATTTACATTTTAATTCACAGAAAAATGGTAACTGCCACTGACTACAGTTTATAGTTATCAGGCTCAAAGAGCAAGAGGCATCCAAGAGAAATAGAAACTATCTCCCATACAACCGTTGCTCCCTTGCTTCAAAACCATTTTCTCAGATTTGACTCTAAAACATTTTTTTTTAGCTAGCAATGTTTATCATTTGCCACGTTTGCTGTAAAAATCATTCAATAAATATTCAGTGCTTACCTGGGAGTAAGGCCCTCTGATCTCAGTGTGGCTTACTTCTGAGTAAACATGTGCAGAATTACTAATAAACAATTTATTACACAGTTAAGCTAGCAGCAACTCATAATGGCTAGAAAAGGAACTATAAGTAACATAAATTGCTGGTGAGTATATTCAGATGTGAAATTTATAAAATGGAAGCTGACATTTCAAAAAATCGTATTTATTGCAGTAGGCCAATGTATCGATATTCACTTCTTCCCCTCTCATTTGACTTAAATGGAAACACATAGAGTTTCCACAGTGTCATTAATATAGCACAAAACCATGGGTTAGCATTACCAGCCTAAGCAGCAATCTCTGATTTTAAACATCTTATAAAGTATTATCCACCTTGGTATGTAATATATTAGCTATGGAGCTCAAATTACCAGTGCTTTCTAAAACATCACTAAATTCATGCCATCTTTTTCTCTGTCATCCAAGGAAGTTACTTCTTTCAAACAAAAGACACAGGAAAGGTAAATTGATCAAAAGCCTGTCTGTTATTAGGTGGCATGATCAAAGCTTAATGACAGCCCATCCACTTCAAAAGTAAATTTGTGCAAGAGCAAGATCACAACAGAAAAAAACGAGTTGCTATTGCAGCATAGTGGGCTATGTGGTGTCTTGACACATTTCGCCATGCCAAACATTAGCTTTCATTTTTACAAGTTGAAAAGTGGAGCTGGAACTATGGTGAAATTAACTTTTGTTTTACTTACAGAAAACAATACTTGCACCGTATTTAGTTGCAGGAGAATTAACTAGAACAGCTGGCCTTTCTACTTTAAGAGGTAACTTGTCTGTGCAACTTTGGGGCCAACTTTTCTCAGATGATGCAAAGCCATCTCCCATCATCACTCTCAATTATCTGATTTAGTGAACCTCTTGATTTCCTGATTTTCAACCTACACTGGAAGTTTGCAACATTCCTTTCAGCCTTTCCAACAGATCTTTTTCTCTGATGAGAGTCTCGGAATTCTTATTTTCAAAACTTTGCATTAAAGCAGCCCCATATACTTAGGTTAAATATGTGAATTCAATGTAAGCTTTCAACAAAGAGGCTATCAAGTAGAGGCTGGCCTAAACTACGTCATCATTTAACGTCCCTCACTATCCAAATAATCATCTCTGCTTTTTCACCAGCTGTTATCTCATTCAGTCCAATCCTATCCTATTCCCCACCAGCCCACAGCATCGACAGAGCACATACTGCATGCTATGATGGTGGTAGTGGGCTGACCAGATGGCCAGAACAGGTAAGTAAATACCTTATTTTACTTAAGCTTCCTGTAGGCCACCTGGCCTCCAATGGGTTTACCCAGATTTATGCCAGCTGTTTAGGTGGTGTAAGTCCAAGGAGCATCAGGAGTGGGTCAGGACAGAAAAAGAATAGTATCTTGGTATGTGCTGCTGCCAAAATCCTCCTCAATTTGGTCCAGTCCCCACATCAATCCTTTCCCACTGCCGTTTTACCTGCTCCAGTGGGGAATCCAGAAGCTGCTGGTGCATGCGTAGGGCCTCTGGCTGTTTGCCTCAGTGGCTCTGAAGCACAAAGCAGTGACTTTGAAGGCAAGACGACAGAACAATTCCCTCATCACTAGAATGGCCTACACTAATGCAGGGATATTCAAACTATGGCCCAGGGGCCAAATCCACCCTCCCCCCACAAGATTTTATCCAGCCTGCAAAAATTTAAATTATTTATTGCTATTTTTTTCCTGACATTTTTACTCATTACACAGGAAAGCCTGCAATATCCGCAGATTAATCCTGAGGATTAATCCTGCGAACCTGCGGATTTGGGCCCACCCCAGACCTTCCAAACATGCCCAGAGCTGTGCTCCGGTTGCACCCAGAAAGTGTTCTAAGGGCTGGGGAGGCTATGCGCTGATGAGTGCAGCCTCCCTAACCCTCAAAATGCCCATTTCAGGCAAAAACTATAACTTCTAGTTTCTCGGGAGGAATTGGAAGTGATGTTTCTATGCCTTATGCACTATACTAATGGATTCGGAGATCGGTCAGCATAGGGCCAGCACTGGACTGGGCTGCCCAATAGAAAATTTATAGTGTTCTGTTAAAAGTTGACTTTCCCCTCAAATGTAACCTACGTGAAATATGTAACAATGGACAAATAGAAAATGAGAAATATTCTCTTAAAACAGACATTCAACATGTTCAGTTAAAATAAATTTCAAATAATCCATACTGTCCTATTGCTACAGCAGGGAAAAAGTAGCTGGAGAGGAGGGAAATGATCAGCTACAATTAAAATTCTAGCCTTAGGCCCCCTCTCAGGTCAGCTGGTATCTTCTGATTGGCACTACAAATTACTTTGGACTTTATTTATGAAAGCACGCTTGTTCAAAGAATAGCTTTCAATATCCTACAGAAAAATACATATCAGCATAAAGCACTGATACTTTCACTTTGGGCAAGAGCAGAGAATGGTTAAGAAAAGCCCAATGTACGACTAGATCAGAGGTTTTCAAGCTGGGGCGTCATGACATCGCAGCCTGAAAACCTCTGCTAGTCTTTCTTTAAGGAGCAGAGGAGGGAGAAAGGCAGCAACATGATCCCCAAGATCGCAGTGCTGCTAGGGGCGACAGGAGCTGCGCTTTACTTACCATTCTCAGCACCAGGCTCCAAGGCATATAGCGAGCCCTGCAGACGCCTCCACAGGGCTCCCTAAATGATGTACTAAAGAAAAAAGCAATTGCAACTCACTTCCGGTTTTCTGATTGCAACCTGGAAGCAGTTCATGATGGCTTTTTAGTACATTTGGGAAGCACTGTGGAGGTGTTTCTCAAACTGCAGGTAGGGGACCCACTAGTTAGGTTGCGAGCCAATTTCAGGTGGGTCACTTAGCCCCTCGTGCAGCCATCATTGAAAATATGAAAGGTGAGACACTGTAAAGCGGGGACGGCTGTGTGGTTATTTTGATTGTGTCAAGGTTGTAAACAGGCTTTTTTTCCCTTTCGATTCACTCTGCTATTTGAAAATGGCTCAGAAAAAAAATCAACTTATTGCTGAATTCTCAGGAAAGCAAGAGGCTTTCACAATGAGGGCACTCCCGGCTATGACATCACTTCTGGTGGGTCCCAGACAGATTGTCATTCCAAAAAGGGGCAATGCAATCCAAGTGCGCCCTTACGGTCAATGCTACATGGTAGCGTTGACGTGTCATCAGTAGTGCTGATGCAGGGGCGCCAATTGGCGCTACACCCCCACATTGGCGCTACAGCAACAGGACTCCCGTTGCACCTCCACTAAGCTTCTCTCACATCGGCTGAAGCTGGCAGGCACGAAGGAGGCTCCATGTCGTGCCATGCGCAGGATTGACAGCAGCAGGGAGATAGTGGGTGGGGGGAAGGCGGGACGTGGGCAGGCTCCGTATTCAGCCATAAGGCCAAATCCTAAGCCCGTCCAGGAGGCTGTGTGGCCCCAATTCGGGCTGCGCAGTCTCCTCGGATCTGCACCTGCTGTTTAGCAGGCGCAGATCTGAGTAGCGCATTGGGGAGTAGCGCATTGGGGCCTCCCCAATGGTAAGGGCGTGAATATGCTCTTACCATTGGGAGGCTCCAGCCTCCACAATACTGTGCTAGGATTTGGTACAGTCTGGCTGGCCTTGCCAATCCAGCGCAGTATAGGATTGTGCTCAGAGTTAAACAGTTTGAGAACTACTGGTATAATGCATAGCTAAAATGGGATGGATAATTATTTCAGATTAAAGTATTACCATATGGAGCAGCTTCCATGTAATTCCAATTCCAACTGTAATTCTTCTGATTGGCTTAGTTTCACAAATAGTAATACTTTATTCCACTGGATATATGGGGGGGGGGGTAGGAGTATCAATGTTATGGATCATGCATGGCAGTTCAATCGGAAGTATTTGTTGAGCTGCTGCAGGCCTCCCTGCACCAGGTCTGAATGTTGCAACATGCCACAAGGCACGTTTGTGCCTACTCAAGATTTGGAAGCGCTAGTACAGTTGGAAGGCGTGTGCCGGCCTGCCTGTGTTGCTATCTGAGCCAACCGGCATTGTGTAGCACAGCGGGTGGGAAAGCACAGCAGGAGGGTAGTTTGGAGGCAGGGAGAAGGCTTTTTGGGCAGGGGTGGAATGGGAAAGGTTCAAGCCTAAGAGGGAGTGGAATCAGCGGAGGCCTCTTCCACAGTATCCTAACCCCGATCCTAGGCAGGGCAGCTCTACATGGACTTCTTGGATTTGTGCCTGCTAAACAGCTGTAAGAGATAACCCCAAGGTGACCTCCAGCTACTTTCTAATTTGCATTGGATACACCACATGTGATGTGGCCTGGCTGTGCCAGTGTAGGTTAGGTGCACTGTCAGCTTTCACAACAACTGTACAAACCTACAGAAGAAAAGTTAACTTGGGCCTGTAAAAGTACCTCTCTGAAAGGTGAGGAAAAATAACACCAGTAAAGAAAGTGGTTGTTGCGATACAAGCCACAGAAATCTTGTGTTAAGAGATTCAATACATACTAAGCTGTTCTTTGTTTCTCCTCATGTTGCTTCTATGAATCTGAATAGTAGAGCTAGAAAAGAAGGCTAGCAAGTAACGCTCCCATAGTTAATGTGAAAAGCAGGACAGCATTTAACAACCATGCTGCAGACAAATCCATGGAAAACAATAAATGGTGTGAATCAGAAACTTTGTAAGGATAGAGTGAAATCAGTTTAGTTCTTCCTCACATGACACACTTCTCTCATAAAAACAGGGCTAATTACATTGTCATGTCACAAAATGCAAAATATAAAGGATAACATGGTTATCTTTGTGCAGCCTTTAGTGCAGCTCCCCCCCCCTCAAAAAAAATTAAGAAAACACTACATAGAATTCAAATAGCCAGACTACTAAACCACAGTTCCCAATATGACTCATTTCAGTAGAAATATAAACCTATTTTCAGAAAATAGTTATGAAAAGTCCCTAAAAGTTCTGTGCATGACTCAGGAAGAACTCAATGGCTGATGAATATCCAGTTATTTAATCCTTCCTACAATGCTCTGAAGATTATACTCAAGATATGTTGTACATGCAGGTCCTACTGTCCATGCTTAGAATTTCTGACATCCTTACTTTTGAATTTGAAAGCTGAATTTCTCGGGATTCTATCAAATACCTTATTCACCCAATTATGACAACTTTTATTTATGTTTTTCCACAAGTTATCTGAATAAAAAAATATCCATACAAATAAGGAACAGAGAGGATTTGCTTGGATATGATGCTGTAAGTATACTGTGAAGTATGGTGGCAGGAAATATAGCTGTAATAATCCACAAGGGCAATTTTTTTTTTTTTTAAGCACGCAAACAAATCTCTCTCTCCAAGTACAAAGGCAGACTTCCTTCTGTAAGGGGCCAGAAAATGCTGCAGCTTTCTAGTGGCTACAGTAACCTGACTTGGGGCTCATTCCCAGTAAATGTGAATAGGATTGCAGCCTAATGACTATAATAGGACTTCTTAATAGATATGCATAGGATTGGACTGTTAGTAACCACATCAGGGAAGCAAGTTTACACTTTTGGAAGTTTATACGGTAGTGGAGGATCCAGACTCAAAATGAAGCAAGACCTGATTAAATTGCACTAAGTTGCATGGGATACACTCCACAAATGTATAAAGTTCCATATTTTACCTTTCTGAAAACATGTTCTTAAAATGAACCCCTATATTAGGCAGGAGGTTTGGCTAAGTGGTAGAGTTGCTGCCTGTAATGCCTGAAAAACACCTGGGACACAAGATCACCAGAATTATCTGAGAGCTGCTGACAATGCTACTGATGAGCTGAATCATCCCAGCTGGTGAGAGGAATGGAGATGATCATGCTCAGTGAGTTGCCCTCAGTTAACCGTGGAAGACGAATACAGCTAGAAAAATGCCAGACTAAAAAAGAATTCCTTTGGAATGAAGTGTTCTATGAAATAGTAGAACTTATATTGTAAAAATCCTTCCCGGGGGGGGGGGAGTGGATTAGATAAAAGCCTGCCTATGTAAACTGCCTTAAATTACAGTTGGAGGAGAAATCTAATGACACAAGAAAGGTGATATAATAAAATAAAATAAAATAATAATAATAGTTAAATGAAAGTTAATTCAATCAATGAATGAAATTTCCACCAAATCTGGTTACCTCCTTTTTAGTGCTCCAACCCATTATCTCATTGGTGATCAAGAATGAGTTACAGGAAGGCGGTACAAACTAATGGCCAAAGGTTTGCTTTCTTTGGAAAAGTGATCATTGTTATATATAATTAAAGCAGTTACTGGCAGGAAGCTAGACTATGTTGGGAATCTGAAGGAAATTGTATCTGGCTAAGAAGTGACAAACTGATAAGACAAATCTGTCAGAATAGCAGGGGGAAAAAATGGGCTTACAAACTCAGACCGGAGTTGATCAATATACTTGCCAGAATCAACACATGGAGTACTCCTTACTTTCCCAGGCTCTGTGAAGTATGGTGGCAGGAAATATAGCTGTAATAATCCACAAGGGCAAAGAAGCTAAGAGTGACAAAGAGAAGGCCCTGAATGGTGGTGGTGGTGGGGAGAAGCTGGAAGTGGATTTGCTTCTTGCTCACTTTCAGCATCTGGGAAGTGGATCAATGCAACACACATGCATGGAAGGTTGGAGGGAGGAGGCAGCAGACTTGAAGGGGAATGCAAATCCATTGCCCCCTTGCCCCCTGCTTTTTGATGCAAGCCATATCAAGTTACCTCATAACTGGGTTAGCCATGGGGTGGGGGGGGGAGAAGGATGCCTATAGGGTTATAGGAATTGCTCTGACAACCTGGTTGGAACATTATCTGTTAACATCTCAAGCACACAGTTACTGATTGGCTACTAGTTTACACCCACCAGTATAGAGTTCCTGCACTTAAATCTTTTTTTGAATTCTCAGTTGTTCATCAGCATTGGCCTTAAGGTTGCTTACAACAGATCCTTAAGCAAACTAATCATTCTAATAAAGAAGACAACAATCAAAAAGAGCAGACTGTAAAACATCAAATAAATTTATAAATAAGAACTATCACAAAAAATTGTGCCAAAACCTTGGGGAAAGAAAGCATTTAACAATTCCCTAAAATAGAACTACACAGGCATCCAAAGAATTGCACCTGAAAAGAATGTTCCATAGTCTGGGTGCCACCACAAAAGAGGTCCTGTTCCCAGTACCCATCCATATGACTCACATAGGTAAGTTTATATGAGAGCAGGCATACTTTCAAGTACCTCAGTCCCAAAACACTTAAGGGGTTGAAAGATCAAAACCATCAGTTTCAAGTGTGATATAAACTGATAGCCACAACAAATTTTGTTAAAAACTGGGAAGATTCAGTCAGCTGTAGAGCTCTCAGTTAATAATCTGGTTGAATTATTCTGAACTTGCTTACATTTCTGAATGCTCTTCTTAGGCAGTCTCATTTACAATTCATCGAAGTAGTCTAACTTGGAAATGCAGCATGGAGAACTGTAAGTAAAGGATGGAGAACTGTAGCACAATCAGGTTTCAAGGAGGTCCACAACTAGTTTAGCCACACATGCAGGGCTTAAACTGCACACACCTGAGACATGGATTCCTGATATGTTAATATGCCACTTGTAGGAATGAGCAATTCTGTTTCAACTTGTTGCACACCACATGCAACTTTGTTTTATATACCCTGTGTCACTTCTAAATGGGTCTACCTTTCTGTATGCCCAGAATATCATATCGGGCAGTAACACTACTTCATGCAACTCCAAAAATCCATTTTTATTTGCCAACACAGTCAACTTGCAGACATTTCTCACACTCTTTTGCAGTTTAGATTTGTTAACAGGCAGTGTCAAATTAATCCCCAAACAAATTAGCAATCTCAGATTAAGTTCCTTTCATGAAGTGCTAGTCTCATCTAATTTGAATAGGTAAACAAAGCGGACATATCCAATGAAATGAGATGAAACAAGAAACATGATGCGAACATCAGTGGATCAAGACTGCTGCAACTACTAAAAGCCAGGACAGATCTCTAACCAGAGCCAAGCAAAACCAAGTTTTCTTTTTCAAAAAAATTAACAATTCAGGATTTTATCGTAGATAAGCATCCTTGACTATGTTATTAGCTGCAATCCTATCCATACTTACCTGGGAGTAAGCCCCATTGACTAAAATGGTACTTACTTCTGAGTATATATGCATAAGATTGGGCTCCCAATTATTTGTAGACAGAGTATTTCAATCAAAGGTAAAATTAAAAAAATATTAAATACTTACTCCATGTGTTTTCCATATTTTGACAGTAGCCCATTCAGACTAAAATGGCCAACTATTTTAACATTTAGACTTTACCCAAAGCTCATGGAAATGTACTGTAGAAAGGTCCTCATTACTGTAACTTTCAAGATTGGTAAAAGTTTTAAGTGTTCAGATTTTAAAATCAAAGTTTATCAGTTTTGCAGCAATAGAAGAATTTGTGTTACAAACATTTTTGTTCACTTTTTCACTGCACTCTGGTGTTTAGACTCAAAACAGTGCAAAGTTCTTCAACTCCAGCTTGTGGTTTCAGTGTGTTCAGCATGAAAATTGTGTATGTCAGCATTCTTCTAGCTGGCTCCATGTGATTTAACTTAAGCCAACCACAGAATGACTCTGATAGTTTTCTAAGATGCCACAGCATGCAAATTGGGGGCAGGGTCAGTAACTGAACAGCAGCAATGCACACCAGATGTTAGCACACAACCTCCAAAATTATTTTATTCAAGATTTAGTATGCAAGAAAGAATTTCCATTTCATGCTATAAATATTTGCATCTAATCCAAAAAGTCAATATGCTTAAGCTCAGTTGGCACCACACTACCCTTTTATTACAGTGGGTTACGTACTGGAGATGAGTTCCTGATTTTCAGTGGGAGCACTTTTTGGCACAAACAGAAGTTATTTGCTTCCTCTTACTGCTACGGACCTCAAATTCTCAGCTAGGGACATGCAAAAAATGTCAAAGTTTCAAAAAGTTATAAAAACTATATCCTTAGCTCCTTCTCAGTATATGTAGGAGTTCTTCTTGGCATAGTGGCCAAAAAAAACAGACTGAGGGCGCAATCATAAGCTGCGCTGGAAGCAGCCACAGGGGCAAGGGCATGTTCGCACCCTTACCTGCAGGGTAGGCACCAGTCGCCCCAATGGGATCCTCAGATCCATGCCTGCTATTTAGCAGGCGCAGAGCCGAGGATGCTGTGAGGCCTGAATCGGGGCCATGTGGCCTGGGGATGGGAGCTTGGATGCGGCCTAACTTTAATTCCAAGTGTTGCTTCCCACATTACAACAAAGGCAAACTAATTGTCTCTCCAGCTGCCATCCTTCTAGCACTCATTCATGTATTCTATTAGCTCCAACACAATGAAAAAAACCTGACTGAGGTTCTTTGAAGTCACATAGTTCATAAATTTAAAATCCTATAGAACTGAATTAAGCCAAAGTGTAGTACAACTCTCATTCATTCTAATGGGGCCTTCACAAGAGATAATCCCAGAGGCTTTCTTCAAATACCACTTTTAAATTTTTTACCTGCTTTAAGAATCATACATTTTGCCCTTTTTCTGATTAACTAACATTGTTGGATTAATTACATGCCCTGATGAATGTCATGTCCAAGAACTGCAATTAGAATATAAAGAGCCCAGGAACAAGGAAGGAAAAGGGAACATAGCCTGCTGAATGTTGGGTTGATAAATAACAATAGCTTCAACCAGCGGTCTCCAACTGGTTTCAAGGTTTGCCTTCCCATCCTATACTGTACTCCTATAGGCATTAGCAAAAGAAAGTATTTTGAAAAAGCCTTGCCGTTGAGATTAGCAGATGTTATTGTATTTGATGTTCTTGCTAGCTTGAACTGAATTTTATGAACTTTGCTTGAGTGATTTTTAAAAGATATGCATTTTTTGAAGCACTACCTTTATATAGTTATATACTTTTGTTTTTTCCTCTTTTATGCTGCTGTAAACCAGCTTGAGTTACACTTGCATGAGAAGAGGGATATTTAGCTTTTAAAAAATAAAACTAAATTAGAAAAGTAAGCAATCTTATTGTTCTCCGCAACTAAGGCAGTTAACTAAGTTTCAGGGAAACATAGTTAACCTTATTAAAGAGTGTAATTGGTTAACTGCAGTTTCCTTGTCAATCAGAAAATAAAATATACATATTTAGAAAACAAGATAATATGTAGCTTGGATCCTATGTGGAAACCTATGACCAAACTATCAACTATAACTATCAGTGAAGTTGCACTCGGCAGCATAGTTGGTGCATACGTGACAGCAACCAAGCATGCCATGAAACACACTCAATTATTCTCCAAGGACTTCCACTGAAAAGGGAAGGCAAACAAAAAGGCCTCTGGATCAAGCAATACAGTAATTCTATGCTAATGTACAGGGTGACAAGACAGATTACTTGTACAAGCAAAGACTAAATGATGTAAAAAAATCAAATTAGCAGACCACCTCTTCATTCTAAATGTAGACAATATAATATTGTAAGCTTCTCTGCACAAACACAAGTTTGTGTTCTTTGATGCCATAACCTATGAAGAATTATTGTCCCTGACCTTCTTGATGACCATCTGAGAAAAACAAATGTGTTAAGTTACTTGGTATACTCTCTACAAGCAGCATGTCCTCTCCTGACACCTATGCAGTCAAAAACAAAAACTAAAATTTCATCATTTAAAAATGGAATTACTAATAGACCATTTACATGCAATTAGAAAGCAGACCTTTTTAAAAATAATAATCAAGTAATACAATATAATATTCACAGTTCAGTTGGCATATAAAGCAGACTTAAGCTTTCAGTTGCTCTGTAAAAGATATTCTGCACAACAAAGCATATTGTTCTGAATTTGGAGAAGTTTAAGCTTTGTCAAATGTCCCCCAAAGTTCCTGGATTTGCATACAAAGAACTAGGCCTGTAACAAATTTGACTTGCAAGTTACCAAGTCATAGCCTATAAGCAAATTTATCGGTTCCCAGGCTCTGCATTTGATATTGGACAAACTAAACAGTTTTGGAAAAAATACACAAAAATTGTTTGCCTTGTCCTAGCCTGCCAACCATTACTTGCAGCCAAGTAATGCTTCACTGCTACAGGAAGTAAGTAAAGTAATTATGTAATATGCAACTAACTAATATAAGCTGTCATACAAAACGAGGAAAAAAATTGTGGTACTGGGTCTTCACGTATGGGTTTAATTTCTTTTGTTATATGGACAGTCTAGAAGACTAGATTTTATAAGATGTTACGAGACTCAGAATAGTCATATCTTCTACATGTCTAAAAGGAGTTCTTGGCAGTTTATTGCATTTCTTATTTCTTGCTTAAAATAAAGCCTTGAGAATGCTATGGTATAAAACACTGGAAAAGAGAGCAAAATCTGCTTTGAAGACATGCTCCACATGTTCATGCTCCATGAATGCAGCTTAATGACACAATTTCACATTTAAGAAATTTTGCTTCATCTACAGAAGACACAAACAGTAGGTTAAATGCCAAATTCATGAAATCCTGTGCATAGAATAGACTTCAGCTACTACAAAATGTGCTTTATAAATCAGTTTTCATGCTTCCACACAACTATTAAGACTGTGGCATGCTTCAAACTCCAGACCCAACTCAGAAATGCACAGGAGCCACTACTAGGCTCACAATCTGGTGGTGCTCATGAAGAGGCACCATCTGAAAGAACCAAAACCTCCCTTTTTTGGACCATGCTTGATTGAACAGATATTGCCGTAGTATCGTGAGTAGCCCTTACAATTAAGATCAGTTCTCACAAGCAGTACCTGCACTGCCGGCCACAAGTTCAGCAGCCCTTTCACTCTACCAAGAAGACACTGTATAAAGTCTGAATCAAGCCATGGAATTGACATAAATGTTATAGCCTCCAGACTGAAGGCACCAAACACTGTTTCAACACAGAAGGGTTCATCATGCGAGTTGTAACATTTGTAACCATAATTCTATGTACACTAGTCTGATCATACACAATCCCATATATTCCAGCTCTCCACAAAGCTTGGCTATGTGGAAGTAGTTTTGTTGGCTTCTAAGTGGAAGCTTTAACACACAAAACAACCTTTAGAAACAAAGTTTCCAATGCAGCACACAAGTTAGAGGTTCCACTTCAAAGCATGCTCCAAGCGCCTGTCATTTGATATGAAGCCTAAAATAAGGTCTACCTTGTGACCCTTTCCCCTCAAGTGAATGTGAATTCTTTGAGAGTTTCTGGATGCTTTAACAAACTAGTATTCAAACTACAACAGCAATTTTCCCAAAGGATAACATATATAATACTTGGCAAATTCTCATATCCCTACGCATCAGCATCCAATACCTAAGTATCCAAGTGAATAGAAAAATCTGGATTTTTCTGAAGTTAAAATATATTTGAATTCTGTCCTGGGGATTAGTTACTGCACGTTCATACCAGCATTCTGCCAGTTTTTCTTTGTTACTCTGATGTCTATCAATTTCACTACTACTGTGAGAGAATCTCAAAACTATGATTGGATTAATCGATACTGATCCAATCAGCTCTACCACTTCTTCTAAGCCAGTTCCACCCCCAGCCATACCTCACTGAGAAATTAATAGGCAATTATGATTATTCCACAGGACAGTTATAGAATTAACTACTGGTTAACTAAGGGTACAATCCTACGAGGTCCAGCGGTGGTGGTAAGCCCTTACCGCCAGCGCTGGTATTGCAAAACTTCTACAGCTGGTGGTAAGGGCTTACAGCCAGCCCAGTGCCAGGAAGACCTGATGCGGAGCCACCTGGTGGTAAGTCTTGTCACCACAGGTAGCAAACTCTCCTGGGGCAGGGCAGAACTGGGTGGAGAAGGGAAGGAGCAGAGGTGAGACCAGCAGTGGCCACCACAGCCGAATCCTATCCTTCATGTCAGGCTGCATAGTCCTCCATGGAAGCCTTCAATTCTGCACCGCAAAATAGCTGGTGCAAACTTGAGGAGGGCCATCAGTGGCCCAGCATGCTTACGGGGGGAGGGGGGAGGGGACAAATGTCTTCTTCTTCTGAGGTGCACCTGTAGGATGCAGCAGTAGCCATTTTAGCACAGGGGCCCAGCACCATAGGATCAGGCTGTTAATCTACAGAATTAGCACTTCCACTGGGAGGCACTATTCAAGATCCATGTTGAATAATTTAAGATAAGCAGTTTAACTCATCAGCTTTTTTAAAAATCTTTTTTTTAATAACCCTCTACAGCTTTTTTTTTTTTTGAAGTCCTATGCTTAAAAGTACAAACACACTAACCAATAATGCTGAACTAATTAATTCTACTCTCAACCTTTACCCCAAACAGGCTTCGGCACCTTTAGCAAATCATTTTCTTTCTGCCTTTCTGACTCCAGTCCTTTGATCCATCTTGCCTATTGAGCTGAAAGGGTTTTTTAGCAGTGACTATCTAGTATTCCTTACTCCATGTACTATAGGACTTAGATCTCAATTGTAACTATCTGAATCTAAATAATGTAACACCATCCACTTCCCAGAGCAGTGAGATGCTCCAGAGCATTGCTGATTGGGTTTGGCTTTCTTTCAACTGGAGAATTAAGGTGTTTTTGCAAATACTGTGTTGTTTTAATGAGTACAGCATTAGGTTAAGAAAAGTAGCTTGTGAACTCCTACAAAACAAATTATCAGCATTATTGTTCCTAGTTTAGAGATGGGGAAATGAGGATGAGGCTTGGCAATTTGCCCAAAGCTATGCAAAAATTCTACACGGATTCATGTATCTCAGGTTGAAGTTCAACAATACCTGGGGAGAGAGTGGGTTATTGCTGAACTTTAAAAGTGCCATGAGAGTAACTACATTCGTTGGGCACATTAAACAGTCAAGACTATGCATAGTGTGATTGTGTACTCCAGAGGATGCCAAGAAAAAAAGGCTTATCCGGAAGATCACTCAGTGTGCCCTTCCCCAACCAATAGTGATACACTTCAAGTTCACCATGATATCATATCCTGTCTGTGCATTATAACAAGGCAATAGCCTTGCAGTAAGGAAGTAGCCTGGCTCCCGTTTGCTCTCCTTTGAAATTAAAGAAATATGTAACGGGTTGGGCATTCTCTGTAGGAAGGAAAGTCACTGGAGGTTGTAAACTGCACAGCTCAAGCAGATACAGACACGAATGAGCAATCCAGCACCTGAGGTGTACAGCATATAATCGTGTATAAGTTGATGTCATGAATAAATTGAGGGCAAGTTTTAAGCCAAAATCATGGAATTTGCCATGCCCCCTGGATACGTCGAGGGTAAAACTTAGTATAGGGGTATCTGCAATTCTTTGAATTAGGTAATTTTGTCTGATTTTACCCAACAGCAGATTCTGACAAATAATCTACCAGTAATTGTTACCTAAGAACTATACAATCTACCTATATGTTAAAGTTCAGGGGAAACAAAATAAAATAGCAACATAGCAAGCAACTATCAAACCAGTTGTTTCCAACCCTTTCAACACTGGGACCCACTTTTGAAAATGACAGCCTATGGGGACTCACCAGATGGAATGTTATTAAACAGAAGGAATGTCATTAGAGACAAAGGGCAATGCATGCTGGAATAATGAAACAAGACACACAAAACTGTTCAAAGCTAGAACTGATTTAGTGTAGAGTTACCAGATACAAACTGGGACAGAGTGCCTATACCTTTAACATTGCATAGAAAAAGGAATTTGGGCAGCTCATCATGGAAGGGTTTCAAAAGCTACACCTGCCCAAATTCCCTCTTTCATACAATGGTTAAGGTACAGGCGCACTGTCCAGTTTGTATCTAGTAACCCTAAAGGATATCTGCCTAGATAAACTAATAAATGAATGCGTGTCACCCTGCCGAGCCCAGTTTACCTGCTTGGGCTGGCTTCTGCATGGATGATCCCTTCCCCCTAAGTTGGTTTGTTATGTTCTTGCAGGAAAGAGTATGTGTGTTTTGCCTCGTCTTCCCTCCTGCTCTGATGTCCCTTAATTGCTCTGAGAGAAGAGCAACAGGATAAACACAGGCAGGCTACCAAGAAGGCTTAATCCTGCTCAAACCTGCATCTCATGCTCCTGACTAAAGTGGAGCCCAGCAAAAAAAAAAGCTGCAAAAACTCACCCTGCAAAAAAAGAACCCTGAGAGGAGAAGCTGGAAGCAGCAGCCTGCATGGTATGGTCCCATCAAACTTGTTTGAGAGCAGATACACTGACACAAATGCTACCCATTAAAATGCTCAAGGCTAGGACTGATTAGGCATACCTGCCTGCAATAACTCAGGAGTAATAAAAGAGACAGTTTCTTCCATCCCCACCCCAAACAGTTTACACAGTACCTCAGCATCACAGCCTTCTGGAACAATCCCCACACCTTGAGGTTGCAGAGCCTTCTGAATTTAACTCACATGTCGCAGTAAACACTTGCATACGCACAAGTAAGCAGGAACATGTAGCGCGGTTTCGCTTTCCATAAGGCTCAATACTTCTTAGCTTAGAGGGACTTCCTTCTTGAGTATTTTTTGGGGCCTATATTCATTGGATCAGGACCATTCTGGTGGCATTGCATTCCTCTCGGCCTGCCCTTTCCAACGCACCATGGTCCGGCCATCTACTCATGAGTAAACATGAAGTGTGGCTCAGTTTCACTTTCCATAGGACTTCATTCATTTTCCTGTGCTGCTTCTGAGCATGCTCAGAAGGTTCTGCAGCTTCATGGCTTGAGGAGCACTCAGAAACAAGTTAGGCCTTCCTCCAACTATCATGTGACTGAAGGCATTTACCATATTCCCCCAAATATAAGTCAATGTCAGGTTTTTCTAGGCAGTTCGTAGGCATAAATTTCTCGACTTATACACGGTAAAAGCAGGGGTTGCACTCATCCAATAAAGAACATTAAAGAGAGAAGAATCACAAAATGGCTGGGCAAGAAAGGAAGAAGAGTCATGCATATCATAACTAGTATCAGCAGGTGCACAACTTCCTTCCACAAGGCAACACATTAGCAATTGTCATGCTAGCTAAAAGCATGGCAGAGGAGAGCAGAAAGAACATGTATTCTTTCTTGGATTTTCCCAAGCAACATTTTGGTGTTTTGAATGTTGGTAATGCAATATCTCTATCAATGGGAAAGCTACTTTAAGAGAAGACATCTGGATCCCAACAGCCCCCCTTCTCCCCAGTCCTTGTCAGCTCAAGCAGGGTGTGCATACAGGTAAGCAAAAAGGTGTTGCGGGGCACCTTTGCGCTCATCAGCTCAGATGGAGCAAGGCATGCTGGCAGCTTTTCAGCCTCCCCGCAGTGCTGTTCCCGTTTCTCTGGAAACCAGAACAACGTATCAGGGAAACAGAAAAGCCCTGCTGAACCCATGGCTCAGGATGCTGAAGTAACTGGCAGTGACATCATCACATCACCACCAATTACTTCCGGGTCGGCACAGCTGGGGGTCATGCAAGGGTCATGATTGCCCCAAAGTTGGACCACCCTAACTTAAAGTCCTTTAAGAGCTTAGTGAAAGACCATGCTCATAGGAGTAGATTGTTCAGATGGGAGTGCTTTACTGCTTTGAAGTTTACATGTTCTTTATGTACATTCCCTGCAAAGAAGATTATGTTCAGTGAAGCCATGCAAGGATATTCCAAGTTCTCTATTGTTCTGTCTTACTACAGAAGAAACAAAGAATCTGTCTTAAAGATAGAAGTATCCTGGGAAGATATAGAGCAGGCTCCATTCTGGAAAGTTTAGTATTAACAAATAGGTCAGGAAAGAACTGTGTATCCTCTTGTTCATGTTCCAGTTTAACTCCTCTCTTTATAAAGACAGGAGAGGCATTAGAGAGCATCAGCAATGTACAAAGAACATTTAATTATGGTATATTGAAATATCTTTTCATGTGAAAATGGTCAAAGCTATCCAGAGCAGTGTTAATTTGGTATCTTTCTGATTTTATTGTCATTTAAGACTTTCATCTACAAAGTCCTTTCCTGGAGGAAATGGATAAGTTCTAGAATGATTTTCAATAAAAACACACCCAAGAAAGTGCATTTGTTCCAAATCAATATTTCTGTGAAGGAAGTTCAACCAAAATCTTATTTTCCTCTCAGTTGCTAGTTAAATTATGCTTGTTACTCTTACTAGAATCAGTGATACTTAAAAGTAGTTAAATCGTAGCCCAAGGCATCCATCACTGCTGATGTCCTTCTGTCAAAGGAAATTATGGCAGCGGCGTGAAGGATCCTTCACCATCCAACACGTATGTGGTAATGTTCACAATTTTTAAACCACAGCAGTAAATAATGTGTTATAAGATCCTTCTCAATGTCCCCTTCTGTTTTTTACTTTATACGGTTCTTGTTTAATTCAAGTGTTGAACATAACAGAAGAGAAGCAGCAACAATTGTTAAAGGTAAATAGTAGGGATGGCACATTACAGACTCAGGACAAATTTAAAGACTCATTTTTTAAAAAATACCACATGACAGTAATACTAGCAAATAATACTGTTTGCTTATTATATAGTTGTTCAGTCGCTAAGTCGTGTATGACTCTTTGCGGCCCCATGGACCACAGCATGCCAGGCCTCTCTGTCCTCCACTAGCTTTATATCCACTATATATAAAATATGGAGTTGGGAAACTTATAGGAAAACCTCTCAAAATATCCTGGATAAGATATTTGACTATCATGTGGATCTCCAGCTTTCCCTTCTGTCCCTCCCCTATTTCTCCAGAGATATAAACAATCCTTTCTAATGTTTGTATTTTTAAATAGAGGTTGCAGAATACAAGCCATTGCCCTCTTTCCCCCACTCCCTTAACTTGAAAATGAAGGCCTTCTGATTTTAAATGACATGCTTCCAAAGTGAATGTTCTGAAGAGGCCTCCTTTCTCCACAATTCACTTTAGTAGAAAAACAATTAAAGTATGTTTTGCAAGATTCTTCCCCAAACCATCATCACTAGAATTTACTCTCTTTATGAGCATGAAACATTTTCCTACTAAAGATTTGGAAACAGGGGATTTGTGCAATGTGTATGTGTGGCAACAGCAAATCCGCCCTAGTGCCAAGCCGTTTTAGTTCAGTGGTGGCTTTCTTGTCTTGCTAAGCCAAGCCATTACAGTTTTTTCAAACTGCACGTACATAAAAGCTCAACGAGTTAAAAAAAAACCCAGCGAACTTCTACCACGCTTGTCAGATCTGAAGGGGGGGCAGCCTGCTACCTTAAAAGTGTACTATTCAGAGTAAACACACCTATGTCAGCAAATCCCAAATGTGGGGGTGGGAACGGGGAGAGAAAAACATGAGGAACCACCCAAAAGATGACCATAAAGTTATGGTTTCTAGTGGCTGTGTAGTTCTTTCAATTAGAGACAGGCTGTTGACGCGGTTCCTGAGGGAGGAGATGTGGGACTGAGGAGGGAAAGAGAAGGGGAGGTAGCCCTCGGTGTCAGAGCTTTCTCAGAGCTGTACAGGAAATGAGAAGTCAAACAAAGGGCCACTCTGTATTCTGCAGCACAGACACCCTTCGATCTCCGGATCCGATTAATAAAAACTCTTTTATTACACCCTAAACACAGTCAGTGACCTCAGACAAAACAAAACCAGAAAAAATCTACCAGCCTATGATTCAATCTTCATGACAATACAACCAGATTATATGAAAAAGTGAAGCATGTATGGGACAATGACTACTTTCAAAAGATAAAACCACTCACGCGTTGCCACATTTTCAATGGCTGGCAACATATTCAGCAATAATCCCCTCACCCAACTACTGTACGCTCATTTTGATAAACATTTCACACTTGACTCAATCTCTTGTTTTAAAATGGTGCAGTACATGTCCAGCTTTGGTGGTGGTGGAGGGGAATCTACATTTCCAATAGCTGAAAACAAAGACAGTATTTTAAAAACTTATACACACATTATTTAGGGGGGGGGATTACAATGGTCCCAAAACTACCAACAAAACTACAGTCTTAACAAAGACTTACAAAGGCATAAAGCTCCCCTGCAAGAGGAATCCAAGTTACCTTCATATTGGCAGAGAATTCCAATATTGTTGTTCATTTTGTCCAAGTACTGGTAATTCAACAGGTCCATCTTCATAAAAAGCATTGAGTGGGCTAGCAAAGAAGACCAGCTTGCTTGCTTTTGCCCCCTCTGCAAACACTGCTGAGAAGCTCCCGGCTCTTCTCCCTGTTCCGCAAGCTCAAGGCCCAGCCTCCAACTAATCAAAACAAAGTATACGAAAAGCGAGTTGAAGGGGGGGAAAAAAAGAGCTGAGTGGGGAAAGAAGAAATCCCCTTCCAAAGCTTTCAAACTGGAGACAAAGAGTTTAAAGTGTATCGTGCCCCCAATTCCAATCAAAATTGCTGACAGATCTATCTCCAAAACGAGGGGGGAAATGGAACGGCAAAGATTTCCTAGGACAAAGACATGCTCATTCTCCTCACAGCCTGCTGCAAGTTCACTGCACTGACATGCAGGCTATGCTTGGTATGACTCCTATGTAAACTAGCTTCCTCTTTCTAGCAGACAGAGATGACTGAGCATGCTCAGTGAATCCCTGGAGCTCTTCAAATGTCAGGGATATTTTCTGCACAAGATCAGTCTCTAAATGTATTGAGTGTTTGAAAGCAAGACAGAGGAGGAGGAGGAGCTGGACTGCACAGAAGGGGCCGTGTCAGATTCTGCCCTTACAGGAAGCACAGCTGCCACAGCAGAAATCAGAATGGGGGTGGGTGGGGAAAAATAAGGAGGAGTTGGGGTTGAATATAAGCAAGTCGATATACAGACGGAAAGCTTGTTCTTCTAGAAAGATCTGATTTTTCCTTACCGATTTTTATACTATATATTCCTTTCGTTTAATGTTACGTCTAAGTTATTTATAACTCACAATGAAATCTCTTTTCAGCATAACACAATATAAAATTTTAAACATAGTATATAATTTTTTCAGTCTTCTGTACAGAAGCATTATGTTTAGATGGCCCTCCATTTGAGTTAAAAACACACACAAAGAGAGAGATAATTGTTTAATCAATAAATTACAACATTTGAAGCATTGTCAGGACTGTGACCATCTTTCTTTAATGTTTCAAAAGTGGTATTTTAATATCTAGGGAGTTTCCTATTTATGCCTGCTGTGTCCTGAAAGAAACAAAAGGGTTTTCTCTCTCCACTGTTTCAGAATGCAGTTTGCTTTGCTGCACTTCTTGATCCCAAATTTTCCTAGTGTTTCAGATTATTTCCGTGTACCTCTATAATGATATGAAACATCTGTGGTCAGTGTCATTATGTGAATCCTGTATTAATCAAAATCAATGCATTGCTTATCCATGGTAAATTGATGTCTAGAAACAATATTTACTACAACTATGACAGGTTGGGGTGGAACAATTCAGGCAATCGGAGATAAACTATTTTGACATTTAACATAATTTCCTTTGCACTTTTACATTTACCTCTACTAGACTTCAAGGCTAAATCCTATCCTTAAGATCCCCATGTATGCTGGTGCAATGTATTGCCCCACCAGTATAAAAGCCTGTCTGCCAGTAGATGCACCACAGACACTGGCACAATGTTGGAAAAATGCCAAGCTGATATAGCTTGGACATCACGTGGATGCAAGCACAACTCTGCTGATGGCAAGGCCAAAACAGGGAGAAGACTGGAGCATGATGGGGGAAGGAACGTATGATGGACAAGGAGGAGTCAATGTACTAACCCCAATGTACAGTCATATCCTAACCCCTCTTCCTGTAATGGATATGTCCCCGAACCAAGAAAAACACCATGCCAACAAAAGAACTGGCACAGGCAGGAATCTAAAAGGATTGGGGGTGTGCGCGTGTGTGTGTGCGCATGTGCCAGCATAACTCTGGAATGCATGGAGCAATTTACACCAAACTTGGTACACATATGCCTTACACTCTGGAAAGAAATACTGCGGGGGTAACACACCCCTGGCACCCCTAGGGGTGGGGGTGGGAAGGGGGTGACATGTAAAAATAATCCAAAATGACCAATGTTAGTGTCAAATCCATAGTTTTTGGGGTCGCTGAGATGAATGGTGACACTCCCGATGCCGTTTAAGTCCAGTTCAGCCCCCATCAGCATGGGGGATAAGAAGGGGTGAAAAATAAAATGTCCCAAATGACCGACAGTGTCAAATTCATACTTTTCGGAGTTGCTAAGCTGATTGGGGACAGTCCCGATGACATTTAAGCCCAAGTGTAGTCGAATAGAATGCATACAACTCTGTAGAACCTTCTGGAAATTTTTAGACATCATTATGCCCCGGTCTTGGACTCCAATCAAATACTTGCCATGTGACCAGGCGTAGTCACTGAATACAAGTCTATTGATACCGTAGTAGATGCCTATGAGGTCGTCCATTTCCCATCAGACTTCTTAAACTCACTTGATCTGGCTGGATTGCCACCACATCGTCTTTTACTTACAGTGGGATCTCCAATTATTTTACTACGGAACCTCAACCCGCCAAAACTTTGCAGTGGCACAAGGCTGTGTGTCAAGAAGATGCTAGGTAATGGAATTGAAGCGACTATCTTAACAAGAAAGGGAGAGGGTGAAACAGTTTTTTCCCCATGTATAACACTCATTCCAACAGATCTCCCTTTTCACTTTAAGAGACTGCAATTTCCAATGAGACTTGCATTCTCGATCACAGTCAACAAGTCACAGGGGCAGTCTATTAAGTACTATGGAGTGGATTTGAGATCGCCATGTTTCTCCCAAGGACAACTTTATGTTGCTTGCTCAAGGGTGGGTTCACCCAAGAATTTATTTATTCTTGCTCCTGCAGGTGAAACTAAAAATGTTGTTTATAATCAAGTTCTGAGTTAAATTAATATTACAGTGAATTTGTCAAAGATTTTACTTTATAATTTTTATACTGTACTTATACTTTTAATTTCCTGTACATAAAATTACTACAATTTTACACTATAGACAGAACTCATTCCTTTTCCTGTCTAATAGAAGCTTGGGATAAATAAATACCTGGGCAACGCTGGGTAAGGATAAGCTAGTAAAAGCTAATAAACAACAGAAAAGGGAAAAGTGGCAGAAATTTGCACCTTCTGCCACCCACCTGCCTCACCCACTTTCCTATGCATAGAATGCACTTGGTAAACAATCACAGCATGCAAGACCTTGTTTAGAAGTCCCTGCCAGAAAGACAAGAGAGAAAACTTTTGGCATGGGCTAAAGTAAAGACCTTTCTGGTCTCTCAAAGGGAAAATTTGGTGACAGAAACCATGGTGAAAGTGCATTTGATGCACAGAGGGAATGCTTTACACAAACGCTTTTGCTCCTTACAATATGCGTGGCAAGATAGTGTGTTAAAAACAACAACACAGAATTCTTATTGCAGGTATTCTGCCCCAGGATGACTCTGCAAACTAGACTGCTACCTTGCTGCCCCAAAAGGAGAAGCAAGCAGAATGCCCCCCTACACAATAAGCAGGAAGGATGCTTTGATGTTGCACCTCTGAGTCATGTCTCTGCATCCTCAAGATTATCACATGTGTTTCTACTATGAACTGTGTTGTCTAACCATCTTTTCCTTCTGCAACAGCTATGAGCTGAAAGGGACTCCAACCATTGCTATTATTGGCCAAACATGTATCAGGACACTTTGGTTTTGTTTGTTTGAACAATTGCCATAGGGGGTTGAACATGGTCATCTGCAGAGTTGCACAGCACCCCACCCCTGGAGAAGGAAAACTAATGTCTCAATCCACTATGCACCTACCCCCTACAGGTCACCACTGCATGGATGCTACAATGGCACCATTCGCCTTTCTAAATACCAAGTACACATCTCAAGCTAGAGAACAGGTTGATTGATGCCAATTTTAAATCACTCCCCATGTTTTATCTGGATCCCCACAAGCAGCTGTCTCAAGGCAAAGGTACTGTGCAGATCCCAAGGGAAACATACAATTTGCCTGCCTGAAGTGAGCAGTGGAAACCCAGCAGCTGTTTGGTAAGGTTGCTGACCTATTCCTTCCAGTCAGGTCCTTGGGACTTTCAAACTCCATAGTAAACAGTGAACCACCAGGTGCAGTCAGACTTCTTACTACTACTGAGTTGTTGGATAATTTGAAATGGCACATCAGCCCTGCTGAGAGGAGATGATTGGCAATCTCACCCATTTCTCTTGGCTGCTCTGTCGCCAATACAGTTCAATAAAAACTGACTGGATCACTCTTGTTGTCTCTTTGTTAGCAGATATTGATCCCTTCTATCTACCCTAGTGATTCTTTACCTGAGCTGGTCTCAGAGTAGGACTCGACAGGGGGTAGGAGCCTCTCTCTTTCAGTCAGCAGCATCCTCACTTGGTGAACAATTAGGCTCCAAGTGGGGGATATCCCTCTATGGTCATGAGCCCTCTGTTCTCTGCTGTCATGGTATATGGTGTTCAGCAGACAGTTGCAGGGAAATGAGACAGATCGCATACCAACAACCAAGCCAGCAGATGTCAAAGATGAAGCAAAAGGCATGGGGTGTTGGTAGGTCTGGCTAGCTGGGCAGACCACTGCTAAGCATCCTGTGTCACATGCCAGTCCAATGATCAGCATGGGCAGTGCTCCCTCCGATAGGTCCATCTACTGCAGACCCCCAGCCAGGTGTGCCAGTTTGCAGTGATGCAAGGTATTAAATGTCAGATGAGGTGAACTCTGCTTGTGGCTGGGTGTAGTGGTTAGATAGCCAGTTTGTGGAGTAGCTGCTGTGCATTCTAGAACTGCCACCCTACTCTTCTTTTGTCTCTGCCATGGGAGTTTCTGGTCAGTCACTGGAATAAAATAAAGCAGCCGAGTGGGTGCTGGGGTTGGGCTGCGGCGGCCACACCTTTTTCTCAAAAACGTTGTGGCAGAGTGCATATTGCGGGGGAATGGATGACAGTATAGCACCCCCATCCCCAGAGCATTTGTCCCTGTTGACCCACCAGTGCCAGTTACTTCCAAGTAACCATTTTTACAGTGAAACAAACAGTTAAATACCAAGCTCTCACTAAGAGCCAAACTGCACATTACATGGAACACATAATGTGGCTCTGGAGTTTCAGGTATTTTTAATTGCACGTAGCACACTGGTGGGGAGGTGATGACTGAAACAGTTCTGACCTTGATTGCAGTCCTCTCTGTGCTATTTTTAATAATAATAAAAAAGTTTTTAAAAAGTAGAAAGTAATCCATAATGAGGATTGAAACTGTAGCAGGGGCAAAATATTAAAGTTTCCCTATGCCCTCCAACAATATAGTTTTATGCTTCCTCCCCCGCCCCCCACACACATACAATTCACTGAAAACTTTAAAACCTCAGGGCGATATTATGCATCACATACAGTTTGGTATCGTCTGTATATATTAAGTTTTAGGCTTCATTCTACTCTTCAAATACGTTTTCTAATATTTGTTCAAGTGAAATGTCACCTGCCCCCTAAAAATTGTCAACGGTTTTAGTTATTCCTTTCATCTGAATGGTTTTATTTATATACTGCTCCCTCAAATTAAAAACATACTACTCAAAAAATGCAAAGTTTTTGTTAAGCAGCCAAGTTAATATGCATTATGCCACTTTAGGGCAAAAAAATCTGAGCTCAAGAAGATGATTGTTTTCCTGATTTTTTTTTATCCATAGGTACTTAAGGTGACTAGCAGGATTTAAGAAATGGCCAACTACAAAACAGAGCAACATTCAATTCATAGCAATAAAATCACAAGGTAACAAAGACACAGAAGCAGAAGCCGACAGCATCTTAATGAAAATCCACCCTGTTAGGAAACTGGTCTTACACTGTAGCAAATAATATAGGCCAGTATTGCCTACAATGACTGGTAGCAGTTCTGTGTTTCAGACAAGGGTCTTTCTCAGTCCTACTTGGGGGAAAGAGGGACCAGATTTGAAGCCTTCTGTGTGCAAAGCAGATGCCTATCACTGAAATGGCCCCAACTGGGAAGCCCCCCTCCCAAAAGATCTTTTGATTTCATATTATCAAAAACAGATTATTCCTGATGATTTCCTGTTATAATGAAAATGACTCATTCCCGCAATATGCCCCTATAATGTTTTTCATATCCCAGAAAAGTATGACAATCATGAAAAGATGCAGTCACCAGACCAGTCAAATTACAGGAACTCTTTTCTGTGAAGATGACTGTGAATGCTGCAGTCCTAAATACACTTCCTTGGGAGAAATTCCTATTGAACTCAATGGGGCTTACTTCTGAGCAGACATGTCTAGTACTGCACTTAAATCTGCACTACTTTTTTCTTTGGGGGGGGGTAGGGGAGAATTTTCCAACATATAACTCTGATGCTCAATCATGCTCTGATGCTCAATCATACCAAGGACCCATGAATAGCCATTCCAGCACACCAAGGCTACCATACAGAGTAGTACAATCCATGCACACACCTAAACCTGGGCATGTTTCAGCAGTTCCTCTAAAGAGTTTTCCAATTCCCTATTTGGACAAATTCCCAGAAGAGAAATTAAACATACAATGTAAATTGAAAAGGAAGCTACATTCTAGCATCACATGGAACCTGGGATATTAAAGACTGAAATGGGTTCCCCACACAACTGTAAACAGTTGTGGGGGGGGGAAGCACTTCCCTTGCACAGTTTGTGCGTATGCCTTTTGACTGGTTCAGAGTACCAGCTCAGGCCCCAATCTACCCATTCCTTTTCTATAAGAACATAAGAAGAGCCCTGCTAGATCAGGCCAAAGGCCCATCTAGTCCAGCTTCCTGTATCTCACAGTGGCCCACCAGGTGCCTCAGGAAGCACACAAGACAACCAGATGCTTGCATCCTGTTGCCACCCTTGTACCTGGAATTCTGAAGTGGCCTACGACTAATGTAAGGAAGTTGCACAACCCATCATGGCTGATAGCCCACAATGGACTTTTCCTCCAGAAATCTGCCTAGTCTTTATAAAGACACCTAGGCCAGATGCCATCACTAGCTCCTGTGGCAAGGAATTCCACAGATTAATTACCCGCTGGGTAAAAAAGTATTTCCTTTTATCTGTTCTAACTCTCCCAACACTCAATTTTAGTGGATGTCCCCTGGTTCTGGTACTGTGAGAGAGGGAAAAGAACATCCCTCTATCCACTATATCCATCCCATGCATAATTTTATATGTTTCAGTCATGTCCTTTTCTAGACTGAAGAGCGGCAAACGCTGCAGTCTGGGAGGTGCCCCAGCCCAGTAATAATTTTCGTCACTCCCTTCTGCATCTTTTCCAGCTCCACTATGTCCTTTTTGAGATGTGGCGACCAGTACACAATAGATGTGGCCTTAACATTGATTTGTACAGTAGCATAATATTGGTGTTTTATTCTCAGCCACTTTTTTAATTACCCGAAGCATGAAATTGGCCTTCACCGCTGCCGCACACTGTGTCAACACCTTCATTGAATTGTCCACCAGCACCCCAAGATCTCTCTCCTGAGCTGTCACAGACAGCTCAGAACCCATTAGCCTATATGTGAAGTTTTGATTTTTTGCTCCAATGTGTATCACTTTACACTTATCTATATTGAAAAGCAGGGATGTGGTGGCGCAGCGGGTTTAACCGCTGCTGCTGGGTTTTCTGACCAGAAGGTTGGGAGTTCAAGACTGCGTGATGGAGTGAGCTCCCGTTGCTTGTCCAAGCTCCTGCCAACCTAGCAGTTCAAAAGCACCTAAAAATGCAAGTAGATAAATAGGGACCACTTCGTTGGGAAGGTGACGGCATTCCGTGCACTACGGCATATAGTCATGCTGGCCACATGACCACGGAAGCTTGTCCTCGGACAAAACACTGGCTTTGAAACAGAGATGGGCATCGCCCCCTACAGTCGGTCATGACTAGACCATTCGGTCGTGGGGAAACCTTTACCTTTTTATATTGAAAAGCATCTGCCATTTTGATGCCAATTCCCCCAACTTGGATGAAAAGCACTGGCCCGAAGACAGATCTTTGGGGCACTCTGCTTTTCACCTCTCTCCATTGTGAAAATTGCCCATTGATCCGCACTCTCTGTTTCCTGGCCCTCAAACAATTCTGAATCCATAAGAGGACCTGCCTTCTTATTGCCCGACTATGAAGTTTCCTCAGCAGCCTTTGGTGGGGGACCGTGTCAAATGCCTTCTGAAAATCCAGATATATGATATCCACTGGTTCTCCCATATCCACATGCCTACTGACCTTTTCAAAGAATTCTAAAAAGGTGCTGAGGCAAAAAACTTACCCTTACAGAAGCCATGCTGACTTTCCTTCAGCCACACTTGTTCCTCTATGTGTTTTAGGATTTTATCTTTGATGAGGCTTTCCACCATCTTACCCGGAACAGACATTAGGCTGACCAGCCTATAGTTTCCAGGGTCCTCCCTCCTTCCATTTTTAAAGATTAGCGTGACATTGGCAATTCTCCAATCCTCTGGCACCTTGGCTGTTTTAAGGGACAAGTTTCATACTATAGTTAAGAAGTCAGCAACTTTGTTCTTTAGTATGGGAAGCTTTGTGGTCTGACTATGGCCACTTGTATTAGTTGACACTGAAGCCCTGGGGGAAACTTGTGTCATTGTTTCTTCTGAATTATGGCACTATACAGTTCTAGATGTGCAATGCAGCACTGATGCCTGTCTTTGTGAGTAATTCCCACTGAGGTGCCCCAGTTTGGGGACAAACTATGGCATTGTTTGAGAATCACAGATGAGGAGAAGAGATTAAGGAGGGATATGGTGGCAGTTTTCAAATAGTTGACAAAAAGAAGAGAGAGATCAAGGAGTTATCAGAGGGAAAAAATAAGTAATGTTAGTTGAAGCAAAGTAAACACAGTTCGGCTATCAGGGAAAGCAATTTGGCAATAAAACAAGTTGCTTGATAACTGGAATCTACCCTTGAAGTTTTTGTTTTTAAAAGGATACTGCATGAGAACTGACTGCAAAAAGTACCTGTATTGTGTCCAGAGCTCAGAACTGAATGATATGGTAAATCCATCACAATGTTTGATCCTGCATTTTATTTTATTTAAAAAAAACATTCTTTTACCAAGATGTACCAAATTTCTAGTCTTTCAAAGAACATGTACAGCAATTCAGAAGGGTGGATGGGTAGCTGGATTTTGCTTCTTCTTTCCCAGAATGCACCATGGGAAGCTGCCAAGTACTGAATCAAACCACCAGACCATCTGTCAGTACCTTTTTCCCCGAAAAGCTTTTGTTGACAGGCTGGCTGGTTTTTGATATTCTTGCTTATATTTTATGATCCACAGGGCTTACTGTTGTTTTTTAAAATTTTAATTGTTTTAATGTTGTTTTTAAATTATTGTTTTTAATGTGAAATTGTAATTTTATTGTATTTTATTACCATTGTTGTAAGCCGCCTTGTGTGCCTATGGGCAGAAAGGTGGGGCATAAATAATAATAATAATACTGTCAATACTTTGGATACCACAAAGAATTTCCACATGTTTTTAAACTCACCAAGTTGAAAAAGTTGTACAGGCATGCCCCCATATCCGCAGGGGATCCGTTCGACAGACACCTTGCGGACATGGAAACTACGGATACCACGGACGACATACCACGACTTCTCCTTTAAGCAAAGTGCAATAAGTGCTTTGCGTGCCCCCTAAAGCAGATGGGGCATGTTTTTTTTTAAAAAACAGGGAGCTCCTGTTGCCCTTTATGTTTTTTTCAACGGCTCTGTCCTCCAGAGGGAGCATGCAAAGTGCTTATCGCACTTTGCTTAAAGGAGAAGTTGCCTTGATAAGAGGGGCTTGCAACGATTTTATGGGTGCAGGGAGGGATGAGTTGCATGTGACCCTTCCCCCCCAGTGTGTCTTCTCATGCCCATTAAATCATGTTTAAAGTTAACACAATTAAAATTGGCTTGTTTCAACAAGGCAATTTTTGCTGTGGCAACTTTTTAATGGGAATGGGAGGCTACTGGTTGGGGAGGGCTTCCCGTATCTGTGGATAACTGAAACTGTGGATACAGGATCTGCAGATATGCCCCCCCATGGGGGATATGCCCCCCCCATTCAGGAAGCAAGCTCTTCAATTCTATTTACAAAAAAAGCTCACCTTTCTACAAGGCAGGCAACAATAGGATAAAAAATTAAAATATAACATTACAGAAATCAGTAGACTTCAAACTAAGACAGCAATAAAAATAAAGATAAGAATAAAAACAGGAATAACAAAGAAAAAGCAGCATTTGAAATAGGCCATTTACAGAACTACATATCAGCTGCTTGTTGAAAGGCAAGCAACAATAGGGCCAGTTTCTTTCAGAAGGTGTTTCATTGCTTTAGTGCCACTACAGAAAAGGCCCCGACTCTTGAGCCTACCCACTAATTTCAAGAAGCCTCAGCAGAGCAGTCTTAATAGAAGACACAATAGGTTAGGAAGGGTCACACACAGGAAGGCAATACCTACATGCCCACTGTAATTACAAGTAATGTTACATGAAAGGATATCAAAAATAGCTGTTGAATCCTCACTCTATCCAAATCTCTTTTATCAACCAATCAGATTAGCTGTCATAGGGCAAAAATTATGCTGATCTGTCAAGTTTGAAGGTACAGTAGTTTTTGCGTCATCTAAGGATGCATCAGACCTGGTATCCAGGAATTATACTAGGTAGCTCACATATTTTCACAGACAATGACATATGGGAAAAACAGGCTTTGTGATTTCTGACCAGTAATTAATCACAATTTACTCTTTATAGTGGTTATACTTATTGTTGTTGTTCAGTCGCTAAGTTGTGTCTGACGCTACGCGACCCCATGGACCACAGCACGCCAGGCCTCCCTGTCCTCCACTAGCTTCCAGAGATCACCCAACTTCATGTCCATTTCCTCAGTGACACTATCTAACCATCTCATCCTCTGCTGCCCCCTTCTCCTTTTGCCTTTGATCTTTCCCAGCATGAGGGTCTTTTCTAAAGAGCCCTCTCTTCTCATGAGGTGGCCAAAGTATTTGAGCTTCAGCATTTGTCCTTCCAGGGAGCAATCAGGCTTGACTTCCTGTAGGATTGACCGATTTGATTTCCTTGCAGTCCAGAGGAGTCTTCTTCAATACCATAATTCAAAAGCATCTATTCTTCAGTGCTCTGCCTTCCTTATGGCCCAGCTCTCTCAGCCATACATTACTAATATAAGTGGTTATACTAAGTTGCCCCAATTTATAGTTTTTGTTTCAAGTATATCAGAGCTCTACAAAAGGTGGGTTGCAACCCACCATAGAGAGCAAAACAAAGGCCATTTTCCCTTAAGGGGAGTGGTCCAAGAAAGGAATGCCTGGCAGCGCCACAGCGATCGTGGTGCTGTGGGTATTTAGGAACATTTGCTCTTACATGGGGGGGGTCAATGGGGGTTCCTAACTGCCACCTCTGCAGGCCTCCCCGATGCTTAAAATAGCTCCACAGTACAGTCAAAGCTCACTTCCTAATTTCATGCAAAATCTTTCTGATTTTAGAAATCTTCCTGATTTCTTAACATGCTCATGCTGTTCTTTTATGGACAGTGGCAGATTTTCATTCACTCCTAAAATTTTGCTAGTGTCAGTACATGAAAGGGCCTGTTTTATGATTCTAGCATCCGCTGGAGATCTAGAAGCACTCTGAAGAAGGGATCCTCTAATCACACAGCCACAAAAGCAGATGCAGGAGAGGCTCACAATAGGGGTTTTGAAATCTCTCAGGGACATCCTAACTTGCACAGGAGCAGGCAGGCCGGCAGGCCTGTGCTGCATCCTAACACACATTAGGAGCTCTGGAGCTCACCAGAGGGGAAGGGGAATTTTCCCCTTGCACCAAGGTAAACCCCAAATTGAGTCAATGGGGTTCCTGGTATCTGCACCTGCTATTAAGCAGGTGCAAGTCCAAGCACCCTGCTGTGACCTGAATCAGGGCCACACGACCCAGGAATGGGGGTTAGGATTTGGCCCAATGGCCTTATTCTAGCCTCACCCCTTCCCTGGGCCGCCCCGCCCATGGGACCACTCTCCCTCCACATTCCTCCTGCCTTCCCCTATTCTGAAATAGCCCCGCACTGGCCAAACTAGGCCAGCAAGGGACCAACGTATCTGGCAGTCCTGCCAGTGGTGTTGGGCTGACTCTGCTTTCTGTGTTGGCCCAGCAATTCTCGCACTTGTGCACACATGCCGTACAGCAAGTTTGCAACAGCACTGGGCCAATGCAGTGGACTTGCATCAGCCCAAAAGGTGGTCAGGATGTCGCTATCGTTGAGCTAGTCCACAACACGATTCTTGCTCTCCTTCCAGATCCATGCAAAGAACACATCTATCCCACATCAAGAAGGTCCTATGTGGAGCCATAGCTTTGTAGAAAAGCACAGACTTGGCATACAACCATTTGAACCCAAACTACAGTGTTAAAGGATCCCAAGGCTGGGTTAAAGCTACTTCTGCATATACTTGAGGCAGAGAATAAGAAAGCTTACAAAAGTCACTGGTGCTTGTACCAATAGTCTCTTTCCGATAACTGATGTATTCATGTCCCTACATTGCCTCTCATTTTGCCCAGCCCCCTTTCATCCCATCCAGACATTCATTCCCCCTGATAACTGGAATTCTGTTTACATCCAATTTCCTACATGGATTTTTCTTTTAATTTTGTTTTAATAAAACCAAGCCAAAACATCTCGAACTAGCATAACTGCAGAAGAGAACCATATAAAATGATATGGTAGTCAATGTTGGATTACATTACATTATCAGATATACAATAGAAACAAATAAGCAATGTATTCACAATGTATTCACAAAGCAAAGCAATGTATTCAAAACCATCCACATGCTGCATGCACACATTAATATTATTGCAAAATAGTTGTAAATTTCCTCCAAGAAGTATGCTTCATCTGTTTTTCCATATAAACAATTCCCATTGATTGTATAAAACAATTTAGTGGGAAATGTAACCAATGCAAGGAGCTCAGAGGAAATGCAATCAATGCTATGCACGTGCTGTTATAAAATATGCTCTGAACATGGCAAATATTAGCATATTTCGTTTATTGGTAACATTTCTTCAGCGTAGCCACATCACTTGAGGGGTTTTGATCTACAAAATTTTATAAAGGTATACTGCAGTGTTTCTCAAACTGTGGGTTGGGAACCTGTAGGGTTGCAAGCCAATTTTAGGTGGGTCACGTAGCACCTAGTGCAGCCATCACTGACTATATGGGAAGATGGGACACTGGAGAGGGGGAGGGCTGAGTGGTAATTTTGCTTGTGTCAAGGTTATAGATGGAATTTTTTTCTTTGTGATTCACTTTGCTATTGGAAAATGGCTGAGAAATAATCCAACTTATTGCTGCATTTTCAGGAAAGCAGCAGGCTCGGGAATCACAATGATGGGACTTCTGGCCATGACATAACTTCCGGTCAGTCCTGGTTAGACTGTCATTCTAAAAAGTGGGTCCCAGTGCTATAAAAAGTTTGAGAATCACTGGTATAGTGCTTTGGGATAACCTAAAGACTAAGATTATATCAATTTAATGATTTATCTCAGCATTCATTCCCGCTTTCTTTGGGAAAATGCTCAAGGTGTCTATGGTTGCATAAGCATTCATAGATTAAAGCCCCCTTCATAAGGTGCATAAAACATAATCTTCATTTGACAAATATGGCACAATAGGTACAATGGAACCAGACACAAGTTCCATTCCATGCCTGTATTAATCAGGAGTTTCAGTAGCTTTCCCATTGCAGGTATTAAATTAACATAGAACAGCTTGAAACACCACATAACTTGAAAAGTACCATTAATAGCTGCTTTGGAGAATGAGTGCCTTTGTTCTTATCTTGTGAACATATGGCATGGCATAGAAATGCCACTTTTCCACTACCGATATGACTTGCATTTTACACCCTTTCAGACCAGTTTACTGTACAATACACATGTGGTATACTGTGGTGTACACATGTGGCGTACTGTAGGGACGTGGTGGCACTGCGAGTTAAACCACTGCTGCTGGGCTTTCTGACCAGAAGTTTGGGAGTTCAAGACCATGAGACGAAGTGAGCGTCCGTCACTTGTCCCAGCTCCTGCCAACCTAGCAGTTCAAAAGCATGTAAAAAATGCGAGTAGATAAATAGGTACCACTTCGGTGGGAAGTGCGCCTCGGTGTATAGTCATGCCAGCCACATGACCACAGAAGCTTGTCCTTGGACAAACACCAGCTCTACAGGCTTAGAAACAGAGATGAGCACCGCCCTGTACAGTCGGTCACGACTAGACCATTCGGTTGTGGGGAAACCTTTACCTTTTTTACACATGTGAATATACATGAATAAACGTTTTGTCTATAAATCGCTTTGTGAACTTTGTCAAAAAGCGGTATATAAATATTGTTTGTTTGAATGTACATTTGCCAGTTAATAACATGTCATGTATCTCACAAAGTAGACTCTAGTTCATGTAAATGCTTGTGCCTGAAGAGCCACAAAACTCTTTTGCAATGATAGCTAGATCTCTAAAATTTAAAAGCTTACTTTATTTTTCCAACTATAATGCAACACTGTCATCTAGAGGCAGACGGGAAAACTGCACACATTTTTCTTTTCCTAGAACTGTTGAATCTTTCTCTCACTCTCTCACACACACCCCTGTCAAAAGGAAACATAAAACACTGGATAGGAGCAGACCTAAGGTCCATCTAGTCTAGCACAAGGACCAACCAGGTATCTTTGGGAAGCCCAAAGGTCCACATGAAGCTATGAAAAAAGAGAACACCAGAATCTATTTATGATAACTACCACCAGAGGTCTACACCAAATAAGTCTACTGAAGCAACAACAAGAAGAGTTTTGTAGCCCTTTAAAGGCTAACTAATGTACTACAATATAAGCTTTCCTGGATTACAGTCTACTTCATCAGATGTATGATGTGAAATTCTCAATGAGCAAGAGTGCATGTATGTGGGGGGGAAAAAGAGAGACGCTCATTTGGGAACAGAGAAACATTTGGTGGCAGACAAAGTTGTGGAAGGTCTCTGGTATAAAAGAGGTAAAAGCATCATCAATATAATGATGTGAAGTACAGTACAGTAAACCTTCACAACACTAATAGTTAAGACAGTCATAAGAACATAAGAAAAGTCCCACTGGATCAGGCCAAAGGCCCATCTAGTCCAGCTTCTTCACAGTGGCCCACTAGATGGCTCAGGGAACACGCAAGACATCTAGATACGTGCATCTTGTAGCCACTCCCCTGCATCTGACACTCCAAAGTAGCCTACCTCTAAAATAAGGAGGTTGTACTAACCATCAAATTGGAAAAGGAGTATGACAAGGCTGTATGTATACTGTCACCCTGCTTATTTAACTTATATGCAGAGTACATAATGAGGAAGGCAGGGCTGGATGACTCACAAGCTGGAATCAAGATTGCTGGGAGAAATATCAACAACCTCAGATATGCAGATAATACCACTCTAATGGCAGAAAGTAAGGAAGACCGAAAGAACCTTCTGATGAGGGTGAAAGAGGAAAGTGCCAAAATTAGCTTGAAGCTCAACATTAAAAAAAACTAAGCTCATGGCAACCACTCCTGTCACTCCACACCCCTTATAGAAGGGGAAGACATGGAAGCAGTGACAGAATTTTCCTGGGCTCCAAGATCACCGCAGACAGTGATTGCAGCCATGAAATTAAAAGACGCTGGCTTCTTGGGAGGAAAGCTATGGCAAACCTAGACAACTTAATAAAAAGCCGAGACATCACCCTGCCAACAAAGGTTTGCATAGTCAAAGCTATGGTTTTCCCCGTAGTCATGTATGGCTGTGAGAGCTTGACCATAAGGAAGGTGGAGCGGCAAAGAATAGTCGCTTTCGAATTATGGTGTTGGAGAAGACTCTTGAGAGTCCCCTGGACTGCAAGGAGATCCAATCAGGAAATCCTACAGGAAGTCAAGTCTGATTGCTCCCTGAAAGGACAAATCCTGAAGCTGAAGCTCCAATACTTGGCCATCTCATGAGAAGAGAGGACTCTTTAGAAAAGACCCTCATGCTGGGAAAGATGGAAGGCAAAAGGAGAAGGGGGCGGCAGAGGATGAGATTTTTAGATAGTGTCACCGAAGCAATGAACATGAAATTGGGTGAACTCTGGAAGCTAGTGGAGGACAGGGAGGCCTGGCGTGCTGTGGTCCATGGGGTCATGAAGAGTCGGACATGACTTGGCGACTGAACAACAACAACTAACCATTATGGCTTATAGTCTGCAATGGACTTTTCTTCCAGAAATAAAATCTGTCCAGTCCCCATCACCACCTCCAGTAGCAAGGAGTTCCACAGATTAATTACCTGCTGGGTAAAGAAGTATTTCCTTTTACCCGTTTTAACTCTCCCAACGCTCAATTTTAGTGGATGTCCCCTGGTTCTGGTGGTGTGAGAGAGGGAAAAGAACCTCCCTCTATCCACTTCATCTATCCCAGGCATAATTTTGTATGACTCAGTCAAGTCCCCCCTCAAGTGCCTTTTTTCTAGGCTGAAGTCCCTTTGCTGAGTTAAAGTATTGAGGAGGAACAATGAATGGTGAGCTATTACATGCAGAAGATTTAGCCATAACAGCTGAAGATCTGAAGGTCGTGAGCTTGGGACTGCCGGAAGTCTCTGTGAGCGGCAGACCTTGCAAACTGCGGCTGATTAAAAGCTGAGTTCCAGCTGCCTCGTGGGAGGAGGAGTGTGCTGAAGTCAGCTGCGTCTCTGGTGGGAGCAGGGAAGCCTCATCAGCCAGCAGAAGACAGACGGGTGGCTAAGAAAGAAAGCTAAATCCAGAAAGAAAGATCTGTATGAGTGTTGTTCTTGAAAGATAGAACATTTCTGTAAATTGTAAAAACCTTCAGGTTTATGAATAAAAGTCTGCCTATGTAAACCGCCTTGAGTTACAGTCATTAGAGAAATCTAGTGATCTTAAGAAAGGCGGTATATAAATACATGTATTATTAATTATTATTATTATTATTATTATTATTAAATCTGTCAACGGAACAAAATGGACATGGAATGTGTGACATCCACTTAATGTCTGTTCTTACATGAAGCCAAATGTATATAATATGATACGAACTAACCCAGTTATATAACAATTCCATGAGCGAGACAGCTTCACCTTTCCTCAAACACCATCTTTTTTTCATAAACTCTAGTTCATCCATTTCTCTGTGGAGTCTCCCTTTGTGGTAAAATGGTGGCTATCAGGCCAGCTGTGGAGTACAGTGCCCTTCTACATGAGACAAACAGGTCACTCTTTACTCACACAAATTTGACATAAAACATGGCAACCTTCAGTACACCCCACTGCCTGTGACTACCTTTTTTCCAACAAAGGAGTTTCAAAGGGAAACTGGACAGTCGTCCACAAAAATGCATGTTGAAATAAATTGGTTATTTGTCCTTAAGGTGCTACAAAAATCTCTGTTTTTGCAGTATCTATTCAGTTTATCATTTCAGGTGTCAGAAGGCAGCTTGATACACAGTCTTTTTGTATGAATTTTAATGAATCCTGACACAACAATATAAATTACATTCTTAGACAATTTGCAACAATTCTCACATTGTTCATGCAGTTAGTCCTCATTATCCACTAGGGTTATATGCCTGGAAATTCTTGTGGATAGTGAATTCACAGCTAATGACCCATTGATCCTATTATATGGGATCAGTGGGGTTAGGTGCAAGGGGTACCTTATCTGCCATCAGAAGAATCCAGCAAAGACCCCAGAAAGCCATCAGAGTACAGCAGAAAGAGCAAAAAGATCTCTGAATGCTGCAGAGACCTTCCAGAGGCTGCAGGGATCTTCAGAAGGGCACCTGAAACCAGCATGGGCCCCTTCAACATGGCTGACGGATGCTTCCGCTTCTGCTGGTCATTTAAAAAGGGATCAGTGCTGGTGAAAGGTGCCATTCTGGGGGTCCCCGCAACATTTGGAAGGTCTCTGCATAGTGGATAATGAGGACAGGGGCACAGATAACAAGGTAAGTAGCAATTCTGCACCTTGTAGATAAGTGAATTCACAGGTAGTGAGTTCACATATAAAGAGGACTGACTGTAATATTGTTTGAACATGCATTTTACTATTTACAGAAAGCATCAACACACCGAAGTCAAAATTCTAGAACTTGCGACTAAGAAACGAAATCGTATGCTTACGGTGCTATCAAGCATTACATCCTTCTGAGAGTTGAAATTTTCTGTTATATAGGAGATATAATCAGGCACTGAGCAAAGGGTTGATCTCTAGATTATCTCCATGATCCTTTCCAACTCTAGCATTCTATGACTATGACACAGGATTTCATAGAAAGGTCCTGGGGTAAAAAAACAAAAACAAATGGCAGTTCCAGGTGGTGGCCACCAGAAAAGACAAATGATTTAATTCTTGCTAAATGCTGCCTTTGGGGTAAGAATGACTGCAAAATATAAGCAGTTGGGGTGGAAAAACTGATAGAGGAAGGAGGGATTTGGGAGAATCTTCCTGCCTTCAATGTTCAAAAAAGTGTTGGCTCATGTTTTCTCAAATCTCAATTAAAAGTCAGAATTTATACATGCTTAACCCTGCAAAAAAACTGGGCTATTAGGACACAATCCTAACCTGAAATTAAGCTAGCACAGTTAGGCCAGCAAAGATTGGTTGGCACAAGGGCCATTATAAAGGGTGTTTGGACCACTCTCGGTGTTGGGGAGGATGGTGCACATCTGGGTACTGGCCTCTCTGACTCAGAGAGTGGTCCAAATATACTTTATGGTGTGCCAACCAAATTTTGCTGGCCTAACTGTTCCAGCCTAACTTCAGGTTAGGACTGTGCCTTTAGTGAGCTTATGGCTAAGGTACAGAGTTCCTGGGTCTTGTCACTAAAGGCTGCCCTAAACCAAGCCAAATAGTGTCTGAAGTTGTAAATGTTTTTTGTTCCCTAGGGGGACTGGCAGCAGGATACAGATATCTTCTTGTGTGCTGCCACAGAGGCATCTGTTGGGCCACTATGAGATAGCTGGGCTAGATGGGCCATTGGCCTAATTCAGCAAGGCTGTTCTTATGCATGTATAGATTAATAAACGCATCCCCCTCATATCCCTCTTCTTCATGTACTCATTATAGCTATGGTCCTCTTCTCCCTGGATTTTTTTTGTCAATCAGGGTGGGCAGGCAGAATCAGAAAGGGTGCTCTTCCCCCAGCTCAGCCTGTTTTGAAGGAGAAAGTCAGAATGGTAGCCAGCAAGTCATCCTCCTTGTCATGATATTAATCCCAGATGTTCGCCTTCCACAATTATAGAGCCATGTTTCTCAAACTGTAGGTCAGGACCCACTAGGTGGTTCACGAGCCAGTTTCAGGTGCGTTGTGTCCCCTTTCTCCTCTAGCTTTCCTGCTGCAATCTGTTTGCTGGCTCTCTGCAGCCATAATACCAGTAGCGCAGACTCTCTGGGTGCCAAGGGGCTGGTAGCTTCCCCCAATAATTTTTTTGGGGGGCTCAGCCCCTCAATATCTGGCACCCTCGGCCTAGTCGTGTGGCACGCGCAAACAAGCCGAGGGCACCCCATGCCTGCCGGCCGCCACACTACCCTTGGCCTGTTCGCCGCTGGGCCGGAAGTGCGCTGGTTCGTTGGCGCAGCCAGGTGCACTCCACAAGGGCTGCCCAGCCCAGCGCTGAACAGGCGGAGGGCAACACGAGCATGCACAGTGGTCACCTCATGTCGCAACCATTGCACATGCTTTCTCCAGCAGCAGAAAGAGCCAATGGGATGCAGCAGCATCCCATTGGTTCATCCTCCAGCCTCCTGATTCGACAGTGGAGAAATGTAATTCTCCTCGCCATCCACTTCCTCCTCCTTGCCATCTACCTCCTCCTCAGTGCCTCCGCAAGAAGGATCAGAACCCACAGAAAGCCAAGTCCCAGACACCATAGAAGAAGTGGTTCAGCCCCCACCTCAACCGCAAAACCGGGATAAGCTAGTCAAGCAGTCAGGCACACAAGGACACAGCGTGTGGGTCAGAACTTTCCAACCTCGTTGGGTTGTATCCCTGATACAAGATGTATCCCTGGCTGGAATACGATAATTCCAAAAACACAGTGTTTTGTAGAATTTGCAAGTTGGCATTTGAGCAAAACTGTGACCTTTTCCAGTAAAATGCAGCTGAGCTTGATTGAAACGGGCTTCTGTGGCTGGAAGAAGGGTCTGGAAAGGTTCAGGAAACATGAAAGATCTGAATGCCATAGAGAGTCCGTGTTCAAAACCTGCCCTCACATCTGGCCCAACTGTCTCAACTCAACTGCCCAGTGCCCAGAAAAAAGCCAAGCTGGAGAATAGGGAAGCTCTGCTGAAAATACTGTTGTCCGAAATATCTAGTCATTCAGGGACTAGCGATTCGTGGCCATGTGGATGAGTTCAGCAACTTATCTAAACTTCTGAAATTGAGATGTGAAGATTCCCCCCTCTTAAAGAGATGGAGGCAGTGCAATTCCTACAAGTGGTGCTCCCATAAGATCTGCAACGAGATGCTGGCAATCATGAGCCACCACATTACCCGTTCTTTGGTGTCTCGTATCATCCAGGCCAAACATTACGCAGTGATGGTGGATGAGACTTCTGATATCTCCATCCGGGAGGAGGTGTCCATCTGCTTCCAGATCATCAAGGGGGATCTGGAAGTTGAGGAATTGTTCCTTGGGTTGCATTCGACTACTAATACCCAGTCAGAGACCATCTTCCGTATCATCCTGGATGTCCTCTGCAGATTCAACTGACCAGTCTCCGACTGCAGAGGCCAATGCTTTGACGCACTCAGAACATGGCAGGGCAATAAGTGGGGTGCAGGCCAGAATCAGGAATGAAGAACCCTGAGCTGTGTTTGTGCATTGCATGACTCATAGCTTGAGCCTAACTGTCCAGCTCTTCGTCAAGCAGGTCGAAGGATGCTGCCAAGTCCTAGCCACGGGTCAAGACCTGATCACTTTAATCCGGGACTCTCAAAACAATATGCCTACCTTCAAGAAGTTGCAAGGCTGGGTCGGAGACAGACCTTTGCACAGTCTGCGCCCTTTCTATCAAACTTGGTGGACAGTCCGGTTTCATTCCCTGCCATCAATCCTCTCCAATTATGCAGAAATCTCAGGTTTTGGTGGAACTCGCGGACTCACAACACTGAAGCTGGTCTCAAAGCCAAAGGCTTCAAGAAACTTATGAGCAAGTTCGACTTTTTCTTCCACCTTTCTCTGCTCTGCAAAGTCTTCAGTTATGTGGATAGTGTCAACTGCGTGCTTCAAAGCCAATCACTCCAGGTTTCTGCAGGGCACAAGCATGATCTCCACACTCGTCAAAGTGCTATTTGGGTTCAGAGAGCAGTTCCAACCTTTCTGGGCCAATGTCACTTCCAAATCTGAGTCCCTGTAGATTGCCTAGCCAAAGCTACCCAGCAGGACGATTTCTGCTTCACTGGATGATGCAGCAAACAAAGATGTGTGCCCCTTCAACACCCCAGAAGACTCATACTAGCAAGTGAGTAAAGGAACAAGTACTGCTGAAGGAAAGTCAGCATGGCTTCTGTAAGGGTAAGTCTTGCCTCACGAACCTTTTGGAATTCTTTGAAAAGGTCAACAGGCACGTGGATGTGGGTGAACCTGTGGATATCATATACCTGGATTTTCAGAAGGCGTTTGACACAGTCCCCCACCAAAGGCTGCTGAAGAAACTTCACAGTCAGGGAATAAGAGGGCAGGTCCTCTTATGGATTCAGAATTGGTTGAGGGCCAGGAAACAGAGAGTGGGGGTCAATGGGCAATTTTCACAATGGAGAGAGGTGAAAAGCGGAGTGCCCCAGGGATCTGTCTTGGGGCCCGTGCTTTTCAACTTGTTCATAAATGACCTGGAGACAGGGATAAGTCTGTCTGGGTGCCTTCGGGCACAAAAGGCGGGGTAAAAATCTATTAATAAATAAATAAATAAATAAGCAGCGAGGTGGCCAAGTTTGCGGATGACACGAAACTTTTCTGGGTGGTGAAGACCAGAGGGGATTGTGAAGAGCTCCAGAAGGATCTCTCCAAGTTGGGGGAAAGAGCAGATGCGTTTCAACGTTGACAAGTGTAAAGTGATGCACACTGGGGCAAAAAACCAAAACTTCACCTATAGGCTTATGGGTGCTGAGCTGTCTGTGACAGCTCAAGAGAGAGATCTTGGGGTGCTGGTGGACAATTCAATAAAGGTATCAACCCAGTGTGTGGCAGCAATTAAGAAGGCCAATTCCATGCTTGGGGTAATTAAAAAAGGGGTTGAGAATAAAACAGCCAATATTATCATGCCATTGTACAAATCGATGGTACGGCCGCACCTGGAATATTGTGTACAGTTCTGGTCGCCGCACCTCAAAAAGGACATAGTGGAGTTGGAAAAGGTGCAGAAGAGAGCGACAAAAATGATTACGGGGCTGGGGCACCTCCCTTATGAAGAAAGACTGCAGCATTTGGGGCTCTTCAGCCTAGAAAAAAGGCACCTGAGGGGGGGACATGATTGAGACATACAAAATAATGAACGGAAGGGATAGAGTCGATAGAGGGATATCCTTTTCCCTCTCCCAAAACACCAGAACCAGGGGGCATCCACTAAAACTGAGGGTTGGGAGAGTTAAAACAGATAAAAGGAAGTACTTTTTTACCCAGCGGGTAGCTGATCTGTGGAACTCTTTGCCACAGGAGGTGGGGATGGCATCTGGTCTAGATGCCTAAGAGGGGATTGGATGGATTCCTGGAAGAAAAGTCCATCGTGGGCTATAGGCAATGATGGGTTGTAACCTCCTTACATTAGTAGTAGGCTACTTCAGAGTACTGGGTGCAAGGGAGTGGCAACAGGATCCAAGCATCTTGTTGTCTCATGCCTTCCTGGGGCACCTGGTGGGGCCGCTGCGAGATACAGGAAGCTGGACTAGATGGGCCTTTGGCCTGATCCAGCAGGGCTCTTCTTATGTTCTTAAGTGTTCCATGAGATCGTTGACACAATTGTACAGTGCATCAGGACTCGATTCCAGTCTGAGATGTTTGACCTCATGGTCAAGGCAGAGAAATTCCTCACTGGGGCTGAACCAAGGTTTCATGAACTCAGAGAAAATTTCAGAGATGATGTGGATGAAGGATGGGTTGTCTTACCATGAGACATGCTGTTGGACATTTAAAGATGCAGGAACGAGACCATGGGCAGTGTGGCTTCCATGGTCGACTTCTTAAACCAAGTTAAGGGCCTGCTCCCAGACTTGGTTATGTTCCTTTGACAACTGCTCACAGTCCCCATGTCAACCTCGATCCCAGAAAGATCATTTTCCAGTCTTCGAAGACTGAAAAGCTACCTCAAATCAACCTTAACCCAGCAGCACCTGAATCATTTGGCCATACTGGAGGTGTATGATAAGTTGGCCGACATGGTCGACCTTGAGGTGATTGCTGACGAGTTCATTTCGAGGAAAGATACCTTCACAATGAGCCCCCTGACCTGAATCTCTGCTCTTCATACCACAGTTATTTTGGGGGGGCGCCTCACGTTTATCAATTAGAGGCTGTGCTGCCTCATTTGAAAGTGCTTCGACACAAACCAGCAGGACCCAAATTAATCAGAGTCCTGAATCCCATAATTCCCCTGCCATTGTGGCACTCCCCTTCCCCATCCCCATCCGTTCCTCGAACTGTCATTAGTCCCAGTCCTATGATTGGGCACCTCCGGGTCAGGCACTCTCTGCTGCCAAGAGTGTCCTGAATCCCTCATACCTAGGACTGCAATTGTGGCATCTCCTCCCTGTCCATTCCTCACTATCACGTCAAAGTCCCTGTCCTTGGAATGGGTGTGACAGCGTCAGGCACTCTGCCACCTTCGAGAGTGTCCTGCACCCCTCATAAGTACCTCTGCCATTGTGGCATCACCTCCCTGTCTGTTCCTTGCCTTCTTAAAGTCCCAGTCCTAGGACCCGGCAGCTCCGGGTCAGGCACTCTGCTGCCGTGGAGAGTGTCCTGCACCCCCTATCAACCCTGCCATAGTGGCACTCTCCCCTCACGAGGAGGGCCTCTGTCTTCGTCCTAGAAGATGGGAAATCTGCTGTACAGTAGCCATCATGCAGAAGCACCTGCAGCAGTTTGCATTCGTCCACTTTACTGCAAGCATCGCCAGCCAGTCACTCAGACAAATGGACAACTCAGGCCTTCCTGAGTGTCCTATTTGATAGTGGTTTAGCAGGTTGCTGTGTTGCATCACCAGAAAAGCAGTTATGGGTTGATTTGTCATGAGGAGACTAAGACCTCTGATTGACAGCTGAGATATGCCATCCTCCTCGCCATCCTCTTCAGTGCCTCCACCAGGATCAGAAACCTCACCCAGAGAAAGCAAAGCCCCACCTCAACCGCAAACCAGGGCCAATTGTCCTAGTGTGTCTGACTGCTGGACTTGCTTGCAGCGTGCAGGTCAGACCTTTCCGGCCTCACTGGGTCAAGACGTACCCCTGGCTGGAATACGGTAAGTCCCAAGAACATGCAGTGTTTCGTAGAATTTGCAAGTTGGCATTCCACCAACACTGTGTGACCTGTAGAGTAAACGGCAATTGAGCTTCATTGAGAAGACACGTTCAGGCCTGAAGTTGGTCAGAGCTGGGGTTGTGAAGACTGATCCCCTGTGGCAGTTGGGCAACGGTCTTTCATGCCTCCTGAACCTTTCCAGACTGTCCAGTTTCAGAAGCCCTTTTCAACTTTTCAGTGAGTGTCTGGCTCAGATGTCTGGACTGCTGCACAGTATAGCACTAATAATCTTACCAAATGTGGGAATCATGTTCTCCTCAACTACAAGTTTTGCTCCCATGAGAACTGCAACTGCTGGCAATCATGAGCCACCACATCACCGGTACTCTGGTGTTATGTATTGTCCAGGCCAAACATTACATGGTGATGGTGGACAAGACTTCTGATGTCTCTATCCAGGAGCTCTCCTCTCCCTCTACTCCCAGATTCTCTGTGACAATCCTGAAACTGATGAACTGGCTCATTCTTGCCCTGCCCGCCAGGGGAGACCTAGGCAGTCCAGCCATTTGAACACAGGCAAAGTACTCCTTCAGCGGTGCAAACAAATGGCAGATGACTGGAATACTACATGACCTGCCCATCAGCTTCTATTGTCCCGCGGCCCATGTTTGACACATCTGTGTAGTGGACTCAGAAGACAAAGAGCCTTTGTAGTTCGGTGCACCCCAGAAAGTCCGTTCCTCACAACTACATCCAAAGTCCCAGTCCTGGGCACCTCAGGGTCAGGTACTCTCAGTCTTTGAGAGTGTCCTGCACACCGGAGAAGACAAAAAAATTGGATTTTACAAAGATGAGATATTTGATAAAATATTTTAATGATAAAGGAGAATATATAAAGAAAATCTATGAATTTTGCTGAATATGAAAATGGATGACAAAGTAATTAAAGACTATGATATTGTGGGCACAGAATTTTGGATATAATATACCTCTGAATGATTGGGAACAAGTTTGAAAAACAAATATTAAGATAACGAAAGCAACATCATATAAAGAGAATTTATATAAAATGTTTTACAGATGTTATCTCTCACCAGAAAATAGCAAAAATGTATACTGGTACCTCAAAAAAATACTAGAAATGTAAGGAAGTAGATGGAACGTACTATCATATGTGGTACTATCACAAGTGGTACTTGTGAAAAAGCAAGGAAATTTTGGAAAAACGTACATGGATTACTAGAAAAGATACTGAAATGTTCCATTTAAACCGGAATTGTTCCTCCTAAACGTTAAGCCAACAATACAAGACAGAGATAAAAAATATTTGTACATATTTACATGGCAGCAAGGTTGTTATTTGCACAAATGTGGAAATGTGAGGATATAACAGATATAAACTGAAAGATAAGAAATGAGATCGCAGAAATGGATATCTGGCCAGAAAGATTGAGAGATGGAAATTTGGAAAAAATAGAAAATTACTGGAAGCCTTTTTATGACTGGATAAATAATTACTAAAGAGAATATAAAATGAAGCTATATTAAATAAAGTAAGAAGATAAGACAATATTACATAGAGAGATGTAATAAATATTGAAGATGTATAGAATGATCAATAATAATATGTTGTAACCCCAAGGTTATGTGTGTATTCTATGTTTTTCCCTTCCCTATGTACACCCATACCCTAACCCGTATCTTATTAAATAAAGGAAAAATTTGTTAAAAAAAGAAAAGAGTCCTGCATTCTTCATAAGTACCTCTGCCATTGTGGCATCTCCTCCCCGTCCGTTCCTCACTAGCACATCACAGTCCCAGTCCTTGGACTGCGCACCTCAGGGTCAGGCACTTTGCCACCTTCATGAGTGTCCTGCATCCCTCATAATTACCTCTGCCATTGTGGCATCTCCTCTCTTTCCACTCCTCACAACCACGTCAAAGTCCCAGCACACTATCCAAAAATTTGGATAAAAACACATAACACCGCAATTTGCTATTTTAATCAAGAACGGTTCGGAGGGGGAACCAAAACTCACCTCTAATCCTTGCTTTAGAAGGACTGCCTAGAAGGACTGACACTATTCAGGGCTGGAAAAGGAGATGGGGGAGCAGAAATGATGTGGATACTATATGTGTTCAATAAATTTAATCAGCGTGTATGGTGAGAAGATGAGTGGGCCAGTGGGAGGGCAGTGGGATGTAGAGTGGAAGGCACCCCCAGCCTATAACTCAGAACAGTCCACTTCACCCTATAACATTGGTGGGTTGGCCCTCCTACCATGGTTCTCAATATGCATGTATATACATACACAGTACAGTACACAGCAAAACAATGGAACTGTATACCACAAAAGTTATTATGGCAAAACAAAAAAAAATCTGAAATGAAAAGAGGAGGTCTGCCACACTAATGATCTGAAATTGAATATATTATTTCCTACTTACATTAAAAAGTTGTATTAAACACATTCTCGGAGCAAAATATTAGATCTTGTTCCTTAAATTTAGATTAACAAGATTCATAAGAAAATTAAACAAGATATTGCAGAAAAACAATTCCTAATTAAGGCAAGAGCAGGTGTACCTAACTCAACTATACACATATACTACAGTGTTCGTAAGATTAATATAGTGACGTTTTCTAAACATGGCACACTTTATTATACAATCCATTTTCCCATTCCAGCTTTAAATTGAAAACTCATCTAATCATCTTTTTATTATTATTTAATGTTTATGGGAACCAGGGCTAGCCCAACTGATGATCTGATTGATAACTTCTTCACTGTATGGTAGTTCCTGGCACCTCTTGCAAACATGAGGCAGAACTCACTGAATCCTTATTTTGAAGCACTTATTCTAGAGCAGACCCAGCAAACCTTACTCTAATGTAAAGAAACTTTAGAGGTTTGGTGATTAAGTGCTTTCCAAAGTGCAGTTAAGTGTACTTTTTCCCCGAGGAAGATAGTTTTTGGTTTGAATTCAGGAAGAGATTGCAGAAGAACTTAATTTTGCACTTTAGCCAGTAAGTGAGTAGCTAGATCCTAGTCACATCTACTCAGAGCTCAGGTATTCAAATATAAAGTTTTTCCAGTAAAAACTGAGTGGTATTTTTTGTTGGAATGCCATAAATTACCTTACAACTTGTTTTCAAAACTATCCTTGTAATAAGGACTTCGTAATATGAAATCAGTGGGAATTTAACAGATCAACTTTTAATTTATTTTATGTGACATACATTAGTTTTGAGTGGGACTGCTAATTGAATTACAGATGTTAGGATTACAAGTGTTAACATGCTGATCCCCTGTATGGGGTGGGAACACACAATATAACCCTCCCTAATAGTTCATTTAAGACTAAGGGCGCAATCCTAATCTGGAGTTAAACCAGCAATGTTTGGCCGGAACAAGGGACACTGCAAAGTATGTTTGGCTCACTCTTGGGGTCAGAGACGCTGCACACAGACATGTGCCATCCTCCCTAACTCCAAGAGTGGTCCAAACATACTTGTGATGTCCCTTATGCTGAACCAAACTTTGCTGGCCTAACAGTGCCAGCCTAACTCCAGGTTAGGATTGCGCCCTAAATTGCAGTTTTTTTTTTTTATTTCACTTGGTGGAAGTCATCTGTCTGTGATCCTAAATGTGTACCCACTGGGATCATGGCTGGATTGAAAACATCAGTAAGGGTTGCATGGAATGAAAGTTAGTAGGAATGGGCTGGATTTCTGTGTTGCATCCAGTGGAGTTATGGTGGTGCCTGGGAGGGTGGGATGACAGGGACATTTTTCAAAAGAGAATTTTGTCAGGTGCAGCTTTTGAAACCTTTCCATGATGAGCTGCATCTGCCCATATTCCCTCTTCTATAAAATGGATAAAGGTATAGGCACTGTATCAGGTAAACCTACTTGTGGAGGGTCTAAAAAAATGATTAAGAGTGCAATTCTAAAATGAGTTAGGCCAGCATAAACTAAGACTGCAGTTTGGTCAGCACAAGGTCTACCGTAAAGTGTGTTTGGACCACTCTCTGAGTCAGAGAGGCCAGCACACAGACGTGAGCCATCCTCCCTGACTCCGAAAGTGGTCCAAACATGCTTTATGGTAGCCCTTGTGCTGGCCAAACTTTGCTGGCTTAGTTTATGCCGGCCTAACTCCCATTTAGGATTGCCCTCTAAGAAAAGGAGCATTCAAATATAGCATCCCTACCTGAAGTAATACTTTGCTTTACCTTCTCAGGATTTGACCACTTCATTCTGATTGACTGATGGACTGATTTGGGGGGGGGGGGATGAAAAGAGCTAGTGTTCAATGGGGTCAGGCCTGACTGATCTGTGATGTTTGATCTTGTGCTTGGAATATAGTAGTTAGGAGGCTTTGTATCCTCTCAGTTATCCTCATGGCTGGGTCTTTTTGGAGTACAGTATTAAGTAAGCATTTGAAAAATGTAAAGTGGTAAAATTGAGGGACTGGGTGGCATGTGCTGTAGTGCAGGGGTCCAGTGCACTAGATTAAACAGTGTGCTTCAACTGTGACTGTTGTGCCAGTTCCTTGAAAACACATGCAGAGTCTGCACATCTTATAAAGTACCAGGTACTATTGAGAAGTCTTTAGGAGATGGGATCCACAATGGAGTGAATATAGGGACCGTGTTCTCTTAGCAGTAGTTTTAAGTTTTGTTTTTTGCTCATCCTGCTTAAGGTGGGATGTATGTCCAATCAGAAGTAAGTCTCTTTAAGGTAACTGGGGCTCGCTCCTAGGTAAGTGTGGATAGGATAGTAGTGTTGAAAGTTCTGAAACAGCTTTTGCCCTCCTTGCTTCTTCTTTTCAATCTTCTGTATGCAAATGTCTCACTGCCTTAGACAAAGGCAAGACCTGGTTGCTAATTGTACTCAAGACAGCGATGCTTGGCTCTCCCCTCCTTGCAGGGCCAACTTGTGCTGGCCAGTTAGGGTCTGATTGCTTTGCACCTTTTAAAACTCTACTGGTTGGAGTGGCAGGAGAGGGGGAGTAAACACACTGCAGTGTCTCCTTCAACAGCAGTCAGGCCCAGGAGCCAGCGAGTTTCTGGTGGCGCTCTCTCTCACTCGTAATTAACAAAAGACAAACTTGTGATTAACAAGACAGCCTGCCAGCTGCCCTGCTACTTACCAGGCATATGTTAGGTATTAATTGGTGAGTGGGGGGTCCATAGGGAGGGTGGGGGGTGGGGTCCACAGGAATGTCCCACACTGGGCCCTGCCTCTCCTAGAGCCGGCCCTGCAAGTGCTCTGCTTAATGGAGCAATTTGCCAAAATCCACTTAGAGCAAAAGAGGTCCTCTAGGCCAGAGGTCCTCAATTTTAAAGTGCCAGAGGGCAATGGGATGGATGCCAAGGCCTAGGGCAGGTATACATCTTGTGCCCCCAATGCCACCTTCCCCTTTGTGTCTTACTGCCTCACCTGCCCTGACAGAATGGGAAGGGAGCGGAAGTGGGTGGCAGAGAAGAGGGAAATGCTTTGACCTGTGCTCTCCACACTTCCTGCACTCTGTGAAGCTAAACAGATGGAGCAAGGGAACTGAAGGAGCAGCAGAGATGGGGAAGGGGGAAGCAGGTGAGCACCAAGTAGCACCTTCATGATTGCATGGGCACCAGGGATGTCTTTCTGTTGAGCTTTGCCCTAGCCAATTGCTTTTTAACATTTTTTTAACAGTGTGAACAGATGTCACATTTTAAGACTAGTATGTGAAAAAGAACTAGGTCAGGTAGAAATACAGAACTGGTATTTATTTACTTTAAAAAACTTATAAGTTGGGGTGGGTTTTTTGTTCCTGCATAAAATGGGAAGGTTTTTACTTACCAGTGAATTCCCTTCTCCATAGTTCCAGTCAGGGTCAGCGTGGCACATCTGGGAAGCGCCTCCCCCTCAGACAGGCAGGTCAGATGACAGAAGACTTGCAGAGAGGGAAGGGGCTCCTGAATCACCCCAGTCCAGTTAAACCCTCAACAGCAGTATCCCTACTCTGAAAAACTCTGCATAAATCTATGAGTAGAAGATTCATCCACGGTAACAAATCCACTCCTCTTCCACGTAGATGCAGAACTGAGCGACAGGTCCCCGCTCCCCTGCTAACTATCCTTCAGGGAAGGGACCTAGGCTACTCCACCCATGAGTGAAGGATTTTCAATGCCTCAGCCCCTCGTGGGTGGGATGCTGACCCTGACTGGAACGACGGAGAAGGGGAGTTCACTGGTAAGTAAGAACCTTCCTGTCCTCCCATAGTTCCAGTCAGGGTCAGTGTGGTACATCTGGGATGTACCCAAGCCGTACCCACAATACACAGCGTGGGATTATGCTGAGGCATTCTGCACAATGCTCTGCAGGACCCGCCGAGCAAAGCGGCATCCTGGACAGCGAAGCTGTCAACTTTGTAGTGACGGATACACATTGCAGCCCTGCAAACTGCTTCCAAGGAAGGACAGGCCTTAAAAGCCGCTGATGTTGCTGCCCCTCAGTGAGTGAATGACGATTCCTTCCAGAACTGGGACCCCTCCCCCCCCCGGACACTCTACACTGTCACTATTGTCTCTCTAATCCAACGAGATAAAGTGGAAGAAGATGACTTGGTTCCCTGTTTGGGAAGTCGGTAATGGATGAATTACCTAACATTTTCTAAGAGGCGCCCTTCTGGACACATAAAAACTGAGTGCCCTGCGTACATCCAAGGAATGCCACTGCCTTTCACTTGGGTGTCTGGGTTGGACAAAAGGAGGGTAACACTACCTGATCTATGGAAAATGGTGTTCACTTTTGGGAGTAAGGTAGGGTCCAACCGTAAGGTGACCCTACCTTCTGAAAAAATGCAAAGTTCTTTAGCCACTGAAAGAGCTGCCTGCTCTGAAACCCTCCTGGCTGAGGCTATGCCCACCAGGAAGATGGTCTTGGGCATGAGCTCCCTCAGAGGACAAGTAACCATAGGCTCAAAAGGCTCCCGAGTGAAGGCCTTAAGAACCAACGGCAGTTCCCAAGTAGGGACCCTGCGAACAGTAGGCAGGTTTAGAAGAGCCATCCCCCTGAGGAATTTCTTGATATGGGGATGGGAAGATAGGGCCCATCCCCTAGGATATCCCAGGATGGATGCTATTGCTGAAACCTGGTGCCTTAGTGTGGCCGTGCTGAGACCCTTTTCCAACCCCACCTGTAAAAATTCAAGGAGCCCCTTGATTCTGGGTTTACGTGGGTTGACTCCCTTACCTGAGCACCAGACTGAGAAAACCTTCCAGGTTGAGTTGTAAACCCAGCTGATTGAATTCCTTCTGTCCAACATTAAGGTGGACAGAATAGCTTCTGAGTATCCTAAGCTGGCAAGGACATGCCGCTCAATATCCAGGCCATCAGATGCAGGAACTCCGGTTGTGGATGGCAAATTGGTCCCTGCGTAACAATGTCCAGTCGGTTTGGTAGATGGACAGGCGGAGCCCTGGACATCTCCTTGAAGTCACTGAACCATGGTCACCTCTGCCAGTGAGGAGCGATCTGGACCACCTCTGCCTGCTCTTTCCGTATCTTTGCTATCACTCTCTGCAGTAGATTGAGCGGTGGAAAGCTGTACACGAGGCCCCTGAGCCAGTGTTGCTGTAGGGCATCCACTCCCAAGGAGCCTGGACATCGTCCCCTAGAGAAGAAGGCTGGTGTCTGATGATTGAGATGTGTAGCAAATAGGTCCATCTCCATTCTCCCGAATCTCTGCATCAGCATCATGAAAGTGTCCAGATGCAGTCTCCATTCAGCCTGGTCTAATTGTTACCGACTTAGCCAAACTGCCTTGATGTTTTCCACGCCCGGCACGTGTTCTGCTCTTAGTGAGGCGATGTTCTTTTCTGCCCACTGAAAGAGCGTGTGCGCCTCCCTATGAAGGGAGATTGACTTGGTACCCCCCTGACGGTTTACATAGGCGTGGGCAGTCGTATTTTCTGTGTAGACTAAGATGTTTGCTTCCCTTCTGTGTGGGACAAACGCCCAAAAAGCCAGAACAATGGCCCTTAATTCTAGGAAATTTATGCTGCCTTGCTGGGTGACCAGAGACCCTGCAGTATTCAACCTCCTGAATGAGCCTCCCAGCCCAGTAGGTTGGTATCCGTGAAGATCAAGGTTGGATCTGTGATCTGAATGGGTCCACCCTGGGTCAACCTGGTTGGACTCAGCCACCACTCAAGATCTGCTCATGCTGCTGTGTCCAGCTTGACTTTCTTTGATCTGTTGGTGGAGATGGCTTCCTGGTGTGGTAGTAAGAAGTGTTGCAGAGCTCGAGCTCTGAAACATGCCCAGGAAATCACTTCCTAACAGGATGTCAGCATCCCCAACAACCTGGCCAACACCAGGACATTGGAGCACCTTGATTGCAGGACCTTCATGGCTAAGGTCCGAATCTTGTACTGCCTCTTCTGGGAGAGGGCAACTGTGTAACTGTCTGTATTGATGGTTATTCCTAGGTGTGATACGATCTGTGATGGAGACAGATTACTTTTCTCCCTGTTCACCACAAAACCGTGGTAATTGAGACACTGGATGGTCTGAGCCATATGTAGCACCCCCTGTTGGTGACTTCTTGCCTTCACAAGCAGATCGTTGAGGTACAGGTAGACTGCCACCCCCTGCAGACAAGGATGGGCCACCAGGACTACGAAGACCTTTGTGAATACACGGGGAGAGGCGAATGACAGACCAAATGGAAGCACGTGGTATTGGAAATGCCAACTCTGATAACAAAACCACAAGAAGCAGCAATGTGCTGCTCTGATTGGTACATGAAGGTGGGCTTCCTGTAAGTCCAGAAAGGCTAGGAAGTCCCCCATTCTCAGGGCCATTAGGATGAACCTGAGAGTCTCCATCTTGAATTTGGTCGGTTTCATTCAGTGATTGAGCCGTCTTAGGTTGAGTATGGCTCTCATGTCACCTGACTTCTTAGGCACTGTGAATAGGTGTGAGTAAACCCCAGGGCCCCTCTCCCGTTCCGGGACCAGTTCTATCGTGCAGATGTGGAGGAGGTGCTGAATGGACTTCAATGTCTTTTGATGTTTCAGATGACAGGAGGGCCTGTGCACTTGAATAAACCGGTCTCGGGGTAGGGAGTGGAGCTCCAAGGCATACCCCCACCTTACTGTATCCCGGACCCAGTAGTCTGATGTAATCAGGTCCCATCTGTCAGCGAAAAGTTGGTCTGCCGCCCATCTGTAGGGACCCTTGAGTGTCATACTGACTGTGGCTTGGACCCCTTGGGTCCTCTGAAGGGGATGCCTACCACCTTAGCCTGGGAGGCTGCGTCAACATCCCAGTGACAAAGCCATGTGTTACAGCGAGCAGTAATGCTGGCAACCATGGCCCGAGCTCACAATTGCATGGTGTCTGCGGTGGCATCCGAGACAAAGGCTGCAGCTGTGGACATTTTGCTGATGTCCTTTCTGGCTTCCTCCGGGATGTCAAAGTCCCTCATGAGCTCCCAGGTCCAGAGATAGATTGCCCTGGCAAAGAGTGAACTGGCCACCGATCCTTTCAGAGCCCCTGCTGCTGCTTCAAAGGCTTTATGAACCGCCATTTCAATGCGATTGACCAAGTCAGGCCCTCAGAATTGGCTGGGGGTACTGAAGTGGATCCCAGGTCCCCAACAGGAGCATTCATGACCGGAAGTTTGAGGCGCTGCATGTCGTTGCTTATAAGCTCATATAGCTTTGTGGAAGGTCTTTGGCTGTCTTTATTTTTGGCAGGAGTCTTCCATTCTTTGTCAATGAGAAGCCGGAAACGCTCAAGTAGCGGCAACCCCTTGGGGGCCTCCTGCTGAGCTGGAAAAGCAGCTGCTGTGCCCCACACCTTATCAGAAAAGCTGGCTTCTGTTGGTTCCTGTTCTTTCTGTAATTTTAGGACTCTGAGGACCTTTAGAAACATTAGGGGAAACATACCTGACTTAAAGAGTCTGATACTCTGGGTGTCAGAGGCAGTGTCCTCCTCTGAGATTTCCCCTTCCACCAGGGAGGCAGTACACATCTCCTCTCCCTCAGCCCCTGACTCCAGGTGTCTAGGTCGCTGGACTGATGGTATAAAGGTCCACGCTGTCCCCACTGAGAGACCTGGATCTCTTCTGCCGAGGGGGTGGTCCCTCCCCTCTCAGTCCCTGTGCCTCACCCAGCAGTGGTCTGTGACAAGGCTGGGTAGCTTGGGGTGCTACATGAGGGTTGCTGCTCTGCCTGCGTTTCCACGGGCTGTGCCTACATATCCTGAGCCTCCGCAGGCTACTCTGTGGTCTCCAGCGCCCCCCCCGTTGTCTTGGGGGGCAGCCTGTGCATGTTGGAGGCCTCCCAAGGTGGAATTTAGGGCCACGGTGACCATCCACTACAAGGTGGTCTCAATGTCCCCCCAGGGGAGCATGAGCGGGGCTTCTGCAGCTGGGGTCTTTTCACGAACAGCAGGGAAACAGGATCTGCTGTATTGTGATTGGTCTACTCTGGGGTCCCATCAGGCTAGTCATGGCAAGGTTCCACTCACTGTGATGTGGATTCCCTATCTGTCTCTGGAGCACGCAGTGTGACTCAAAATGGCAACTACCGTCCCCGCTCCCGGCTGGACACGGGGGTCAGAGCTATTGCGGCTGGGGAGGCCCTCCATTACACCCTCTCACCACCTCAGGATGAGAAAGGGGGTCAGGTAGATGCCGTTCCGCAACCTATTCCCAGCCCTGAGCGAGCGCGGGGGTCAGGCGTGATCGGAGCATCCTTGTGCCAAGCACTCTCAAAATGGCAGCCGCAACTCCAATGCAAGGCCCAGTTGACTCCGGGCCTGAATCCCTTAGGAAGGAGGGTGCCTGTGGCTAAGAGTAGCCTTTGCGCACCTGAGGAGCCCTGAAGAGGGTTGTTGTGTTTATCTGAAAAAGGTTGAGATGCAACTGTCTTCTGTCTTTATCCGCTGGGTTTTTTTTTTTTTTTTAATGAAGAGCTCTATGGAGCAATGGAGAAACACAACCTACCAGCCACGAGGCTAGGTCAGACTGGGGTGATCCAGGAGCCCCTCCCCTCTCTGCAAGTCTTCTGTCATCTGACCTGCTGTCTGAGGGGGAGGAGCTTCCCAGATGTACCACGCTGACCCTGACTGGAACTACAGGAGAAAGACAAAACACCGCCTTTTGGGGTTAAAAATATTTAAATAAAAACACAAACCACCACTTTTTGGTGTTTAAGATGTTTTCCGGAAATTAAATAAGACTACTTTTCCAATTGGAAATAATACTGTGGCTGCCTCTGTTGACACTATATCACCTATATCATCTAACTAGTATACTTCTAAAGCATATAAAATTAATAAAAATGAAGTTGGAATGAGAATGTAGAATAAAACATACAAGGGAGAAAGGTGCTTAAACATAGATCCAAGTCACTGAGGACCTTAAAAGTCAGCACTTTGAGAAGCGCCTGGAAACAATAAGCTAAGCAATGGAGCTCACATAGCATTGGGATAACCTATATGTATTTTGCTTTCTCATTATTTCTACCAAAGGTCAATTCACAATGTGAGGGTTGCTTATCCATAACTGATATTCTTCAAGGAGCACCTTGGTCAGCACAGCACAGTTTCTCCACAGAACCATCTCTGATAACAGCCTAAAGCTTTCGACAAGAAGCTGGCACTCTGTCCCCAACACCTGAATCCATATGTGAGATTGCACACAGACCACAGAGAAAAATGTACCCTGTTTCAAGATGTGAAATACTTTCCAATGCTGCTAAATGCACCCAGGAATTTTAAATGTTCATAAAGCTTTCATGGTAAGGTGACAGTTGCAAAGAAAATCACTTAACCAAAATAACTATGTGGAACTTCCATATTTCAGAGAGAGTATAACTCTGGTTACCAGATGAGCAAAAAGCCAGTAAGAAACACTATTGGATTCAGCAGAGAAATTCTTAAAAGCACTAAGTTTTAAACCACCACTGAAAATATTTACATCCTCAGCATAAGTCCTGTTGCTATTCCACCTCAGACTCCAAATCCAATTCTGCTACCAGAGGTACACAATGGCACTGAAAAGGAGCAAGTCTACAAAGCAGTAATTGTTGCAAAGAAAAAAAAAATCTATGGAGGTTGAGTTTGGATAAATTCCAAACTTGGAGGGATCTGCAAGCAAGTTTGGTCATAGACTCTTTATCTTCAGGACTCTATATCATCCAGGAAAATTAACACTTGTAAGCAACGCAGTGTAGTGGAAAATGCTCTCTCCACATCGTAAGGGACACACATGCCACTATTCAAAATATAACAAGGAAAAATGTTAATCTAGCACACCAGTATCATCTATGGTACCACTCAGTTTGCTGAGGACAAAATGAGGGGATATAATTGATGAAAATGACCAATTTTCCATCTCTTGCTCACACCCTCTCCATTTAGCATAGTTTAATAATTCATGCAGTCTTTCATGCAGAACCTGTGTGATAAATTAAACAACCATACACTGAAAAGCTGAAAGACACTATCTAAAAGCTAAAAGAAACTTCTCTGAAGGTTTGTAATAAGTGCCTGGACTCTTTTCAAAAGTCAGGAAACATTACTGACTACATTCTCATTTATTTTTCCCCTCTTATATCCAAGCTCCAGCACTACCCTATGAATGTCGTATTTATAAGATGACATTCAGAAAAGTGTGTATCTCGTGATCCCAAGACAAGTGTGTATCTGGTGAACCTCCATGGCTCTAGTCACATGATTTACTTACTCCCTGTGAAGATGTTTTCTCATTCCCCTTCATATAATCTCTGTGGGTCTGAAGTCATGATACATTGCCTTTTGCAATGGATAGACTGAATTATATCACAAATAAAAGTAACCAATTCAAGCACCAAGTTCTCCATTTCCATTATTTCTGTATATCATAGAAGACAAAGAACAACCAGGACATTGCATGGCTTTCCACTTTAGTGGTCCTTCTTGTGACATAGTGCATTGATCACAATGCCCTTATACAAGCACATTCAGCATCTTCCACCCTAATCATTAACATCAGGCAAACTCATTCTGATGATAAAGGTCAGGTTGCTAACCCTTACTTCACAGTTGCCTAGGCATACTTGCCCTTCCATGTCTCCACTGAAGTAAATAAAAAAAGATAAGTAATTGCAATCCATATTGTTATATCTGTGTAATGTTCAAGCAGCTACTGATAGACCAAACCATCTACTACTGCACACATTTTGCACCATTTCCTACAGGAGTACTTTATGTAGGCTACAGCATGATAGGCACACAAATAAAGCTTCATATTATAAAGGAGGGGGGAAAGTCAGAAAAAGCCATCTGTGGCGCACATGTCTCACAGACAAAAGCTCATAGTAGAAAAATGTAAGTCCTGAATCATGATTTAACACTTTTGTCAAACAAGGATTCTCTATGGTAAGAGATCAAGTGTTCCCACAGTTCTTCTCAGTAATCAGACCATGTCATTTATACATTCTTTTTTTATTTAAATGCAAATACACATTTGGGGCAAGTCACAACATGTATATGCCTGCAGAGTTTTAGCACCATTTTTGTGTATTGTCTACATGTCCTGCTCTTCACAATGATGGCACTGTTGTTGCAATTGTATTGTGGGAAGATGAAATATTTTGGGGACAAATTGTATTGTGGGGGTCATGGTGGCACAGTGGGTTAAACTGCTGAGCTGCGAGCATGCTGACTGGAAGGTTGGGAGTTCGAGACCATGTGACAGAGTGAGCTGCTGTTGCTTGTCCTGCCAACCTAGCACTTCAAAAGCACGTAAAAATGCAAGCAGATAAATAGGTACCACTTTGGTGGGAAGGTAACGGCATTCCGTGCGCCTTGGCATTTAATCATGCCGGCCACATGACCACGGAAGCTTGTCCTTGGACAAATGTTAGCTCTTTGGCTTAGAAACGGAGATGAGCACCACCCCCTATAGTCGGTCACAACTAGACCATTCAGTTGTGGGGAAACCTTTACCTTTAAAGATGAAATAGGTCTCTGTCCACAGACAAGATACCATCTGTGGAAGCTCTTTATCCGACCGGTGGGATAATTGGGCTCTTCTATATTTTGAGCAACATGGTGGTGCTGCGGGTTAAATTGCTGCTGTTGAGCTTGCTGACTGGAAAGTTGGCAGTTTGAGACCACGCAACAGAGTGAGCTCCCACTGTTTGTCCCAGCTCTTGTCAACCTAGCACTTCGAAAGCACATAAAAATCTGAGTAGATACATAGGTACCACTTCGTTGGGAAGGTAACGGCGTTCCGTGCGCCTTGGCATACAGTCATACTGGCCCCGTGGCCACGGAAACTTGTCCTCAGACAAACGCCGGCATTTCGGCTTAGAAACAGAGATGAGCACCACCCCCTACAGTCGGTCACAACTAGACCATTCAGTTGTGGGGAAATCTTTACCTTTTTATATTTTGAAAATATGATCAAGATTTGCATATTTTCTCTTCTGTCGGTTACAGCAAATGAGTTCCTATCAAGAACAAAGTGCTTATTTCTGGCCATCATCTGCTTAATGGTGTCACTTCTTGCTTAATGATGTCACTTAACGGCCCTCAGCAGGCACCATGAATGCTATTTGGCCCCCTATATGAAATGAGTTTGACACCCCTGACTTAGAACTTCATTTGCCATCTTTGCAACATGGATATAATAAGAGTTCCAAGAAAGTTACATGTACTGTATGATTATATTATGTGTATGATCCTGATTATGTATCACTGCTTCATTACTCATTCCGCTTCAAACCTGGCGTGGAGTGTGTTGTGCAGCCCAGTGCTCTAAGGCAGTGTTGTCCAAAGTGTGGGCCATGACCCAGTATTGGATCACAAGGTTTGAGAGAGAGAGAGAGAGAGAGAGAGAGAGAGAGAGAGAGAGAGAGAGAGAGAGAGAGAGAGAGAGAGAG
>JAJKFI010000004.1:34575694-34647316 GCA_029204185.1 Lerista edwardsae | reverse complement strand
GAGAGAGAGAGAGAGAGAGAGAGAGAGAGAGAGAGAGAGAGAGAGAGGAATTCATGTTTTATCAATAGTTCACCTAATATTAAGTATTAATTGCCTTACTGGCATACCTCATAATAATATTTACAATTATCATTTTATACAGTAATATTTGTACCTAGTGCTATTTATTTTTTACTACTTATTTATGGAATACGTATTGCACTTGGTCATGGAAAAATATTTTCCCATGGAGAATACTGCTTGAGGGGGCAAACTACATGTTACATTCAAATAACAATATAACTCAGTTGTTTTTGTTAAGAATGCAGCTTTCATGAACTGAAACTGGTCAGATGAAGGGGACTTAACCCTTTCAGTTTCACTAGTTTTTCCACACTGCATGCTTCAGATCCTTTCTAAACGGGGATTTGCACACCTTTTCACTCCAAAAGGTTAATCTATACACCAGGCAGACCATGCCCTACAAGAGCTCAAGTTCTTTACACACAAATGCACCTACAAAAGAACTCGCACCCTTGAGAATGCTCGGTGTGAAAATAAAGCCATGTGCAAAATCTTGTTAAGTACTAGAAACATTATTATTTTGGGGTGACTCAAGACTGGTTTTTAGGGTGAAAGACATTCAAATCCTACTTATTCAGACTGTCGCTGAAGGATTTGGTGTGGGAAAACAGCAGGTAAAAAAGGAGTTAGGGTCCCCCATCCCCCTTCATTTCATTAAACTGTACTTTCCCCTGCGCTACAATCACCTACTTTGGCCTAAATTCACATGAGGTTCACAGCGATTGCTACAGCTAGACAATAGTTGACAAAGCACCGCAAGAGTTTGTATGACCTTAATGTTTATATCAGTGATGAAAATGGTGAATCCACAGTTATCAAAACATTCAGGGGTGAAAGAGATAGGAATCTCCAATATTAGCAGCTTGAGGATTGTTGTACTACAGTACCAGAGGTTTTCAAACTGGGGCATCATGATGCCCCAGCCTGAAAAGCCCTGTTCCTGTTCCATTAAAGGGAGGGGGATGGAAAAACACAGCAATGCAATCAGGAAGACTGCGCTGCTGCTGGGGGTAAAGGGCATTTTTAGTACTTACCCCATTGTAACTCCGGCCTCCTGAGCCCCCCATGCCTCCTATCAGCTTTTAATAAAGTAAAAAGCTACTTCCAGTTTCATGACAGAAACAGAAAGTGGCTTTTTTAAAATGTTTTGTAAGCTCTTAGGAGGTGTGGAAAATCCTGCAGAGGAGTCAGCAGTCTCCCCAGACGCCTCAGTCGGCTGGAACTGCATGCATAGGACAAAATGCCCTTTACCCCCAGCAGCAGCACAATCTTCCCAATCACATTGCTGCCTTCTCCCCTCCCCTGCAACAACTTACAGTGGTTTTCAAACTCCCAAAGAGTTTGAGTACCACCATACTATACCATACCAGCAAGCTAAGACTTCTGAAAGGACTTGCCCTTTGCACAAGAGAAGGAAATATCTTTCCCATTTTAAGACTGTCAATCTTCAGGAGTATTGAAGTACAAACACCTTGGAGAAATTTTACTTCCGTGTTAAGCAAACATGAATGATCTAGTTTAAACACAGCTATTGGGTCATAAGCTACCAAATTTCCAAGTCTTGAATTAGAATTTATTTTAAATATAGGCGCGAAATTATTTTTCACTTGTACATGCTGATTTTTAAACAATTATTAAAGATAGAAAGGAACAAATCTAAAGTCAAGTACGATAGCCATAAGGCAGTCTTAAGCCTCCTGGCAAAGCTATACTAAAATGACAATAGGTATATTGTTAAGAGGTAATGACAGATTTACTACAAAACCTTCCAAAATTCATTTTCCTCTTTTAGAGTGAATTTGTAAGCTAATTGCAAGATAAACATTTTTCTTCTCTTAGTGCAGTGGTATTCAAGCAGATATTAAAATTTCCAAAATATATGTATATTTTTTGCAGATCCTGATTAGTTGAATTTGAAAGGAAACCCTGTCTCTGTACTAGGAATGAAAACACAGCCTCCTTTCACAAGATTATTTGCAGTTGCTTTGACTGAATCTTTTCCCCATTTGTTTGTAGCCACCTGTTGCTTCTTGTCATGTTCTACAATTATAAGAACTTCAGTTACAACCATACGTGAGCTCAGACCCAACCACAGTGACCCATGCTTTAGTGATGTCTAAATTATATTACTGCAATGTGGTTCTGCTCAGTTGAGCTGCTGCTCTAGTGGCTATGCGGGCTTCCAGTTCATTTCAAGGTGCTAGTTTTGATTTTCAAGGCCCTTTACACCTCAGACCTGGATAGCTATCTGAGGGACCACTTTCTTCCTTATGGTCCAACCCATCTTCTGAGGTTATTAGAGGGGGCCCTTTTAACCATGCTGCCATTGAGATTGGAAGCGGGGGTGGCAGCTATCAACAGGGTCTTCTTGGTGGTGGAACCCCAACTGTGAAATTTCCTTGCAGTTAAGAACTGCTTCCTCTTTGAAGACCTTCTGATGGGGCTTTGAGACTTTTTTGTCCAGGAGGGCTTTTGATGACTGAAATGAACTGGCTTTGTAATTTTAATTGAATGTAACTTAAGTTTGCTTATTCTTATATGATCCACTGGGTGTTCTGTCTTGTTTTATTGTTTTTATTGTTTTATTAAAACAGAGAAGGGGAGGCAAAGAATGTGCTGGCTTGATATAATCAAAACAGATAAAAGATAATGATCCAACAATTGAAAGAAGCTGTGCTTGGTAAGGTAGCATAGACAACCCTCACTTATAAAGTTGCTAAGAGTTGGACACGACAGAATCGTTAAGAGAAAACAATGTTTTATTACAATTTAATGATTTTAACCTTGTAAGCAGCTTTGAGTGCCCTTACCAGGAGAAAGGTAATAAAATAAATGAATCTTAATCATGAACTGACTCTATAGCAGACTGAGGGCCCAATCCAATTTTCCAACACTGATGCAGCCATGCCAACAGGATGTTTGTTCCCTGCAATGTGTAAAGTTAGATAGGAATGGATCAGGCACAACTAACAGGACTGTAATCCAACAACTCTGTGCCATTTAAATATTGTATAGCAAAACCTAGATCACTGGGTAAAGCAGACATAGAAATCATCGTACATTTTGAAGATATTTCTATTGTAAATATTTTGTGAAAATTAGGGTGCAATCTTAAACACATTTACTGATCTTAGAACATGTATAGGATTATACTGTTAGCCCAATATTTAAATTTTATTCACTCTTCTTTAAAGTCATATTGAGAAAGCATCTGTGATGCTACCAAGTAATATCTAAAAAAACCTGCCAGCTTCAAGCAATGGCAAATCTTTCCCTACAATTATCCCTGACTTAGAAACTTTAATTACAGCCAGTGAATATTAGTTCTACATAAATCCTGTTGAATTAATCCTGGACACATTTGTGATAACAAGACAATAGTGGAGCCATCCGGCACCATTGGTTCTGAATGCAGTCTGGATTATTCTAAAGGGCAGAAGTTCCCAATCTGCATGTCGCAATTCCCTGGGGATAGATAGCAAGGCACCCCCCAGGGGAGTAGTGGGATGACCACCACTGTGCAGTGAGACAGCAGCACAAGCTTAAAAACAGCAATATGGAGGCTCAGTGCAGTGGGCAGAGCTGCTGCAAGTGAGAAGTGCACTCTTAAAAAAGCCCTCCCACATGCCTTGGCTTCCTTACCACTATTTTTAGGCTCCTTATCAGCTTCGCAAACTGAAAGTGAGTTGTCAGTGACATCATCACCATTCACTTCTGGGTTCCAGTGCTGAGGAGGGGCGTCACTGGCTGCGTGAGTTTGGGAAGCACTGCTTTAGGGAACATACTCAGTGTTCTGCCTGTGGATAAAATAGCAACTTCCAAATAACTTATGAAGCAGTGGTTCCTAAACTGCGAGTCAGGACCCACTGGTGGGTCATAACATGATTTTTGGTGGGTTGCCAAAGGGTGATGGAAAGATCTGATAGCTTATTGCCTCAAACCCTGAGGCTATTCAAAAATCAGATACTATAGCTATTAAATACCCTGCAGCTCAGCTCCTGAAGTTTTCAAGATAACTGAACTGCTAAACTGCCCTGTAAGGAACTTGGCTCCTGCAGTTTGCAAGCATGTGTAAATACAGGGAGAAATATTTGACTATCTTTTTCTGATTATTACTTACGTTACTTATAAAATATTTCTTTCGATCTCCTTTTTTACAGTATGGTATAAGTATAAATGCGTCCCGATAGTGTGCGGTTTTAAAAAGTTTGGGAACCGCTGTTCTGAAGTATTCTAGGTTCTAAATTGGGGGTGTCAAACAAAGCCCATAGTTCGGATGCAGACCCCAGAAGCAATTTTCTCTAGCCCCCATTATAATTGGGCTCTCCCAGCATGATAATTTAAGATATTAAAGAGCCCAATTATGAACAAGATTTTCACCTTTTCTCTTCCATCATTTGCAGCTAATGAGTTTCTATGTGAGAACAAAGTGCTTATTTCTGGCCATCATCTGCTTAATGATACCATTTCCTGCTTAATGATGTCACTACTAGCCCTTAGCAAACATCATGAACGCTATTTGAACCATTATATGATATGAGTTTGACACTCCTGTTCTGAATAGTCTGTCAGCCTGTTTATATGAAGGCTAGTAGAGCAGACCTCTTGTTATTCATGTCATATGATCCTGCCTACTAGCAAAAGGAAGAGCTTCCCCACATACAAGGCCTGAGCCACTTAGGAACCACTGGATCCTAAATTTATTTGCAATAGACGCATGCCTTCTCCTCCCAGGATGGATGACTTAACACTAATACTTCATCTCAGGTTATAGTGGATTAGAGAAGGGGTCCTCCCCCATTCTTATCTCACCCTTTCTACAACCAGAAAGCAGACTGAAATTTTTACAGCAGACTTCAATGAATTCAAAACTAGAGAAAAACAGAACATGGTGCAGGGAAATTCCTTTCCACTTGCAACTTGAGCAGGATGCAGACTAATGTGCAAACAAATAGAGGGAATTATGGAGGCTTATCTGACATCGAATCTCATTGTTGCTGTCAGACAACTGAACTCAAATAAAGCATACACGCTTGAATACTACTACTTCCTGGAGCAAGGCAGCTGCAAACAAATCAAGTGTACAACCTTTAAAACACAACCTTTAGAAGGGTTAGTAAATTCTGCACTTTGAACTCAGTCTTACAGCCCAATCCTAACCAACTTTCCAGCATCAATGCAGTCATGCCAATGGAGCATGAACTGTGGTAAGGGGCAGGCACAGAGGCCTCGACAAGGCTTTGCCTTGTTCTCTTGTCTCAGGGCTGCATTGGAGCTGAAACGTTCATTTAGGATTGGGCTGTTACTCACCATAAGATACACATCTGGCACCACCGTAACAGAAATTACCACTGCTACAAAAACAGGGTGGTGTCAGAGGTCGACCAGGTGGGTCACCAGTTCAGGGACCATCCCTACAAGAGCCTCCACATAGCTGTGTTGACCCCTCAACCTTCAGTATTGCCAACACAACATCAGGGAGCAAGCGGGGGGGGGCACCAGGGGGAACAGGTCTTCACCTCAGGACCCCCAGCAATCTGGCACTAACACTGGAGCGAAAACCAGTACACCATGCACAAAGACCACAAGCCTATACATATTTATTGAAAAGAGAAGCCAGGCTGGAAAATAGGCACTTGCCTATTCATCTGTGCCAAGCAAAAACTGTCTTCATACAAGTGCGGGTGTGTCTATAAGCTAGGAGTGGCTATTTGGATGTGGTTCAAAGGAAGAAATAGTATTTCAATCCTTTTAAATACGAAGCTTGCAGCTCAAGACTTTTATAAGTATCTTATTGAAAGAATCAGTCTTACTAACAAGATAACTATACTACCTGCTAATTGAGAACATATTTTTTCTTTCTAAGACACAGACCCCCAATGGACGCCCATGGATGTTAACCGTGTAGACAAGCATAAGGTCGAACATACAGACATAAGTATATAAATTGTTCTCTGATTTCTTTTCTATGGTTGAATTTGTTTCTCCAATTTTTGGCCTAATCCTGTTTGGATGCTGTGCCAATCACCATACCCCAAGCCCATCCAGGCCATGCTGACATAGCCCTCCCCAGTAATAGTGACCGCCTCCATGGAAATTCGAACACAGTTCCTCATCCATGAAGAAGTGTCATAATGTTGGTGTGTCGTCAGAGCCACAGACCCAAGTGTGATATCAGGGCCATGTCAGCAGCCAGAGAAATTCCATCAGTATGAACATAGCAAGGGACAGGGCAGGCATAGGGCCAATGAGTGGCCACTGCAGGAGTGATGTGCCCCCCAGCAGCACACAGAAATGAGAAATAGTCTCTAACAATAATCATGGGAAGAAGCTCACTCACACACGGATGACACAGCACAGCCTAAAACAGCTACTGTGGAGCAATAAGCAAAGGGGCAGATGCAGAGATCTACTACGAATCCCTGCAACTCCATCTCATCATCTCTCCCACATAATGCCCCACTCTTCTCCCTGTTTTGGCCTCTCAGCCAGCAGCATAACAATGGAATCAGAGTTACATTATGGAGCATTTTTTTCTGGCATAGAAGCGGAAACCATGGCACATCCATTGGTGGGCTGCATTTTGTACCAGTGGGGCTGTCATAGCATCAACATACATGGACATATGCTGGAATATCTCGAGTATAGGACTGGGCTGTTAGTCATTAAAAAATTGCAGATAAACCCAGACAAAAATAACTAAGAGCTAAATCAGATAAATTTAAATATAAATTGTACAAGGTTTTAATATCTTTTTCCTTTTTGGTGGAGATGACCATGAAACATGTTTAAACAGAAACACATTCCAAGTGTTTCACCCCAGCTTTGGAACTCTTACTCCTAAATTCTTACAAAACCCCATTTAGAAGAAAAATTGTCTTAATTTGAAGACGCATTTTAGCAGTCAGTGACTACTACTAAGAAATTTAAATGCCTTAAAAATTGTAACTTTCCCCAATAGTTCAAAAACAGAGCTGGTTTTAAATTGTTATTAGAGAATACAAAACAATGCAATTGAAATTAATGTGTATGTTTCTGGTTCTTATACCAAAAAGACAGGATGCACTGAAAGAACCATCAAGACGAATACTTCTAAAATGAACATCTGAAGGAATCCTCAAGGTCTCTAAGCTATCAGAATTTCACTCCTGCCACCTAAATAGAAGGCTAAGGCATTTTTGCCCTGTGCCTCCTGGCACAAGACAAAGCAAGAAATCCCACTGGCAGGTTAGGGGAAAGAAAGCAGAGTCAGCACGGCTGCTTATTTTCCAAGATCAATTTGGCCAAGCCTGGCAGCTATCTCCTCTCACCCTCCCATTGGAATAGTCCGAGACTCGCTGGCTACCAATGAGGAGTAATGTAGGAATTTTTTTTCCCCTCACCTAATTGGCCTTTGGTGCTGAACTTTTTCACCTGCCCCAGACTGCCCTAAAGGTGTGGTGATATTAGCAAGTCAATCACATTAGGCAGGTATAGTGCAGGAAAGACAGTAAGAGTAGGGATTTGGTATTTGCCCTGAATGTAAGCAAGAGTCATAGGGGGAACCAGAACCAATCTCAAGAGGCTATCTGGCTCAGTACAGGGAAGCTGGCTGGTGACCCCTTGGGCTTGGATTGCAAAGTTAACCTTTAAAGCTCTCTAGCCTGTATTGCAGCTCAGCTTCCACCTTGGGGGCTGGCATAGTATAGGGAAATACGGATCAAGAGGAACTGATTTATAGCTTTGAGTCAGGCTAAAAACGCCTAAAGAGGGAATGGATTGTAGTTTGCTGTCTCCTTTAGGGTAGGCGCCCACGCAAAAGGGGGAGTGTTTTGAGATAGGACCCACAATAAGGTTTACACAGATTGCTAACTGGTATCCACTAAATGCAGCTCAGTTTTAATCCAAATCTTGTCTCATTTTTTATTGGAAGGGAGGGGTCTATTTTTGTGAACAGAATTCAATCTCATGGCTGAGAAAAATCTCATGGACAGTAGTCTCAATTAAGGCTAGTGAGACAACTCAGAATAAATTTGTCTCTACTTCATAAATGCACTAATCCCAACGATCCGGTTCAGATGCACAGCTCAACAGTTACTACCTGAATTTAGTATTGTTTGCTCAAAGCTACACCTGCAATCAGAAAAAAAAAACAAAACACAGTAGGGATGGATACAAATAGCTGCCTGAAATAGGCATGCTGCTACTGGGAAAATATGCCTTCCTGCTCTGAAAAATTGTTACTAGCTTCTCAAAAGCTACGTGGTTATACTTTCATCAAGGGACGTCTCTGATTTTGACTAGGTAGCTCCTACAACAGAATAAATTGGTACATTACTAACCATACTAAATACTGGACACGCAAAGTAGAGTAGTGAACAAGTCCAAACTGATACATCAGTTTTGTATTTTATCCAAGACAATATTAAGAATGCACAATAATTGTAAATGTTGCTGACAGTAAATATTCAAAACATTAACATTAATTGGGCATAACAACAAGGATGGTGATTGCTTACCAACAGTTGGCTCTTTTGAAATGAACTTGTCAAATAGCTGCTGATTCAAGACAAGTGGCACCAGACCAGATTTATAGTGGCAGACAGTGGTTCATTGCAGACAATCAGTGAATGACCCTTGAGCTAACATTAGGAACATTCAAGTTACTATTATGCATTGCTTATAATTGCCATGGAATTCCTTTCATGAGTTCTTACGCAAGTTTAATTGCTTGGTTGTTCACTATTGTGCTTTATACTAGATAGCAAGGCAGCCAAAGCAATTCTGAAGGAACAAACAGGTTTTTTTAAGTATTTACCTATATACCTGTGCATAAGTCAATCTCATGAATAAGTAAAGGCCAAGTTTTAAGCAAAATAAATCATAGAATTTGCTATGATCCACGGATAAGTTGAGGGTAAAATTGGGGGGATATGATGTTCTTTGAAAATGACTTACCAGTAATTGCTCTGAGGCAGCAACAGACCGCCAACCATAAAACAGAGCCATTTCACTTTCTTCTGAGGCAGTACAGACATTGAGCTATTCTCCAAACAAGAAGGAAGAGAGATGAAGGTGCTTACGGGCGTTGTAGGCTTTGCGAGGAATACAATACAGCACTTCCATAGCAGCAGCCCTTATAACAACTACAATTCCCATAATCTTCACTTCTCTGCCTGTTTGGACAAGAAGGAAAATGGCTTCTGTTTTTTTGCTTGCTGTCTGTTGGTGCCTGAGAACAAGTACTGGTAAGTAAAATTGTTCTGTTTTTTCTAGCCCGCCCCTGCTTTCTGCTTCTCAGCCCAGCTCACCCCACCTCCCCAGCTGCTGTCAGAAGCTTTATTAACTATACTGACCCGTGTATAAGTCAATCCATGTTTTCAGGTCAATTTTCAGGCATAAATGTTTTAGACTTATACATGACAGAATATTTACTGTCAGCAACATTTACAATTATTGTGCATTCTTAATATTGTCTTGGATAAAATACAAAATACAGCCGCCTTGAGCGCCTTTAGGCAAATAAGGCGGGGTATAAATCTAATAAATAAATAAATAAATAAATAAATAAATAAATAAATGAGTACATAAGGTAAATGCATTAATCCAGTGGTTCTCAAACTGTGGGTCAGGACCCACTAAGTGGATCACAACACAATTTCAGGTGAGTCCCCATTCATTTCAATGTGCATTTTATCTTTAACCATTGTACTGCATCCCAGCTTGGCACATATTCTCTTCCTCCCCTCCCCACTTTCCCCAAAACATCTGTTTCTCTTTGGGCAAATTTAAAAGAAGTGAAACTCTTATACATAACTTCACTTTCAATTATTTGTTATAAATCCCACCCTATCGCTCTTAGTTTATCTCACAATGAAGTCATGACAATATTACTCAAAAAATTAGTTAATATCAAAATACTTTTTTTCAGGGAAATAGTCTGATGTCACTTATAAGAAATGCTTATTTCTGGCCATCATTTCCTTAACGTCCTACTTAAGGATATCACTTCTGGCCTCAGAAGGCATCTATATGAAAAGAGTTTGACACCCCTGAAGTTGTCACCAGTACACCACATGGCACTTAAATCCATGAACTAGAGTTGCATGAACAAGTACTGTGCTTTCTTTGGCTGACACAAATTTAGGGCCAACAGCTTCTTTGGGCATCTGAGTAGAGTTCTAGTTAGGGTTGTCAACTCTGACTGAAGCTATTCTTGATCAGATGTTTTTCTCCCAACATAATGTTGTATTGACATCCCTAAAGCTCCAGTTAAAAGCTCCAGAATTCCTTTCAGTAGTAACCTGGAGAGTCATGCAGATTCTTGAGACTCCTGCCCAGTTCTAGATAATGATGCAGCCAGATTGTCTCCAAGAACAGCTTTGAGGAAGAATCTGATACATTCATAATATTTTAGGTGTTGCAGGCCCTTTAAACCTCCGAAGGTGACCGAAGCAGTGTTCCAGTCCCCCTGCAGAGACTTTCTGAGGCCCAGAGAGGCTTTCTGGTTTTCACCAAAACCTGGAAGTTCATTTTAAAGCACTCCATTCTGAAGCCCACAGAGGCCATACTTTTACTGTATGATATGTGTTTTAATTGTAGTTTTATGCTGTGGGTTTTTTGCAGTTTTTTTTTTTTTTTTTTGTAAGTTGCCCTGAATTCTTTCGGGAGAAAGATAAAGTAAAAATACTGTAAATAAGTTTATCCACATGATTGTTGACACACTCAAAGAACTCCAAATTTTGGTGAATCAAGACTTGCCTTTGAAAAAAAATGTTCAGATCCATCCTTGTTATCCCATGTGTTTAGTAAATCTGTCTTTATTTTAGGGACAAGTTGGATATTTTTTGTTAAAAATCAATTTCCCACTTATATTATGAACGCTTCGGCAGATGACACCCAGACTCAATGTTAATTTTTGTTGCTAAGTTCTACAACTTCATCTCTTATCACCTTCATTTGACATCAGACTGTTTCCCTGAAATATATATATATATAGTCCAGGAACAGATACATCTTACATCTTTTGCAGTGAAGACAGATGCAAAGAATTCATTTATCCTCTCTTCTGTCTCCTTATTTATATAATACCATTTTATTTACAGGTGGGCCCACGATATGTGCAGATTTGGGACCTGCGGATTATAGAATCCACGGGTTCCAAACCCGTGGGAGAAGGGTCCACCTGGGTTTTCTGAAGCTCACAGAGGCCATGGACAACTGCCCACACCCTCTGCAAGCCTCAGAATGCCCATTACAGGCAAAAAGAAAAAACCCCAAAGACACTACTTCCAGTTTTTGGAGAAAAAAATTGAAAGTGACTTTTTTTATGCATAAGTAGGGTTTTTTTTTTTTGAAAAGGCTGTTATTTTTTTCCACAGATTTTGTGATTTGAAAGGCAGAAAGTGGGGATGTGCTTTTATGCTACATTCTCATTTTTATTAATTTTAAATGCTTTAAAACTATACTAGGTAGGTGATATAGTGTCAGCAGATGCAGCCACAATAGTGTTTGTAATTGGAGAAATAATCAGATTTAATTTCAGGAAAATTAAACACCAAAATGCAGTGTTTTGTGTTTTTATTCAGATAGTTTAACATGAAAAGGCTGTTTTTATGCATTTTAACAAAAAAACCCTACGTATAAGGCATTATGAGGGTCAGAGAAGCCCTGGAGGGCTTACTGTATTTATACAGGGCCAACTGTATTTATATCATGGAAAAGGACCTCGGCATCCAGCTATTTAGACTTCCCATAATTGTTTTGCATCTTTCCAGGCACATTTTTACCTCTCAGATGCACCTATGTCAATAGACTTGAACTTTACAGAAACATGTTTGCAATGAGCTTTGTTTGTGCTCCTGTTAACAAGTTATATTCATTAATGATTACATCAGATATTATTGACAGTTGATTTTACAATTCTCAGTTTAAACCATTACATGCTGTTAAGATAGATTGGATATTCAAAGCATGTCTGTCAAGTAAATTTGCTTATAGACAGAGTCACAAAAAATGATGAAATAAGAATATATGAACAGGATGGTTTTACTAGAGAATTCTGCTGCTGTGACCCAAGCAAATGTTAACTATTTAAATCTGTTTTAGGGTAGGGTAGAAATCTCTAAGGAATTAAAAAAGATACTGGTTGCTAAATCAAATGACTATTCTATTATAAGCAGAGGGTCTCTTCTAAATACAGCAGCAACTATGCTGGGGGTGTGGACATTCATTGCCTATTTAAGTTTATGGTTTGCTTAGCTGCAGCGTGCCACCAGTTTTTTCTTCTTCTAACAATAAAATTTAGATAATGATCCAATCCACTTTCTTCCTGCAACTCGTTGGAACTCTCTGGTTCATAGATTCCCGATATCTTTCCACTGTAGGAAACATGGGCTTAATGGCTGATAATTTTCATTGCCTAGCCAGTAACAGCAGGCATTTCATTGCACAACATGCCAAGTGCAAAACCTGCTGTAACAGAACTATCAATAAGGCAGTATTTATCTAACATATTTCATATTATTCATTACATTGCAGCAGAATTGTTATTATTGGATTTCTGGTGTTAAAAAAAAATCAGACACTGAAGGAAGAGTCCTGGAACAGCAGCAGCCTTGGGTTAATTACCAGAGGTCAACAATAACTATTTTATTAATAGTCCCACTGCAACAGGTTTTTGCACTTGGCATATTGTGCAGTGAAATACCTGCTGTTACTGGCTAGGCAAAGAAAATTATTTCAACAAGTACTGTATTGCGTGTTACAGGAAAATTTCTTTTTCATTCTTAATTTTAATACATAAAGGTATCAATCTTAAGATGTGTACCTTTAATCCACTCTAGCCCAGGTGTTTAGAGTAGGTAGGTGTACCATACAAGTATTTATATATATATATATATATATATATATATATATATGAGAATGATATGAATGAATGAATGAGGGAGAGATCCTAGCTTGAAAGATTATAAACTAGGTCAAGAGGGAAGGAGTGCAATAAGGAAGACAAATAAAAGAGGCAAAAAGAAGAGAATAGCAAGGAACCGCTGAAAAAAATAACACATGCACAATCACAATGGCTGTTCCTCATCCTCTTGTTGGCCACTGTAGTTGTTCTTACCTGCTAGCCTACCCAAACTAGTAAATTGCCAGGTAGGAAAATAAGCAAGGGGAGGCAGGCTGGTTCAGGTGGTATCATCTAAACCAACCCTAGAATTTTCTTGAACAAAATATTAATCACAATTCTTATGACTACAATGGCATGGGCAACCAGTGGGGTAATGAACTCAGAGGTGGGATGCAGACAGAGGCCTCCATTGAACGGCACTTTGGAGGGGGATACACAATGCTCTTACTGGTGAGAAATGGAAGGCAGGGGGTGATGACAGGTGGCAGCTGGAATCATCATCATGCATGCATGAAGTCCAGACTGTGATCATTACCAAGCAATTACTACTGTTTTTGGCTCTGTTCCTACTGTGAAAAGGAGTGTATATTATTTCTACAATCATGATTTTCATCATAGACAAAAATTTGAAAAATTAAGATTGCTGATCAGAAAGTTCTCTGACATTCTTGACTTGCCCAAACCCTAACTCAGAATCAGAAACTATACAAAGTTGGTATTTTTATAGCATAGCCCAATTCGATTGAGAAACACTACACAGACAGTTACATTTTCAAAGTGTTAAATAGACTGGAAAATGGAACAACTGTGTCCTGGTGCCTAGTGTTTTTGTTGTTGTTTTTAAGCATCACAGTGTTTAGCATAATGCACTGAGTGATGTTTCTCATCTGCTTTGGAAGATGCTCATAAGAGGTTCAACTGACTGTTAAGACAGTGCACTTTGGGGATGCCAATTGTTTCTGCCCTAACCATTCCCATTCAGCAATCTGGCAATTTACACTTGCTACAATTCATGGAGAAGAATGCCTGCCTTTCAGCCTTCTTTGTGTGATGCCATTGAAATGATTAACAACAACAAAACGTGTTGCTATTGGTGTGAAAATGCAACAGTAGCCTGGTTCCAGTTTGTTGGATCATGAATAAATCTACAAGCCTGCGGGTGCTCCCTTTCCCTCTCATGCATCTGGCTAAATCTGGCTTATTGACTTATTAAACTATGGTTTCCCAGCCACATCCTATCAAGGAAACTACAGTTTAAGCAATTTCAACAAACAAGTATCTCAAACCGCTAGAAAAATCTAACTTTGGAGGGAAGGTTTTTTTTAAAATTGGTCCCTATTTTAAAATAGAAAAGATTAATTATTCCTAAATTCCTAGCTCTAGATCCTACCGCTCTTTCAGAACACCACAACTTAATGTTCTTTCTATACTGTTCTTTCATCTATCTGAGTATCTGAGAAAACAAAACAGCTATTACACTAGGATGGTTTATATGCTCCCTCCCAGCAGGCTGTAGGGGTGATTGTTCAGCATCCACAAGCCAGATGTTACAGATCTGTACTTTAATATATTTTTCCTGATGGGAATATGGGGTTTCTCCAGAGGGGTTATGCACCAACCTCACATCTGTTTGATACGATGTAGAAAGTCTGTATGTGATTTTTTTGTTTAAATGGGAAAAAGGGGCCTCTAACAGCACAATCATATGCATATCGACTCAGATGGAAGTCTCACTGAATTGACTTATTCCTATACTAGGCAAGTGTGTACAGCAAGTTCTCACTTAAACTCAATTCATTTTAAGTTGTTTAATTATAAAGGTGATAAGAAAAAAAGACTGATTTCTAGCAAGGGCCACTGCCTGTGTGAAGTTTGCATGCCCTCTCTTGTCTCTGCAGTTTTCTCCAGCCCAGGAAACTCAAGTATATTTCAATGTTTAATATCAGAAGTGTTTTGTGTCTTTATAAGTTTGGCTATTTTTTTTGTGATCAGAAATATTCTGTAGGAACTTAATTTTCGTTTATGTTTAGCCTACGGTAAGATTTCATTATGTTTCACTTAAAGGTGCAGTATTCTAAGAACTTATCACCAACTTTAAATTGAGGATTAATTTCTCTGCTCCTGGAGACTATGGCTGTAATCCTATGCACACTTTCCTAGGAGTAAACTCCATTGAACACAATGGAATTTACTTCTGAGATGTGCCTATGATTATGCTATATGGCCAATACTGCAAACACAAGTACAAGTGCTTCAAATGAGGAAATAGATAAGCCTGTCAGGTTTTACATTAGGTCAGGGGTTTTCAAACTGGGGTGTCATGACACCCAAGCCTGGAAAGCCCTGCATTTTTCCCCTTAAGGGGCAGGGACAGGGAATGGCAGCAACAATTGTGTCATTGCTGGCAACATAATGGGACTGGGGGGGGCTTGCACTACCCGCCCTAGTATACATCAATCAATCAATCAACAGGTACTTATATACCGCTTTTCAACACAAAGTTCACAAAGCGGTTTACAGGCAAATAGTAATAATAAAGTTAAATGGCTCCCTGTCCCAAAAGGGCTCACAATCTAAAAAAGGCAGACCGCCAGCAACAGCCACTAGAAAGACTGTGCAGGGGTGAAGAGGGACAGTTACTCTCCCCCTGCTAAATATAAGAGGAACACCACTGGAAAAAGTGCCTCTTGGGTCCAGGAGCCCTGCAGACCCCTCTGCAGGGCTCTCCGTGAGTTCAAAAATTTAAGAAGATCACAACTCACCTCCACTTTCAAGATAGCAAACTTTTAAAAAATTTGTGAAGGCACGGGTGTGCCCCCAGCCCCATTATGTGCCTGCATTATTATTATCATGGGAATCGTGTCACTGCCATTCCCAGCCCCAACAAATACTTAGGGCGGTTCCTGCAGAGTGGAACTGCGACATTAAGCAGTATGCACAATTAAACTCCCTCCCCAACATCCTCAGTGCAGTCTTTTATTTTGTAATTAAAAGGAAAGGATTAACACATATGCGGTTCCTTATATAAAGTTTTAAAAATCTCCCTGCATTTTTGAATAGATTGGGAACAATGGAAAGTAGGAATCACACTAGCCTGTAACAAACAAAACAGGATCTTCCCATTGACTAAAAGGAATACGTAACATAATTGCACACACAAACATATATGGAAAACCCAGCTTACCAAAATGGAGTGGAAAAACCCAACAAAAAGAACAAGATGTTGTAGTAACAGCCAAACAGTTCATGCATTGTTTTCAAAATTAATTATAAAAATTCTGCATGTTAAATCAAATAAGAAGGCAAAACCAATCACAGAAATACTGTATTATGAAGCAGATTGGGGGAAATCACATGTAAATACATTCACAAGTGTATACCATACTGTAGAATAGATGAAAAGAGCAAGCTGCAACCATTATTGTTTGATAACTATTTGTGCAATGCCCTGAACATATTAGAAATGAATAGACACAGCCCAGTTTCAGCAGAAATATTTGCCATAGCTGAAATGGGAAGTCTTCCAATTTCCTGAACCTAATTTCTTTCTCATCAGCACTGAAGGAAACCCATTTTTCAGCTGAAAGTGAAGACCAAACACAATAAACCAACTAAGATTTTCCTGCTGCCATCAAGTCATCACCCTACAATTGGCTTACCTCCTATCAATTTTTCTAATCAACAGTTCTCCCTGATGCTGCATTAAACAATTATACTGGTGTAACAACGTATGATACAATATGAAACTATCATAGCAAGGATGCAAGTTTGAAGGAAACCCAATCTTGGCCAATTAAAAACAAGGTGGCCTGTAAGTGCTGCTTCATCCCAACAATGAACAATCTTTTGGATGTATATTCTCAATTATTTTATAACTGTCTTCTTTCAGACATTGAATATACATTTTCCCTATAACCCAAGATGCCTTTTTTAAATAATCAGAATTTCCAGAGTCACTTCCCACACACAAGCACATACACAAGAAACCTAAAAGAAAGACAACATGCTGAATGAAGTTTGGACACATTTAAAAATCAGCTACCACATTTTTTTCATATATGCCAAAACAATTCTTAACATCCTTTCATTTACATATGAAGTGTGGCAGACTGACTGGGAAAAGCCTAAGAGCACCAAGCAATGTCTACTGTTCCAAGGTTCAGGACAAAAGCGCAACTTGAGACTTACGTTTTTCATCATCAGCGTGCACTAGGGATGCAGCTCTTGACAAAACATCCAATGGAGTCTCCATTCCTGGTAGGATCCTAAATGCAAGAGAAATGCTGTTTAATAAGACATAACAGTGAGAAAATATTTCATCAAATGACCAGCAGAAAACAACAATACAGGGACTTCTTCAGTCAGGTATTGAAAAAATACTCTGCAAATTACATATGCAGTATTAAATCATAGCAAGAGCTTATTTAAAATTAGTACACAGCTGTGTTTTCAGTCTCCACCATATTAAGAAGAGCCCTGCTGGATCAGGCCAAAGGCCCATCTAGTCCAGCTTCCTGTATCTCACAGCAGCCCACCAGGTGCCCCAGGGAGGCACAAGACGCTTGCATCTTGTTGCCACTCCTTTGCATCCGGTACTCTGAAGTAGCCTACTACTAATGTAAGGAGGTTGCACAATCCATCATGGCCTATAGCCCACGATGGACTTTTCTTCCAGAAATCCATCCACTCCCCTCTTAAAGGCATCTAGACCAGATGCCATCACCACCTCCTGTTCCACAGACTAACCACCCACTGGGTAAAAAAGTACTTCCTTTTATCTGTTTTAACTCTCCCAACCCTCAGTTTTAGCGGATGCCCCCTGGTTCTGGTGTTTTCAGAGAAGGAAAAGAACGTCCCTCTATAGACTCTATCCCTTCCGTGCATAATTTTGTATGTCCCAATCATGTCCCCCCTCAGGCACCTTTTTTCTAGGCTGAAGAGCCCCAAACACTGCAGTCTTTCTTCATAAGGGAGGTGCCCCAGCCCCGTAATCATTTTTGTCACTCTCTTCTGCACCTTTTCCAGATATTCTACCTTTAAACTAATTCCTCCATAACTAACACCACAATCCTGAACTGGCTGGCCTGTGCCGCATCCTAACCAGGGTAGGAGGCAACTAGAGCTCACCACATCTGTCCCCTTATCCTGGGGTAAGCCACAAGCAGCCCAATGGAGATGCTTCTACCTGCGCCTGCTAAATAACAAGCGCAAGTCTGGACCACTTGGTATGGACGGGGCCTCATGGCCTGGGGATACAAGTTAGGATCTGGTCTAACTCTCCCCCTCCCCAGGCCCATGGGGTCAATCTCCCTCCACCCTCCCTCTACCCCATTTCACCTCACTTTCACCCACCCCCTCCCACACTGTTCATCCATAAGCAATGAAGGAACCTAAGAACATAAGAAGAGCCCCACTAGATCACACCAAAGGTCCATCTAATCCAGCTTCCTGTATTTCACAGTGGCCCACCAGATGCCTCAGGGAGCACACAAGACAACTAGATACCTGCATCTCATTGCCACTTCCCTGCATCTGACACTCTGAGGTAGCTTACTACTAAAGTATGGAGGTTGCACTACCCATCATGGCCTGTTGCCTGCGATGGACTTTTCCTCTAGACCCCTTTTAAAGGCACCTAGGTCAGACGCCATCACCACCTCCTGTTGCAAGGAGTTCCAGCTGGGTAAAAAGGTATTTCCTTTTATCTGTTCTTTAACACCTAGAAAAAAATATTTAACTTTAGTATGGGTTAGGACACTGGGCTACATCTGATCCCTTGAACGTTATTATATAATATAGTCATCCAGTTGCCAAAGCAGCGATAAATGAATTGTGGAGAAAGTGCCATCCATGGAACTACCTGGCAGGAATTTCAGGGAGCGGTACTTGAACTGGTGGCCCATCATGGTTTGCTCATTTTGCAGCAGCCCTCCAGCTAAATTAGCTGGGTTTACAGCAGCTAAACTACAGCACAGTTATTTTCACATTCCTTCCTAAATTAATTGGGGAGAGGGAATGCTTGGATAATCAAACTGTTACAGCTACCTTGCAAACCTCATTGTTGTTTTTAATGACACTGAATAGTTAGAAGATGAAGGGAAACCCTGTTTTTGGCTCTCTTTTAAGCCAACTGAAATGCCAGGAGCATCTATGCAACATCTCTCAGAACCTTTAACTTACAATTCAGAAAATAGGTCTGAAAATGCCCCAGCTACATACACATTTGTAGCTAGTGCCTTAGATACTGAAATATGTTCTCATTGCTGCCAAGAACACAAAAATATTTCTTTCAAAATACAGAAACCGATATTTAAAAGATGATTGAGGAACAAACAACGGTACAATGCAGAGCAGTTCCAAGACCAAATAGATCTTTTTCCCCATATCTGCCCAGGCCCAACAGCTTTTCCCATAGTTTTTTATTGTCTTGCCAGTTTTCCTTCTGTCCTGAATGCTAAGAGTGTGCCAGGCTTCAGAGACGGATAACTAACTCTGTTCCTCACTTGTAGACACAGCAGCTCTAACATGGACTACAGAGGCTTGTACAACAGTTGCTTTGGCCTGCCTATATACAGTTAAGTAGCAGCCCTTTTCAGACATTCTATATTATGTAAAATCAATGTGGAGGAGGCAATTTGGATTAGGAAGCAGATCCTGCCTCCAACTTTCATACATAGATCACTTTTGTGTTTACAGAGCCTAGATATATACAAGCTATATTGCCCATAAGCTCTGCAGAGAATCAGATCTTTGCAGATACACAGACTCTGATCCCTGCTTATACATGTGTAGACTCTGGGCACCCAGAACCATTCAATAGGTGATTGTCTGAAATGGGGCCTGCCTCCATGAAACTGACCCCCCCTTCCATATGTTGATCCTACAGAGTTTAGATTTAGAAGGTCTGAGAAGGGATAGTATAGCTTGGAAGGAAGAACCAATCTCTACATTTGAGAAGCTTCCTTTCTCCATCTTCCTGTTCACATCAATATGAAAAATATTCATGGGAAAGCCCAAATAAGTTAGAACAGTGTTATTCAAACTGTGGGTCGGGACCCACTTGGTGGGTCAGGATCTGATGTCAGGTGGGTTGCAAAAAGCTGGGAGCAGACATCTTGGAAACTGCAGACCTTACCCTTGTTATATTATTTTAGGAGGGTTAACTGTTTGAATTTTCAAGTGAGGGTTTTATTTTTAAATTTTGTTTTGAGTTCAGTGCTTTTACATCGTATTTTGTCCTTATCCTGCTTTCTATTAGGGATATTTCATGGTTGTGCAATTGCTACAGTCCAAGAATGCCAATCTGCATTTCAGGAGTGTCATTTTATTATGTTACGACATGGAGGTAGGATAACTGGAGTCGCCATGACATCATTTTCTTGAAGCTTCTGGGTCAACAAATATGGCTGACTCAGATCTTTCACGCCAAGAAGGATTGCCGCGAATTCACAAATAAAAATCTCCCTGCACGTGTGTAAAAGTAAATCTCAACGTCTTTAAGCATGCCTGCGTGTTCTGCATACGGGTGTGCGAATCGCTGTACGAAAAATGGGATTTAATGTCCACAGAAAGATTCATGTATTCACATTACACTGGTTCAATAAAACAACCGTTAACTGTGAGTGCATTATTTTTTGAAGCTGTGTAATTTTTTGTTGTTCCTAGCAGTCTTATTCACCATTTTCTGACACCCACTGTTAATGGTCTAGAAGGAAAAAAAAAATATTTCCCCCCTCCTTTTTCCCCCCTTCCCGTTTACACGTTTTTTCCCACCTTCCATTTTCTACTGTAATATTTTTGAAATTCTGAACATTAACAGAATTTGTTTTTTTGGGGGGGGGTGAGTGTAGAAGTTTAAAAAAATACTCTTAATAGCCTAGAAGTAAAAAAGAATTACTCTCATATTGACAACTACTTGTGTTATGAAGAGATTTTAATGTAATTTTCCTACATATTTATCTAATTTTTGCCCACCCTCCCCTTTTTTTCTTTCCTTCCCGTTCACACTTTATTCCTGCTTGTGTAGATTTCAAAAAATAAGTCTGTCAAAAGAGTGCAATCCGAGTTTAAATAGACAGGAAGTAGCATTTCGTCCGGTGTGTTCAGTAATATAATTATGCGGAATTAAACCTTGGAATTGCATATTAACTCATAATAAGGTTACCAATAATGTTTCTACACGATCACACGTTTTTATTTTCGTAAGTTTTTATTTCAGGAGTAAACTATTCAGTCCTAAACATTACGAGCAAACCAATCTGAAATGCTTGGAATACGGATTGTTTTGAGTCAACCAGCATGGCTGCTAAGCCCGCCCCCTGGCTTCATTTGGTTCCTATTAATTCGACGGGGATGGCGACTCCAGTCATTTAACCTCCTTGTGTTACGATGACAGCACTTCCTGCTTGATGATGTTGCTTCCTGCCACAACATCACTTCCAGGTTAATGACACCACTTCCAGTGGGTCCCAACACATGTGCCATTCTAAAAAGTGGGTCCCGGTCTAAAAACTTTGAATACCACTGAGTTAGAAGAATCATCAGTTTTTTAAAAACATGCTCCTTCAGTTTCACACTGATCAAAACTGCACTGGTATTAGCCTAATGCTGCAATCTTACACTTTCCTAGATGTAAGCCTCATTGAACATAATATGGTTTATTTCTGAGTAATGCATAGAATTGTGCTGTAAACATGCTCAATACAAAGAATAAACTGGCACTGCTCAACTAACCCTGCTAACTATATAACCCTGATTGCTTGCACAGAATGCTACATATCTCTTTTCTACAGAACACAGATAGCTTCCTGACACTTCAATAATATTTTATAATAGCCTAAAAGTTCTCAACAGAATGAGAATAACATTTATGTAAGATATTAATCTCCCAACAGCTTCCAGAATGGAGCACTTTGGTCTCTCCTCCTTACTAACTGTACCAAATTATAATTTGGATAAGAGTCAATTTTTAGAGAGCTTTGGCTGTGGAAGAGTCTACCTCAGAGAAGCAAGTTGGACTGTAAGTTTTCAGAAACTATCATCAACAAGACAGCAAATAAAATGAAAAGCACAATTTTAGCCCCCCAAAAGACATTTCAGCAATGTCCCTCACTCCCATAAAACTGAAAAACAAAGACTCTTCTAATCTATCTTCATGACAAGAACTATTTTTTCACTGTCTACACTTTTCAATTTAAATATGCAAATCCATTAAAAACATTAATTAGAGCAGGTTGTATCTCTGGGCAGAGGGTTGGACTAAATTATTTTCAAGTCTTTCCACTCCTACGAACCTACTTCATTGTGATTGTACACTAACCGCACTTGTTAAACACCCTGAATGAATCCTGCACAGATTCTGTTTCGAAATCAGGCCGGTTAGTTTAGTTTTCTTTCCTTAGGACACAGCATTCCATCATGTTGCCAATTCACCCTGTTGGAAGAATCTGCTCAAATTGCGTTGTGTGAGAAAACAAGAAGAGGATGTTTTAAGATGCAGCCATGAGAAACAAGGCATTTTCTCTGACAAGCAGAATTGTAATGTTCTAGAAGACCATACGAATGCTAGCCATGAAATGAGGAATATATTCCAATTTATAGAAAACACAGCTCTGCAGAACACTACAAGCTTCGCATTCCATTGTAGCAGGCAGCAGCTTTGCATACACAGAGATTTCAGACAGTAACTCTAAACTCAAGTGACATTTTGCTTTAAGAAATTCTCCATGCCACACCAGAAGTGGAACTGTCTACATTTAAAACAAGTTACATCACAACTGTCGGGAGGAAAGGTGTGTCCATCAACAAAGCAGATAACATTCACTGGAGTAGAAACTGTATTGCCGGATCAATTTTCATGCAACCAAAGCCAAACCAGGAGATGCCCTTTTGTACACACAGCTAGATAAATACTGCAAAGTGTTGAACAATACTACAAGTGATTGCATGACTCCCATTGGCATGAAGTCATATAATTTCAGTCAAGAAACAAAGGTAGAAGCCAAGCTACAAATCAAACAGGTCATGAAATAACAGAAGCCACGCTATCATTGGAGAATCCAAAGAGAGCCAGAAGGGTTGTACAATCCCGTAAATGGGGACAGCCAAAAGCCAGGGATAAGAAGCTAGGAGATACTAGCATTAGAACTGATGAACACAGAACTATCAAAGAACCTCTGCATGATTTAGCAAGTCAGACTTTGCCATCATAGAAGTCTGCAGGCCAGCAAGTACTGCCAGATATTACAACTACCGGCAGGGAGCAAGTCCAGGCATAGAAAGCAAGGGTGGGGAACAAGGCAGATGGCAGGAAGAAAGCAGAAAAGCGCACAATTTTCTGCAACTCCACTACCACTGTATTTTACTTCATCTCCCATTTGGTCAACCCCTCATGGCTCCCACTTAAATACCTTCTTTCCATACAAAACTGCGCACACAACTGGTCACGAATTGTTAAGAGCCAATATGTTCATGCTGAATACAGGAATGTTTCGCAGTGCAATCTTATGCGTGTTATTCTGGAAAAAGAATGCCTAGGACTGCAGACTAAAACAGCAAGTCACTAAAGCATCTTCCGAGAAAACGTGCAAAGCTTGGCGTGAGAAGGCACATCACAGGGCGGCCTCACCTCTGCAAAACAGAGGCAGGAGGGCTGCCCGTGACACCGGGTCGGGCAGTCAGAAGAGTCACGTGCAGAGGTGGGAGCAATAAAGGGAGCCTGGCTGATGGTCTTTGGAGCTACATTTTCTGTGTAAGTAACAAGTTAACGCGGGGGGATTGTGTCTCCTGTGCGCTGTGCCAGTGGACGTTGTACACATACGCACCCTTTTCACTCGAATATGTCTTGTAAGAAACAAATGCGTTCAGCGAGCGAGCGGCTTATGCCGAGGGTCAGGGTGCCTTTCCCCACCGTGGGGCCAGGGGGAGGTTCGGCCTGGTTCCGATCTAGCGCTGGATCCAGCAAAGCCGGGCATCTCTCCGTCCGCCTGAGGCGTGCAGCAAGTCTAGACACAACACGCGGCCGGAGCGCACGGCCTGCCTGAGGGCGGAGCGGACCGGCTTCGTCCACCGGCTCGGAGCGTCCTCCAGGGGGCCGCCAACCCGCTCCGGCGCATCCGGGGCGTGAGGCACAAGGTTGGCCGCGCCGCCAGGGCTCCCTCCAGCGAAGTTGCCGCAATGCATTTCTGCCGCCAAGCGTGCAGTGCGAGGGACTGCGCGGGACGCGCCGGCCCCCCCGCCCCTCGTTGTGGCGCATTTCTCCTCATACTCACCAGTTTGCACGAGCTCTGCGCTGCTGGGTCGCTCCCCCCTGCAGAGCCGGGCCGGGCCAGGAGGGGGGCGTAGGACAGCGTGCTCCCTGTAGTGGCTCCACCAAGTGCCGCTCACTCTGGCAAGCCAGGCTCGGCTGCGCGGGCTCTGGCAGGGGAGCGCCCTGCTTGCTGATTGGACGGGCTGGCGGGCGCCTGGTCCCCAAACAATGCAAGCCTTGCCGAGTCAGCAGTGGCGCTGAGAGCCGCCGTGCACTGGCCGAGCGAAGAATTCCAGGAATGATGGAATTCTCTTCCTAGCAGGTGGGGAGAGCCGGGCCGCCCCATTGGCTGCGCAGCCCATGAGGTCAGCATACATTAGGGTAATAAGGGCCCTGACATCATATCCTCAGCAGGTAGAAATGGCAGGGGGCGGGGTGAAGAGAGACTTAGACGCGCTGCCGGCTGACCGCCCGACCTCACCCCCCTCCCGCCTCCAGAATGGCGAGCCCACGCTGGATGGCAGCTGGCAGTTACTCCGCCCTGCCGCCCCTTCCCCCATTCGCACACAAAGCAGCCAATTCCGATCGCTCAAAGCGCTCCTGAGTTTCAGTGCAGCTCTAGCGAAGAGGGGAATGACTGAGGCTAGACTGGGGCAGGGGTGGAATGGCTTCTGTTTCCTATTGAGGAATCATGGAGTCGAAACTTTCTGCCAGCGAGTCTCAAGTTTTCACAGCATGTTGTCCTGCAAACGCAGCCACCATCAGGTGAAGGGCGGGGAGGGGGAACAATGTCCATCGCTTGGGGCGGGGAGGGTTCCTTGGCTTACTGACTCAACTAACTGTGCCGTTCTCACGTGTTTTGGGTTTCTTCCAGCCCAAGTTAAATACAGTGCACAGTCAATACTGCCTTTATTTGTTTACTCTGTATACTGTCTTTGTAGCTAATCAAACAGTATTTATACACCGCTTTTCAACAAAAAAGTTTACAAAGCAGTTCACAGGCAAATAAGGAAGTTAAATGGGTCCCTATCTCAAAAGGTCTCACAATGTAAAAAACAAAAAGCAGGACACCACCAGCAACAGCCAAGGCCTCCCAAAACAGTTCACCTATAAATTAAAACAAAATAATGAGTTTTCTCCTCTGTTGGCTTGCAAATGTTTCAACAATCCTCGGCTGCTTCCTCTTCTTCCTCACATAGCAGCTTTACATGACAGCAAGGGTTGGGGGTCCCAAGCCCACATGTCCTGGTGGGTCTGAGGCAGGTCTGATCTCATTAGCCCCCAAGAAGAAGGCAGCAGCAAGCCACTGTTGCAACACACCTGTCTTAGAGCTCTGTTTGCCATGCTCAGTGTCAATCATCAAGATGATGGGAATCATCAAGAACCCTCTGGACTTACCTATATTTATTCAGCAGTAACCTTCCCTAAGATGGATGTGTCAAGATCTGAAAAATATACAGGCACTAATTCTCCACCAGACACATAGAACGTATTTTTAAGAGCACCTGCCTTATAAACGGCTATTAAAACATGACACAACCCAAGTTCACTTATTAACCAATAATCCCTATACTGTACCATGTTAGTGAGATAAGAACTAAAAGTAAATCCCAAACTTCCTTCCTCTCTCTCTCTCCAGCCTATTTTTCTCTCTCCCCCTTCTCTGATTAAAGTTGCAGTCCTAAAAACACTAGAATTACTTAGTAGGCCATAAGATCCATTAGAGTGGGACTTACTTCTGAGTAAAGAGGCTTAGGATTGTGCAGTAAGTCTTCTGCCTACTCTCCTGGGAGGGCTTCTGAGAGGGGGGATGTAGGGATTACATTATAGCTGGGCTCTGAGTCAAAAAGGGGGCCCAGGAGCCAAAGAAGAAGGGAAGGGACCCCAAACAAACTTTGTGCCCCTGATAAAAGTTTCTCTCAGTGGCTCAGTCTCTCCTAACTGACTTTTTCTAACTGATTTTAACTGCCTGCCATGGAATGTTCCTGCCCATCAAGTGCAGTACTTCTAAGGCATTCTAGAAGCCTACTCTGAAGCAGGTATGCTTAAGATCACTGTCTTTGTACAAGCTACCCCCCAAAACTCTGGCTATCAAAAAGGTCCTTTGAAGGAGCTGAGATACGTATGTTATATATTCCCCAGTAACCCACATGTTGAGAAGTCCCACCTAGGTTTTTGCTGCTTGTCTTTGTAATATTTATTTACAAATATTCAAGGTGAACATCAGGTAGAGGCAAACCACATGCACTCAAACAAGGGTGCAGCTCTGCCTCAGATCCCCAGAGAGAAGTACAGCACCAAAAGGTGCCTTCAGCCAGCCCTCAGCTCAGCCTGTCTTGACTTTCATTCATTGTCTCCAGTATCCCAGAAGCTGCAAACTGCAGTTTCTTTGCTCATACTATTTAGCTCAGCCCTGAAGGAATATTAAGTGCCTTTGTCAAATCCCAGACATTAACTAAGCATTGCCTCAGGGTAAAACCATAGTGATAGGCTCATTAACCAGGGAACAGACACCACACCCACAACAGTATAATCTGAAATATTGTTGAAAGGGAAGGCAACTATCTGTAGTTACCCACATAGTAATACAGCTTCAGTAATACTTCAGATAGCCACAATTGGTTCCTTGTTGTTTTGCATATAGACAGTTAGGGCCCAATTCTATTCAATGTTCCAGGGCTGATGCAACCATGCCAACAGGGCTGCTTCCTCTTCTTCCTCACATAGCAGCTTTAAATGACAGCAAGAGTTGGGGGCTCCTTGTAGTGAAAGGACAATCACAGAGGCCTGGAAAATCGGCACTGGAAAATTGGGTAGGATTGGGTCTTTGCAGGTGTCATGCTTTCAAGGTATCAATTTAAATTGCTTTCACTAAAATCAAGAAGCAATCTCTTAATTTCCATCAACCTGTTTAGCTTAAGAAAACTGGCTAGTAAAACAAATCCAACACTAATGCAACTCGCAGAAACTATATATCCCCCTCCCCAAATCTCAAAGCTAAGACAAAACAGTACATTGTACTACCATACCATTCCATCTGGCTGCATCACAGTTTGGTGAGAAAGGCCTCCTCTATTCACCTGGCTAGGATCATTTGGCTTTTCCCCTTCCAGAAATGATCCCCTGCAGTGGCCATTTCATTTTGCCATTTGTATAACCCTCAGTGTGTAGCCTTAGATTAATGACACACTTCACATATTACATTGCAGTGTTGGGTGTGCATGTGCATGTATGTGTGTTTGTGCTTTGTCTTTGAAACACAAAATGATTCCTTGAACATGCACACCATTCAATTTGATGTCTCCTTCCTCAAGGGAGAACTGGGGTACATTGTGTATTTTCTTCTGTTTGGAAATGGTGCAGGAGTCTGGCTAGTACAGACTAGCTGGTGTTTGAATATGAAAAACACAGAATTGTGCCTTCACAATCTGTGCCAAATTTTATTTTGAGACCTCAATGTTCAATAGACATACAGTGAGGGGAAAAAACTATTTGATCCCCTACTGATTTTATACATTTGCCCACTGACAAAGAAATGATCAGTCCGTAATTGTAATGGTAGGTTTATTGTAACAGTGAGAGACAGAATAACAACAAAACAATCCAGGAAAACGCATTTCCCTCACTGTAACACATTACAGACACTCAGAATGTGGAATGGATGAGTTAAATCAAAAGCCTCATTTCATTGAGCCAATAATGGAGCCAATCCTGTTTCTTCTTCCCTTTCTACTGTGTCTATCAGTAGTTAATTACACATTACGTGCAACATCATGTATTACATGACGTTGCATATATTAAAGCCTGATGCTGGCTTTAAAAAAAAATAGAAACCACTTTAGGAGAGAATTGAGAACAGAGAAGGGCTGTTTAATTCTTTTTCTGCATACTACATTCCTGATCCAAATTGCATACCCTCATAGCAGCTTTCCCTCTGTGAGGTTTCAAATGTATTACATGTATTTTGAACCTCATGCAGGAGGGAGCAAAAACACTTGGGGATCAATATGGTGCAGCAAAGTGACAGGCAGGATAAGAATTCTCCGCCTCCTCTCTTGCCATCCACCTGCTCTACATTTTCCCCGTTTTGAATGATTTTGCTTTTTAGGATGATGTGATCTAGAAATTTTATAGTTCAAATCAAATGGTCTGATGGACTTGCACAATCATGTTCTTGTCAATAGAACATTGTTGGCCCACTGATCACCATACTCACCCTAAAGAAATATGCCACACACATCAATTCGATGGGTTTCCATGCTCTCCGTTTCTCTTTCTAGAATGTGTTCACCTTCTTCTCTGCTCAGATTTTACGAATACCAAACAGATTTTGATTGGCTCCACATGATAAGATGTGAGAAAATTACAAATGGAGCTTGAGAAAATGGCATCCAGAGTCTTTTCATGGTAACTGTGATATTATAAAGTGGTTGGTTATTCAGAACCTGCTTGTAAAAAGAGCCAAGTGTTCAAATGGAATGCCATCCTACACTTTATAAATACATTTAGAAATAAAATGATGCAACACAAGCAACTGCACATGAAAACTAACCAATCGGGCTCTTTTTACAAGCAGGACTATAGAATGCAAGTTTAACAGGCATCAGCCTTCCATCTGTTATCATAGTATGTTTACTACTGACGACATTACAGGCTGTTACTTCAGCAACATTTTGATGCCAGACAACTTGTGAAATCAACTTATTCTGGAACAGAAACATACAAGATTGGCCCTGGAAAAACACATATAGCCATAAGTATCAAGAACACTTTCTACCATTCACCAAATCTTTTCAAGGGTATCACAAAATCTTGATAAGCTTAGTGCCAGCAAAGGTTATCATAAGTGCACCTGGATTTTCTACATTTTTATGTCAGTTGATTAGTTGATTCTCTGTGACTTGCTTCGATCCACATCTTGCCTTAATAAAGCTATTGGTCACAGTTTACAACTGACATCAGCTTTATAAAATGTACTTCAAGGAAACTTTAATCTAAAACAAGTCACTTAACTCCATATGCAAATAATTTGCGAAAACATTTCAGCATTGCTCAGCTGTAAAGCTCCCACTTCATATAGCCTGACATCCGGGCATGCTCAAATGACAACCAAAAGTCAAACTATATCCGCAGTCATGACAGTGTTGTCCATATGGGAAGACTTAAGGACACTCTTCAAAAGTTGTTTGGGGCGGGGGAGAGACTTCATTAGCGCCAACTTCAACTTCTATATAACTTGAACTAATTCCAGATTGACGAGATGCTCTGAAATTTGTTATACTTTGAAACGATATTGCTGCAACAAAAAGCGTGCTTTGGTAAATGGGCTTTAAGCATTCTTTCCACCCCTCCTGGTAAGATTAGATTAGATTTTTATGGTCCAGTCCTATTCGGGTGCCATGCCAATGGCACACAGACAGCAAAGTAATGTCTGTAAAATCCTAAGCCTGTCCTAGCAATGCAACACAAGCAATGCACTGATGCTGGTACGAGGGCCAAATGCTGAGTCTATTCTGGCAGAGCAATACTGGTGAAGCTTTTCCCAGTAAATTCTCCTGAGTCCATGAGAACACCAGCACTATTCATTATCTATGGAGCACCATGTTGATGTCAGCACATCAACGGTGTGACAGAGCATCAGCAGTGCATCATCTCCATGTCATCCATGTGACATCCTTCTGTTGTTGCTGCAAATTTGGCGGGTCAATCACATGATGTCTGTTTCATAATTGTGAAATTGGCATATTATCCATGTGATGACTGGGTGTCATCATCATGACATCAGCACATCGTCCGTGAGCACAATCCTAAGCAGCGCTGGAACCAGCAGGCCAATAGGGCTGTGCCATATTCAGCATAGCTTGGGACTGCTTTGGAGCCTCCACGGGGCAAGGGCACATTCATGCCCTTGCCCCAGTATAGGTGCCAGCCTGCCTATGGGCTACTCAGTTCGATCCAAGCTCCCCACATGGCCCCAATCAGGGTCGTGAGGGATGGGGGCTTGGATGCGGCCTAATGGCCACAACCAAACTCCACCCCCTCCCTGGGCCAGACCGCCTCCTAGACCACCCTCCACCTACCCAGTTCCTCCCTTGCAGCTGCATTGGCACCAGAAAGTTGGATAGGATCAGTGGTGGGATTCAGGGGGTTCCCCCAGGTTCTATAGAACCGGTTGTTAAATGGCCGGGCCCCGCCCACTCGCTTACCTCGGCTGGCTTCGGATTTTTTTTTGTTCCAGTTATGACATCATAGAACCGGTTGTTAATTCATTTGAATCCCACCACTGGATAGGATTGTGCCCAAAGTGCCTTGAGTTCATGGTTTGTCACAGGCAAGTTGTGCCTCAGTGCTTTATGGCTCTAGAAATGCAAGACATTGATCAATTCAAAGATCTACTTAACTAATTGCAATGCATCTATGTATGCTTTTGACTAGTATTTCTTGAACAGCATCCCTGAATGCTACATGAAAGAAGACTTCTAAGTCAGGCAAGTTGACTATATATTTTGTGATAATGTCAAGAGGATCTGTTGTTGAAAAAAAACAAGAATCAAACATCCCTCTGTGGGAGCACAAACCCATGAGCTAGGCTAAAGTATCTCTATGGGTCCAACATTCTAAACATTCTTACTAAAGAAAAAAATGGCCCAAAAGAGTTGTTGCTTTTTATCAATCAATCAATCACTAGTATTTATATACCGCTTTTCAACACAAAGTTCACAAAGCGGTTTACAGGCAAATAATAATATTAAAGTTAAATGGCTCCCTGTCCCAAAAGGGCTCACAATCTAAAAGGATGGAGAACACCACCAGCAACAGCCACAAGAAAGACACTGTGCTGGGGTGAAGAGGGACAATTGCTCTCCCCCTGCTAAATTTTATGCTGTTGCCTTTTAAAAATGTAAAGTCCTGTCTCTCCTGACAAACATTCCCTTCGAATGTTGATTAAGGATGCTGTATATGACATTCAAACTTCAATGTAAAAGAAACATTGTAAATTGGATGGAATGGTTCAGACATGCCATAATTATTATAAGTCAAGATCACATAACAAAGTAGCTCTTTGATGTAGAAAGACATGGAGATCAGACAAACTACAAAGGCTGTATTTAGTATGAGCATGCCCCCAAAGGAGCACAGTGAATACTAAACTTCATGCAAAATTTACTTTTGGTCACTATTCTCCTCTTTGCCATTTTCAACATACATTCCATATACAAATTGCTCCTATGGTGGGGAAGCTTGTCCCTTCTGACCAAGCACAGAATGCTGGCAGGTTGTGCAAACATCAGGTGCCACGGATTAATCCTGAAAGCTGGATTCAGAATTTGTTACATGCCCTTATTTTCCAGCTGAGTAGCACTCCAATTCTCAATACAATAGGTGGAAGCAAGTGCTATGGAAAGCAGCAAGACTGGCATCCAAGGAATACATTTAGATCTAAATGCTGCATCTGCCCCCCCAATGGTTTCCTTCTGCCCCCCCCCAAAAAAGCCTATTGGCTAGAAAAGTAACACATACTGACTGCAATCTAATATACACACTTACCTGGGAGTCAGTCACATTAAACGTAATAGAACTTACTTCTGAGTAGATGTGAATAGAATTGGCCTGTAAGAGAAGGAAGCTCTCCGCATCAAAGTATCATAAGACATAAGAAAAAAATAAATACACTAGTCCAATGCCAGACCTTTCCATGTTTACTCTGATGTGACTCTTACTATGTTTATTGGGACTTTCTCCAAATAAGTGTACATAGGATTGCTACCTAACTGGTTTGTTGAGGTTTTTACAGGCAAGGGCTTAACTCTATCAGATGCATCCTCACTGCAGTCTCCTTTATAAGTAGTCTAAGTTACTTCTGCCTTTGTGATTTTTCCCACCCCTATCAGGATCTGTGGAATGTTTCCATTAATATGCTTGGTATATGAATAACAGGTGTCTTAAGTCTACTTTGATCTTACACCTTTTAATGGCAAGTATCAATTTGAACATGTGAAGGATTCAGCATAAGGAAAAAAATGGACCCACATTGTAGAAGTGTGTGCAAGATTTTAAGGTTCATCAGCTCCTTGGACATCAGTCTAAAGATAAAAATCAAGTCTCAGTATTCACACAAAAGTAGAATAAATGAACACTTTTAGCCACTTTAGAAACAATGCAAAAACAAACATTTGTGGATACTTTATTGCTCTGCTGCAATATAAAACAGTTCTTCCTACACATGGAAGCAAATCGTTAAGCATACTGAGAGCACACACCATACATTACACGCTTGAGAGTCTGTAATGGATAGCTTGTAAAATTAGTTTGAAATAGTAAAAAGATTCACATGGAAAATGTTTCACTCTGATCCAGTTTTGCCAATAGAGGCCCAAGTTGCATCTTTGGACCAAATGCCCTCTGCCAGATTAGGCTGTTGAACCAGCCAGTTACATCCTTTCCTGGACAGAGATAGCCTGCCCCCCAGAGATGGGCTGAGTAACTGAAGGCACAATCCTAACTTGCACTGGAGGGGGCAGGCTGTCGTGTCTGCGCCATATCCAGCACAAGTTAGGAGCAGGCTGGAGCCTCCATGGGGCAAGGGAACATTCGCAGCCCTACCCCAGGGTAGGTGCCAGCCGCCCTGATGGGCTTGCTTGGATCTGCCCCTGCTGTTTAGCAAGCACAGCTCTGAGCAAGCTGTGTGGCCCAAATTGGGGCCAAAACGGGGCTGCACTGCCTGTGGGCGGGGTTTGGATGCAGTCTAATGGCACGGCACACTTCCCAAATTCAGCTGGCGCAGGAGTGTCATGCTGCCGTCCTGTTAGCGTCAGCCCAGCAGTAGCAGCGCTGGTGCAAGGGTGCTGGTCGGGCGTGTGAGTCACAAGTCATTTACAAATCCCCATCCCCCCCATCTGCAAGTCATTGCCACTGGAAATTCCCAAGTCATTTTGGTTTGGTTTTGGTTTGAAATTCCCAAGTCATTTTTGGTCTTTGTGTTGAGCCACAGCCAAGTCCACAGAAGGCGAGAAGGGATAGACAGCATCAGGGGACAGAAGCAGCAAGCTGGAGAGTCTTGCACAGCAGTCAGGAGGGTTACTAGTATAACCTGATTGCAGCTCTACTCAGAAGTAGTTCCATTTGTGGCTGGTGATTCAATGAGAATTCCCTGCCAGATATCTGTGGAGGATCAGGGTAGGAAGACTACATATTGCAGCTTATAGCTTACAGGGCACAGCCTCCCCCCTGGCTTGCCCACCTCCTTTTCCCCTTCATTGGGCTTCTCCAGCCACTTGTTCCTATGGCAAGAAACTCTCCCCATCCCTTGGGCTCCTCCTTGTCTCCTCCCTCATCCAGACCAAAAAAATTAGGCCACCCACCCTTCATCCAGTTGATCATCCGTTCCTTCTGAGATGGACAAGAGAGCTCCCTCCCCCATGTGCTGGCTGCACCCGCCTTTTCTGGTTTCTCCCCTTGCCTCAAAACCCAAAATAAAAACCTTAACGCTTGCCTCAACCCCCAGCCCTGGCTGGAACTAACCTATTCTGCTGCTTGGGTCAGTCTGATTGCCAACTTCCAGATTGCCCCAAGAGGTCTCTTGTGATGCAGAAGCCACCAAAAAAAAAAAAAAAAAAAAAAAAAAAAGCAAGCATACCCATACACATGGGTATACACATCACAGGGAAAATACACATGTCTTCATGACTTGAGTTTTTCAGATTCATGACTCATTTCTTCCAACTAGGCAAAAGTAATGTGTTTTTATGCACAGGGCTGCACGGAAACTGTTGTTAGTTCAAAATATAATCACCAGTCTGCAAATGGGGTTGAATTTCAGGTCATCAGAAACATATCACTCTGATGCTTATAGCCCCACTACTTCCTGATACATTTATGTGCACAATTCAAAGGCACTTACCTTTAAATCCTTACATGGCTTGACAGTTGGAAAACCAAAAAGAATCAACCTATCAATGCCATTAGGTAATCTATGGACGCCTTCTTCTAGGTGCCTCCATTATTTCAAGTGAGGTGGTTTGAAGCTGGAGAGAGGACTTTTTCCATTCTGACACCTATGGAATGTACCCAGGGAGATTTGCCTAAACCTACTCTTTTGTTTTTGTTTTTGTCAGCCCTCAACAAATGCTGTTTTTAAAAATCTTCTTGAGTCTCATGTTATGCTTTATGGTGCTTTCTTAGTTCAGTGGTATTTTGCTGTTGCTGACATTTTCTTGTTTTCCAGATTATTGTTTTAATTTTGGTTTTATTGTAATTTTTATAAGCTGCCCTAGAAATACATGTATTGATGCTCAAAGTACAAATGCATAACAGACAAAGCCTTATTGTCCAAATCTAACACACTATCCACTATACTGCAGTGCCTCACACTGATTTAATTATTACCGTTTCGAAAGACCTGACCTAGCATGAACCTAATGCTCTCGTTGCACTATAATGAGTGTATATCAAGTGTCTAGACGGACATTTTTCAGAGAGTCAGTGAGACATTGCTTCTCTTCTCTTGCCCACCCCACCCCATTCACCAGAATGGGGTGGTTCCAAAAGGTAGCAGAACAAGAGATCTCGTGGCTTATGCTTCTGTATTCTGTACAAAGGGAAGTCACAAACAGGGGGCAACAAGGGACACAAACGGGAAATTAGGAGCAACCATCCTAACTACACTTATATACTGATTCTGAAGTTGTAGATACTGATATTGCTGCTCTATTTAGATATTATAGCTAATGGCCACTAACAGACCAATCTGTTAGGTCTTTAATCTTTTTCAAGGCATTACCATTGCTTCTAGTAGTGAATTTCCTAATTTTGCACAGTATGAAGGAATTCCTCCTTTTATTTGTCCAGGGCCAGAGCAAATCCTCCTGGTGCCTGAGCTGACATGCTAAACGCTGCTCCCTCTTACCTGGTGATAGTAAGTGGATAGCCTGGTGATACACCAGCCTCTGCTCCTCTCGCTCCCTGGATTGGAAAGGGAAGCGACAATGGGGAGAGGAAGTGTGGAGGAGTGTCTCTGATGCTCTAGCCCAGTGGTTTCCAAACTGTTTAGCACCAGGACGCACTTTTTAAAACGACACACTATCAGGACCCAACTCGGCCTGTGCACTGAAGTGGACCAAGGCACGTTTGCCTACTCATAAGTAAACACGTACAGTTCCATGGCAGCCACTAGCCCCATGACAGACACCAAGATAGCAGACAACCATAAAACTAGATTATAACTAGGGTCCAAAACATCATATTAAAAATACAAAAGGATTGCAAACAAGATAAAAATGATGGGCAGCATAATCCTAACTCCCCACGCAGTGATGCCAGTCACCCACTGTATCTGTGCTCTGGAGGCCTCCTTGAGGTAAGCTTCTGCTAGGCCGCTGGGTAATCTTGAACCTGTGCCAAGTCTATAGTGCAAGTCTATGTGGGCCCATGTTAGAAGATCAAGGCCAGAAAAGGGGCTTGGATTTGGTGGACGCCTCTACTGCTCTACTCTCTCATGCTCTCAATCCACCTCCTCCCTGCCCCTGTTCCTACCCTGTTCTGCCCCTTGCCGCTCTACCACCCCAACTTGGGCATCTGGAGTCTGTGGATGCACTAAATCAGCCACTTGCTGCATGCATGCCAGTATTGGAAATGCCCAGCCCCTTGTTCCCACAAATCATGACTTACTGAACAGCTGGGATCAAAGCAAAGCCTCAAATGTGGTCAGATTCATGTGGAAGAAGGTGATCTTCCGATTATCCAGGTTCTAAGCTGTACAAGACTAACAATCAGCACCTTGAAATGAATACTGCTAATCACTGCAGATGGTAAAGCATCTAAGTGATGTGGTCAGACTGATTTCCAGGTTTTTTCAAGGGCAACCTCATGTAGAGCATATTACAATCATCCAGTGGTCTTTTTGTTCCCACTAGAGGCATTCCCAACTCCCACCCAGCCACTCCCTCCTTGGCTGCTTTAGTCAGCCAGGATAAGCAAGGTTTGAGCAAACACACAGCTGGCTAGAAAACTCCAAGCAACTTGTTCACATCCTTTGGTTGAATAAACTAAAATCAATCCACAAAAACAGGGCAAGCCGATGTTTCGGGCACATTGCCAATTCCATGTTTGGGATAATTAAAAAAGGGGTTGAGAATAAAACGGCCAATATTATTATGCCACTGTACAAATCGATGGTAAGGCCACATCTGGAGTACTGTGTACAGTTCTGGTTGCCGCACCTTAAAAAAGATATAGGGGAACTAGAGAAGGTGCAGAAGAGAGCACCCAAAATGATTACGGGGCATGGATGCCTCCCATATGAGGAAAGGGGTCTTCAGCCTAGAAAAAGGTGCCTGAGGGAGGACTTGACTGAGACATACAAAATTATGCACAGGATGGATAAAGTGGATAGAGGGGGGTTCTTTTCCCTCTCTCACAATACCGGAACCAGGGGACATCCACTAAAATTGAATGTTGGGAGAGAAATACTTTTTTACCCAGCGGGTAATTAATCTGTGGAGCTCCTTGCCACAGGAGGTGGTGATGGCATCTGGCCTAGATGCTTTTAAAAGGGGACTGGACAGATTTCTGGAGGAAAAGTCCATCGCAGGCTACAGGCCATGATGGTTAGTGCAACCTCCTTACTTTAGAGTTAGACTACCTCGGAGTGCCAGATGCAGGGGAGTGGCAATGAGATGTACGTATCTAGTTGTCTTGTATCTGGTGGGCCGCTGCGAGATGCAGGAAGCTGGACTAGATGGGCCTTTGGACTGATCCAGTGGTGCTCTTCTTATGTTCTAATGTTCACATATAGACTTGCACTACATGCAACCTGGGTCCATGTAGATATGCACTATAGAGCTTTGTAGCTCTACCTGCAAAGAAGAATCTAAGTTGGAGTGGATCTGAGCAACTTTTATCATTAAGGTGTCTGGCAAAATTGGCCATAGCAGGCCACCAATGTTTCTGCCCCATGATTACAGGGGTCAAAATACAAAAAGCCTCTCATTACACAGAATTGGATGAGTCTGTGCTGATGCAATGGTGTTGGAGTAAGTTTTTTTTTCCCACTACTATCACTGCCACAGAGTCAGTTCTAAAACAAATTCTAGCTCGCTTTCAGTCATGATTTGTCATGAGTCAATACTCTGGCCATCTCCCTACCTGTTTCATTTGTCATAGTAAACCAAGTAACATAGTAAACCATTTGTCATTGTAAACCAAGAAGCCTGGGCTCTAGGCAGTGGGAGAGCATGCTTAATAGTGATCCTGTCATTTACTGATCATTTCCTCATTCCAGGTTTTGGCCAAGGCTTCTACAGGACCACCAACCAGGGATAAAGGGGGAAAAAACTCGAGCCATCAAGAGCCATCAAGACGTGCCCTGTAGGCTGCCACATCAGCATAGTTTGAGACAGACCTGCAGTCTCCATGGTGGTCATGAATTGCAGCAGATAAGGGGGACTCAGTGTGAATGTTGAAATCATCCAGGAAAACCAGGAGAAGAAATGCCACCGCTGAGGCCACCTCCACAAGCTCCAGAATGGCGGTTGTTGGGCAGCAAGGTGAATGGCACAGCTAGAGAACCTCTGTTCTGCCTTCATTTCCCACCAGTAGGTGCATTTTAATGCTTGAAATTCAGGGACTGTTAGACAGGGGATTTCAATGGGGGCTAAACCCATGGTGGATGCCACCTCCCAGCCCCTTGGTTCTGAATTGCTACTAAACCTGGAGGTTGACCCTCCCATTCCATATGGGCCATACACTATGGACACAAGGAAATATCCTCTGCAAGCCAAACTAGGTGTCAGCAAACTGATGCTCTTTTGAGATGATTCTGCTATCCTGCAGTACCAGCTGGCCTTCCCTTTTTGGAGTATCTGACTAAACCATAAAACAGGGGAGCTCTGTGCAGGGATTGGCAATAGGTTTAAAAGGATCCTGCAGCTGGGTTTCAGCTTCTGAAAGTCTAAATATAGCATTGGGTACTTGTGGAGTCAGATATCTAACATCCTGGAGCAGCATGCCATGCAATTATGCCCCACATATTGCTTCAAGGGGGAGAAGATTTGATGGGGGATTGAGCAGGTGGAGAACAATAAATCTTCCTTGTGCTTCCTGTTTTCTCTCTGAAGTTTGCTTCCTCTCCAATCCGAATGTGGTCTGTGTTATACTACTAGCACAATACCAAGCTACTAAGGTCAATAAACGTAAACTTTCATAAGAACATCTCACGAAAGGCTGCAGAGAAAAACAAGCAATGCAGTTCCTCCTTACCATGCAGAATCATTGATTCTTCATGGATAATGTCAGTTATCACCCAAGAGCCTGACTGGTCACTTGAAACTTCCAGCATTTGATGACTCATTCAGCATGGCCTTTTCATCCTAGCTGCCAGTGTACAGAGACTTCCCATCTGATGAGTTTATCAGATGTTTGGGTTGCCAACCAATGACCTGGATCCAGCTGGGATAGTATATTTTCTTCTCCCTAGGACATTTGACAGGGTTAATTCACAGCCATCTCTCCTGCAGAAGAATCCCTATATCCTTCTGCCTGCTCGCATAGTGGCCCCAATTATCTAATTCTGCCCCTTGGCCAAAATGCTGGCCCCAACTAGAACACTTTGAATAAGACGTATGCTGATGCTCATTTGCACTTGCATGTGACTGGAAAGTGGGCTATTTATCTTCTGATCTAAGTATCTCAATGAAATCAAGGCAATTACCTGTATGCAGGAAATTTTCACATGAGGAAGGCAGTACACCCCATCCCCTCCACCCGCTTGAACCTCTCAGAGTCTGCAACTGAGACTTCACCTTGTTAGGTTGATAGTGAGAACAAGATCTTCTCTAGGTATGAGGAATTTGGATATTAGTCCTAGGAGTCAAAGGCTGCAATACTATCAAACTTTCCTGGGAGTAAGCCTCATTGAACACAATAGGACTTACTTCTGAGTAGGCATCCATAGGATTGTGCCCTAAATCCAGCACAAAGGTAAATTGAAAGATCAAAGAGGTAGAATATACATTAGTGTGATTATGTTTCTAAAGGTACATGCCATAAGATTAGCTATCCATTTATCTAGTGTTAAGGGTTTCTGGTGGGTTTTTCCACATTTTACAGAGAACCTTTAATGTAACAAAGCATACCAGTTCTTCCCAAATTGATCAATTCCTCTGTATAATCTCTCTCGTTTGCATAGTTGTCCATAAAGAAATGAGAAATTTTCACTGATTTTTTTTTTTTGACTGAAGTTACTACATGACAGTGTGTCTTTACAAAAGTAAGATAGGAGGCGCTCCGAGTGTGGACTACTTTAGCTCATGCTTCATTCATGGCCCTGAGCCAAAGAATCTAAATTCATGCAAGGCCTGTATCCTCCAGAGGAAAAGGTAGGCTACTTTTTAAAAACCACAAAGACGTGAATGATTTACAGAGCAAATATGTATTGTATTGAAAGAAAATGCTTTCAAGATTTCCCCAGCAAAATGGGGAAAAGTTTCTTAAGACCTGACCTCTAAAAGATTTACTGTGCAGACTAGAATGTTCATGAGGCATAAACAGATGGAATCAGCTAGCTCCCTTCCCATTAAATGGGGATTTTTTAATCCTCTCCCTAGAGTGCAAGTAATGCCCTGTTTTGTTAGGTACACCAGCAAATTTGCCACGAAGCAAGCCGAGAGACGCACCACGGACTTCAGCCATGTCAGACAAATAAAACTGACTCAGGTTACAGTCAAGCTCTATAATCAAACAACACCTGTAATGTGACAGAGACTCTGCCATTGGCTTCCTGGGGTTTGGCTTTACACAGAACATCTGCTGCACATAAAAATGTTTAATTAGCTGTTGAATTGAGTGTAATTTTCTCCCCCACCCCAAGAAACCTTCATTTACCTTTCCCTTAGCTAGCAAGGTTCAAGATGAAGGCAGCTAAGCTCTTTATCAAGATGTAGGGGTCAACCTCCAGTCTCTTTTGGATCGGATCAAGTTACTCCTAATGTTTTGAACCATACTTTTCATGAGAGTGATCCCTCCCAAAGTGGTGACTTAAGTAAACTCTTCAGATTAATCTTTATTGTGGTTGGCCACTCTCAAATGCACATGTTTGCCCAAAGTCCTGCATTGCCTGTCTCGTGAAAGTGGATCTGTGAAATGTGAGTCCGCTTGGGTTTAAAAATATACGAATGAGATTTTATACTTGTGTCTGTTCTCACTTCCAAAATAAAAATCTATTTATAAACTTTGGAGAGCTACTTATGGCACTGCAACCTGTAGTGCAGCCCTAGGTATGCTGACTCACAAGTTAAGTCTTATTGTGCTGAAGGGAGCTTACCTCCTAATACAGATGCTTAAGGATGCAGCTTTAGTTACTGTCCCAGTTACAATAGTCATGGGATTCATGGTTGGATGCTGCAGCAAATGTATCTGCAGCCTTGTCTTGCTATAAGCTTTCTGCTTACAACGTTTGTTCAAGCAAGACATGTTATCACTTTGTATGAATGTAATGACCCTAAACAAAGGATCACGGTGGGGGGAAACCAGACATGTCATGTAGCAGGTATGTGGGGGTACGCGAGTACCCGTTCCTAGGATTAGGGCTGGCCCCGCCCATTCACCCGCCCACTCGTCGACTCCGTTGGCGCTCCGCTCCGCCCCCTGCAACGTTTGAATTGCCTGCACATTTGAGTTGCCTGCACGTTCTCAGAGCCAGCCAGGCAGGCAGGCAGCAGAGCGAGGGAGACCGATGGCGGCAGCAGTGTGAGCAGGTAGGCTGCCTGGGGCTCCCTCCCGAGGAGGTGCGGCGGTTCCGGGGGCGGTTCCTGGGTTCCGGCTATGACCTCACCTCCGCTGGGCGGGCCCCAACACGTGCCAATCAAAAGTGAGTACCTGTTGCTAAATCATTTAGATGCCATTACTGGGGGAAACACATGGGGAATCATGGATCCAATGGTTACCAGATCCACGAATACCAGAGGATGCCTGTATTCGTCCTTATAACTGTTCTTTTTGTTCTATAACTGTTCTGTATTCGTCCTTATAACTGTGCTGTTTTTATTGTCAAACAAATGTAAAGCCTAAACTATCTCTTGAACATGCTATGTTCTAGGTACTCATGCCAACAGGATCACAACCGTATCCACCCTGCTGTGAGCCCAGAGGATTGACTAGGCTACATCTAATTAAATTTATCCTAATTTAAGGGATTTTAAGGCTTATAGGGAAGTGGTGGCTCAGTGGGTTAAACCTCTGCTGCTGGGCTTTCTGACCAGAAGGTTGGGAGTTCAAGACTGCCCAATGGAGTGAGCTCCCGTTGCTTGTCCCAGCTCCTGCCAACCTAGCAGTTCGAAAGCACCTAAAAATGCAAGTAGATAAATAGGGACCACTTTGGTGGGAAGGTAATGGCATTCCGTGCACTACGGCGTATAGTCATGCCGGCCACATGAACACGGACTCTTGTCCTCGGACAAATGTCCGCTCTTTGGCTTAGAAACGGAGATGAGCACCGCCCCCTACAGTCGGTCATGACTAGACCATCCAGTTGTGGGGAAATTTTTACCTCTAAGTCTTATCAGCTGAGAAATGTTTTGCTATTGACGGCCAATCCTACCCAATTCCCCAGTGCCGATGCAGATGTGTGAACATAGTTTGCACTTCATCCCATGGGGGAGTTTTGCACTGCAAAGCCCTTCTGAGGTAAGGTCTTGCACCAGGGTAGGCCTGTCCTGCCCTGCTGAGTCTATTCTGACCTGCGCCAGTGGTTTTGCTGGTGCGATCTCTGAGCAGATGCAGGAAGGCAGATTGAAGCTGGGAAGGGAGACAGGATATCAGTGGTGCTGGTGCCACCACTACTGCCCCTTCCCAACCTCAATTTTCCCTCCTCCCTGCCCCATCTCCACCCATCCCACCCTTTCCTTCCCCATTTCACCCACTCTCCCCCACCCCACCCCATATACCAAGTTATTGCAGCCGGGGCTCCCTTGGTGTCCATTGTTGCCCAGGTGAAGCTGCTCACCTCTTGCAGCAGTGGCCAGGCTGCGCTCTGTGGTGCTTTGCCATTTGCAACAGCCATAAACCAAGCTGCTTCACTGGAATGCACGTTCTAGAGCCACAGACACTCAAAGCGCAATCCTATACCCCCTTTGCGCCAGCGTTACACTCTTGCGCCTGCTGAATGCTGTCGCAAACGTGCCATCAAGCACGTCTGCGTCGGCGCTATGGCGCTGGACCGGCGCAAGCAGCAGTGCCGACACTCAGGTGCCACTGCAACCGTCAGCAGTGCCAGCCTTGCACCAATCAAGTGTTGGCGGCGCTCAGTTGGTGCAGTGCCTCCATGAGGGTGTGCCATTGGCGTGCTGGGGGTGTAACTGGGCGGCGACGGGGGTGGCAACTCAGGACGGCTGTAGAGCCAAATCCCAAAGCCCATCCCTGGCCAGGGTGGCCCCAATTTGGGTCGCTCCTGTCCACGTTCCTCTGCGCCTGCAAAACAGCAGGAGCAGATCCGAGCAGGCCCATAGGGGCGACCAGGGCTTACGCAAGTACAAGGGGAAAACCTCCCCTTGTCCTGCACATTGCGGCTACTGCCTCCTACTGGGCTTTAGGATACAGCCCCGCTATGTCAGCCTTATTATGTCGGGCTTACTTAGGATTGGGCTGCCCGTAGGATTGGTCCATGAGTTTTAGGACACAATCCTAACCAACTTTCCAGCACCTTGGTAAGAGCAATGCAGCTCTGAGGTAAGGGAATAATAATAATAATGCTAGTATTTATATACCACCTTTCTTTGGTCATTAGATTGCTCCTCTGACTTTAATTCAAGGCGGTTTACATAGGCAGGCTTTATTTCTCTAAACCCCCAAGGGGTTTTTACAAATTACAGAGAAGTTCTGTCTTTCAAGAACTACAACAACATACAGATGGAACTTTCATGGTCTAGTCCTTCTTTCTGGGCGCACGATTGCCTTCCGGCTGGCTGATAGACTGTTTCTCTGCTCCCACCAAAGAAACAGCTGGCCCAGCACAACTCCTCTCTCACAGGCAGCTGGAGACAGCCCAGCTCTTATCAGTCGCAATTCTCAAGGTCTGCCGCTCATGGACGCTTCCGGTGTTCTTGAACTGGCAACCTTCGGATCTTATCTTCAGGTGAACGAAGGTTTTAACCCTCTTGACTAACCCTTCTGCCCTTCAACTAAACCTCCTGCCCCAACAAACAGTCCCTTATGATGAAGAGGCCTCTGTGACTAATATACCACTGTAGGATGTAGCACGTGCCCCATTGGAACAGCTATGTCAAAGCTGGAAATTTGGTTAGGATTGTGCCCTTAGGATTGTGATGCTGAATGAGACTATGCTTTTTAGTTTTCTACCTCTATCTCTCCATGTTTTTTATATCTTCTCCTTGAATGCAATTGCCAATTGCTGAGACGCTTGAGAACACATCTGATATCCTTATCCACTCTCTGTACAGGAAATATAAAAATCAGTATACAAGTGTGCCCTGGTATCCACTGATTTGGTATCTACAGTTTCAGTTATCCATGGATAACATGGATACTGGGACTTCTATTAAAAGATAGGGGAGCATTCAACAAATCTCTTTTATTTACCTTGTTGCAGCAAAACCACTGATATTCTCCTACCTTTAAAAAGGCCTCCCCAGTAACCACAGTTTCAAATATCCATGTTGGGGTCTGGAATGGAACCCCAGTGGATACTGGGGCATGCCTGTATATATTCTCACCTTGCCCTGTTGAGAGGTTATGCTTAGTTAAAGCAGAATCTGAATTCCCTTTTTATAATATAGTGTGGTAGTGGTGGCTCCAAATCTTTACTTCCAAAACAAGCACAATCAGTTTAAGAAAAACCAAGTATTTTATTCCCTAAAGTACAACCTCTCTCTCTCTCTCTCTCTCTCTCTCTCTCTCTCTCTCTCTCTCTCTGACATGTAACTCTACACAGCAAGACTGCAAAAAATCAAAGAATTTGATTCAGTGCTATTTAGTGTTTCTTGGCCATGTGATGAAACCTGAACAAGTTCTTGGTGGAGTGAAAGGTGCGAGAACACATGTTATTCGTGCAGAAGTGCTGCCAGTGCAAATACAACTCAAACAGTCCAATCCTATCTAACGTGCCTTGCACCAATGCAGCCATGCCAATGGAGTGCATCCTGTATCCCATGGGGGTGTTTCAGGCCTTGCAGGTCTCCGCCAAATAAAGAAACATTTGCCTGCATGGGTCTACTCAAATCTGTGCCAGCAACTTTGCTAGCGTAAGTTACGGTAGACTGGAAGGCCAATCAAAGCCAAGAAGGATATGATATCATAATGCCACTGCTGCCGATAGCACTCCTTCCTGGTCTCAATGTATCCCCTCCCTGCCCAAGTCCTCCCTATTTCGCCCTCTCCCCTCCTGTTCCTCCCACCCCACCCCTACTGCTATTGGACTTACCTTCTTGGGTTCGGCAGCACTCCTCCCATGCTGCCACCAATTGCAGCAGCTGTCCTAAAATGGCCACTGGTGGTGTGCTGTGCATGCAACTAGAAGCCATTTTATGACAGCATAAAATGTGTTCCACGGTTGTAAACACCTCCATGTGCCAGCCCAATCCTGGATAGAATTGGGCCAAAAATGCAGCAAATTATAAGGGAAGATATTTTGAAGGAATTAGAAAATATAAAACATACACAACCCCAAATGTACTCAAATATGAAAAGATAGAAAGGCAAGGTAATAGCTCTAACACACACACACACACACACACACACACACACACACACACACACACCCTTGAGCAAAGGAAAAATGAAAATGCCTTTATCTTCTGTCTTTATACAAACTGTATATTCTTAATTTTCCAAGCCAAGATGATGCAACAGGTAGAATATATACAACATTTAGCCACAGGGAAAAACAATAGCTTTGCCAAAAATTGAAAGTCACAGGCATGCTGTCTTTAGCAATTATTTTGAGATTGTGTGCATCTTCATCTTGGTGTAAATCTCAATTTTTCTCTTCCCACGGAAAAAAAGAACCAGGGCCATTTTAGTACTGGAATGCAGCTTTTTATTTGCAGAGATAATTCACCCTAGTCACAATAGGAAGCAAGAGATCCCACATGGCTTAGCCATATTTGCATACATTGGAGTGCACTGGAGAGATGATTAATCAATTGCATACCTGCAATTTTCATTTTTTTTCCTTTTCTGTGAATACTCTTGAATGTTGCTGTGCTTTAGCTACCAAACATAAAATAGAATAGGGATAGAATATGGCATAGGACCGGGATAGCTCAAGGACCATCTTCCCCCACACATTCCTCCACGTCCCCTGAGGTAATCAGAGAGGGCCCTGCTCAGGATTCCGCTGCTGGATGGCGGCAAGGCGCAAGGAAGGCCGCCTCAGTTGTGGCACCACAACTCTAGGACCAGCTCCCAGAAGACTTAAGGGCAGCTTCCTCAGTGTATGGTTTCCAGGAAGGTTTAAAGACCCATCTAAGGTACTCCTTAGGCACCCCTTTTTACCTTTTATACTGTTCATACTATTTTATGCTGTTCTGCTCTTTTACTGTTGTTGTTTTTATTGTTATATTGTTTTACTGGTTTTAATTTTTAATGTATTTTAATGGTTTTTTATGTTTTATGTACACTACTTTAAGTTTTAGAAAAGCAGTATAAGTAAGTAAGTAAGTAAGTAAGTAAGTAAGTAAGTAAATAAATATTTAAAACTTATGCAAGAACATTTGTGGTAACCTAAATATTTCTGAAGTTCATAACTGGCCCAATAACTAGTATTACCAGCATATACAACCTGATGAAACAACTGACAATGTTATGCTACATTTCTTTGAGTACCTGACAATATTCATCAGTCACTTAATCCATTTCAGCTCTTAGCCAATGCCCAAGCTGAAAGAATATATTTCTAAAGAGTCTTATTTCTAAATCCCACTCTTTACATGTCTCTTTTGATTTCGTACACCATAGACTTTTTTTGCTAGAAGGACAACCTTCAAGATTTCTGTCAGTTTTCTTCTTGTACTACGTAACTGAACACCATCAATGCACATGGAATTATTTAAGTGCACTTCCTTCTAGCCCTGACATTTGTTGCTTCAAAAACTTCCTGGTATTTTCACTCTGTGAAAACGGACCCATGCCCTGACTCCTTCAGGCAAGATCTATGCCAGATATAGCATCCTCTGCTTTCTATGTTGCATTGCCATGTAACTTGAAAAACAGCTGTCATGTTTCATGGATGACGTAAAGTATGTGCACGTTGTAATGTATATTGTGCACAAATTCTGCAGGATGTTTTATTCTTTCAAAATGAAGCAGAGAAATAGTTATCGGCAGGTAACAAGGAATGGTCATGAGCAATCAGTGTTGCCAACAAGATGGCCCATCTGTTGAATGGGACCAGTAACCAGTATGACTAGTATACAACTTGGTGAAAAATCTTACGTGTGGGAACATCTCTATGAGGCAATGAGAATCACAAGTGGCTTTGCACTTTATACCAAAATAGGGGAAAGGAAGCACAGGTTATTTGTTCTTCTTCTGTTCCTGCGTCTGGTGAAGAGTCAATGCTTGGGACTTCCTTACTTCTTTTATACTTAGCTTGTAGACTCCTATCCTAGCCAGTCCTATTCAGCACAGGGACAATGGTGCTAAACACCCACTGCTGCATCCTATGCTTGATGCGAGCAGGCTGGAGGTCTCCTCAGAATAAGGGACATTTGTCCCCTTACCCTGAGTAAAGCCCACCTGCTCAATGGGGCTTCTCGAGTCGGCAGCCACTATTTCGCTGGCATAGACTCAAGAAGCCCCATGTTGGACTTTTGAGCCTGACACAGGTAATAAGATTCAAAGGTAGAGGCCTCTGCTGGCTCCACCCATGTCCTGGGCCTGTCCTTCCCACGCGCCAACCTCCCCCACCCAGGAACGCCTCTCCCACACCCTCGGGCCACTCAGCATTTTGCTCCACCAGTGGCCAGGGCTCCAGTGGAGGCACTGACAGGGTGGCACAATCCTCCCTGCCAGTGCTGCTTAGTCCTCAGATGGCATAAACTTATCTTATGGCATGTTTGTGACACCCACTGCCAGTGCTGCAGTCACAGTGCCAGCACTAGGGCAGCCTAGGATCAAGCCGCAAGTGTGCTTAAGGGTCACCCACCTCACAATGGAGGAAGGACATGAGTTCTCACTTTGGATTTTATATAGGAAGGATAAAAAAGATGTAGCACAAGATACTTTCACTTCTTCCCCCCTCCCTTCTATAGAATGTCCACAGCTGTCCTATATTTTGATAATGAAGTATCTGCAATATTCCAAGCATCTCTGGTTAAATTAGCACTGAAATGCACGCATCAGCCATCAGTCCTTGGTGTGTCTCCTAATATCCTAAATAGCTAGCATAGCAGCTTGACTGGTTGCAAGGTTTCTGCAGGAAGAAAGTATCTTTGGAGGTCTGCAGCAGGAACCACTCCACCTGGGGAGGTCTATGAGCACACGTAAGCCATGTGGGCTTATGGGCCCACAGAAGCATGCCTACACACTAGCTACCTCCACTCCTCCCCCACACCCAGAAGCTGAGCACAGGAGGGCGTGGGGGACAGTTTCCCTTCATGTCATGCTGCAGCGGTGGCTCAAAGGAGACCTCTCCTCCATGGTAGCTGCTGCTTCACCCTTCCCAGTGCCCATTAAAGGTCCCATGGCTTAACAAGTAATGGGAGGGGAGCATCGCAGTCCATCTGCCTTGGACTCTGTTCCATTTTACTTTTGAGATGCCCCACTCCCAGCATTGTGCAAGGGGTGCATCAGGGAATTTTAAAATGGTGCTGGGTCGAAGGAGACAGACCCCTGCGACTGCTGCTTGCCTCCCCACGGCCTAGTAAGCCATGGAATGGTGTTAGAGGGGGAAAGCAGTGGCTGCAGTGCGCAGAGTGGTGTGGCTGGGCATTGGCCTCAGCAGCAGCATCGGCCTTTGGACCCATGACACCAGCCATGCACCATCCCCACAAGTCTGACCAGCCATGCACCACACCCACAACCCTACTGGCTTGTGCCTCACAGCTTGAGAACTGCTGGTATAGCTTGTAACTGAGAAGAGGCTAGCAAAAAAAAAAAAATGGGAATACAGTACTGTTGCTTTTGGGCCCTGATGCAAGACAAGCCTATGTGGTTGCTAATTAAATGGATACATCTGTAAGAAGAAACAGCACACTGCTCCAATACTCACTCCTCATATGGGACAAGACCCCCCCTCTCAAATGTGGCAAGTTCTTGAAGAGATGGGAGTACCAAACCACCTTATCTGCCTTCTGAGAAACCTGTATGTGGGTCAGGAAGCAACAGTTAGAACTGGACATGGAACAACCCACTGGTTTCAAATAGGGAAAGGAGTACGACAAGGCTGTATACTGTCACCTTGCTTATTTCACTTCTATGCAGAGTACATCATGAGGAAGGCAGGGCTGGATGATTCACAAGCTGAAATCAAGATTGCTGGGAGAAATATCAACAACCTCAGATATGCAGACGATACCACTCTAATGGCAGAAAGTGAGGAAGACCTAAAGAACCTTCTGATGAGGGTGAAAGAGAAAAGTGCCAAAATGGGCTTGAAGCTCAACATTAAAAAAACTAAGATCATGGCAACCACTCCCATCACTTCCTGGCAAATAGAAGGGGAAGAAATGGAAACAGTGACAGACTTTATTTTCCTGGGCTCCAAGATCACCACAGATGGTGATTGCAGCCATGAAATTAAAAGACATTTACTTCTTAGGAGGAAAGCTATGGTGAACCTAGACAACTTAATACAACGCCGAAACATCACCCTGCCAACAAAGGTTTGCATAGTCAAAGCTATGGTTTTCCCAGTAGTAATGTGTGGCTGCGAGAGCTGGACCACAAGGAAGGGAGAGTGCCGAAGAATAGATGCTTTTAAATTATGGTGTTGGAGAAGACTCTTGAGAGTCCCCTGGACTGCAAGGAGATCCAATCGGGCAATCCTACAGGAAGTCAAGCCTGATTGCTCCCTGGAAGGACAAATCCTGAAGCTGAAGCTCCAATACTTTGGCCACCTCATGAGAAGAGAGGACTCTTTAGAAAAGACCCTCATGCTGGGAAAGACTGAAGGCAAAAGGAAAAGGGGGCGGCAGAGGATGAGATGGTTAGAAATGTCACCGAAGCAATGAACATGAAATTGGGTGAACTCCGGAAGCTAGTGGAGGACAGGGAGGCCTGGCGTGCTGTGGACCATGGGGTCACGAAGAGTCGGACACAACTTAGCGACTGAACAACAACAACAACAACTGCTTGGCGAAACTATCAGTATGAGATAATATATATCTCATACATATAGTTTTACATTACAAATACTAGCCTTAATCTCACATTAAGATTTCATTGTGCTCTCTCTCTCTCTCTCTCTCTCTCTCTCTCTCATAGTTCAATGGGCTCATGTCCTTTTCTCTTACTGTGTTTTTTTTTTTCATTTGTCATACATGGAGCAAAAAAACATCTAATTTTATAGAGGCACTGTTGCTGCTTCGCAGCTCATGAAGTGGACAAGGTAGACTAAATCTTGACAAAGGGGATAATAGAACCCCATGCAGATGCTGAGTGATTATCATCCTAAAACAGTAGTTCTCAAACCGTTTAGGACCAGGACCTACTTTTTGAATGCCAATCTGTCCAGGACCCACTGGAAGTCATGTCATGGCCTGAAGTGCTCTAATTGTGTCGCCAGAACCTGCTGCTTTCCTGAAAATGCAGAAATAAGTTGGGTTATTTCTCAGCCATTTTCCAATAGCAAAGTGAATCAGAAAGAAAAAAGCCTATTTACAACTTTGACACAAGGAAACAACCACACAGCCTTCTTCCTTTCCAGCATCCCATCTTCCCATATTTTCAATATGACTGCTCAAGGTGCTTCACGACCCACCTGAAATTGGCTCACAATCCATGGGTGGGTCCTGAGTCACAGTTTGGGATCACTGTCCTAAAATAGCTGCATTAGGCAATCTTGAGCCTTGAGAAACCTCTGCAGAAGGAGGGAGAAGCCAGAGGCCACATATAAATCAAGGCTGCCATGACAGTCAAGGCAAGAGAGAGGAGACCCCTGTCAAGGGGAGTTGGTTCCTGAAGTTTGTAGTGACCTACAAGGTGACTCTGGTACCTGGGAGGGGATGACACCCCTCTCCTAAGTACAGCTGGAAAAGTTTCCAGGTAACCCCTTGTCACCCCTAAACTCTGAATATGTAGAAGAGTTATTGGGTATAATTTAACACATGGAACACATGCTGGCAGAAAACTAAGTAAAGCCTGACTAGATCATTTCCACACACATAACAAAGCATGATGTTATTTCATAATGTTGCCAAATGCAAAACAATATACAGTATATACAAAAAAAAAAAACCCCACACACTATACAACCATCCTTAGAAGCCACTAAATATAAAACTTTTCAAAGCTTTATGTTCCCGAAGACCATAAGGCCGAGAGGAAAAATAAATCAAGGGATGGTGCCACTTCTAATAGAAACCAGACCAGAAGTCTTGCCACAGATTTTATAAAACAGACAAGCCCTTTTCTTGAAAAGTTAATTTTCGGGCATCTGACCGTAAACAAAAATATAGGGCTCAAGCTATTTTCAAACCACACTGGCAAAAAAAATATGAAGGAAAATTGTGTTAGATGGCTGAAGTTCCTGCCAAATAATGTTTGCAAGCAGAACATGCCAGCTCCATAATGACTATCATCCAGGATCTAACTGTCTACCAGATGGTCTGGACGATGGATATTTCCGAACTTAAGACGGGCAATTTTACCTGGGCTTCAAGATAACTTCATGGAAGAGAAGCATATTGCAACAAGCAACTGTTGGCTTGCTGCAGATGAGTTGAGCAACATTCAGTGTTGACAACATATACCAGGTTCTAGATGTCAACTATATTCAGAATGACTGCCAAGAAAGGGAGGGAAGGGGAGGGGGAGATGAAAGGAAAATGCAAGTCGCTAATGCAACAACATCTGGCATTGTTAAGATTCTGCCTCAAGCCTTCCATTAAAATTTGAATAAAGTCTGCGTGGGAAAGAGGGAAAAGGGCGTAGGAGATGGGTGGATAACACAGCAACGATAAATAATACTCATACAAGTCTGTGCTAGTTCAAAGATTCATTAGGAGAATTACAGTTGTAACAAGAGAAGGATAGTTAAGTGGCTGAACCGGTATCTCTGTATATAGCTGAATGTATGAACAACACCTACACGGCAACTATTGTGCTTATGTGCTTAAGACTATATGTGCTGTTCTCCTCTCATCAGTGCATTTATACAGGGAGGCCACAACTTTACATGTTAAAAGATGATGCTGTCAAAGTGCTGCACTCCATATGCCAGCAAATTTGGAAAACCCAGCACTGGCCACAAGACTGAAAAAGATCAGTTTACATTCCAATCCCAAAGAAGGGCAATGCCAAAGATTGTTCAAACTACCACACCATTGCACTCATTTCACATGCTAGCAAGGTGATGCTCAAAATCCTACAAGCTAGGCTTCAGCAATATGTGAATCTAGAACTATCAAATGTACAAGCTGGTTTCCAAAGAGGCAGAGGAACTAGAGATCAAATTGCCAACATTCGCTGGATCATGGAGAAAGCAAGAGAGTGCCAGAAAAATATCTACTTCTGCTTCATTGACTATGCCAAAGCCTTTGATTGTGTGGATCACAACAAACTGTGGCAAGTTCTTGAAGAGATGGGAGTACCAGACCACCATATCTGTCTTCTCAGAAACCTGTATGCGGGCCAGGAAGCAACAGTTAGAACTGGACATGGAACAACTGACTGGTTTCAAATTGGGAAAGGAGTACAACAAGGCTGTATACTGTCACCTTGCTTATTTCACTTCTATGCAGAGTACATCATGAGGAAGGCAGGGCTGGATGATTCACAAGCTGGATTGATTGACTGCTGGGAGAAATATCAACAACCTCAGATATGCCGACGATACCACTCTAATGGCAGAAAGTGAGGAAGACCTAAAGAACCTTCTGATGAGGGTGAAAGAGGAAAGTGCCAAAATGGGCTTGAAGCTCAACATAAAAAAACTAAGATCATGGCAACCACTCCCATCACTTCCTGGCAAATAGAAGGGGAAGAAATGGAAGCAGTGACAGACTTTATTTTCCTGGGCTCCAAGATCACCGCAGATGGGGACTGCAGCCATGAATTTAAAAGACGTTTACTTCTTGGCAGGAAAGCTATGGCAAACATAGACAATAAAAAGCCGAGACATCATCCTGCCAACAAAGGTTCGCACAGTCAAAGCGATGGTTTTCCCAGTAGCAATGTATGGCTGTGAGAGCTGGACCATAAGAAAGGCAGAGCGCGGAAGAATAGATGCTTTTGAATTATGGTGTTGGAGAAGACTCTTGAGAGTCCCCTGGATTGCAAGGAGATCCAATCGGTCAATCCTACAGGAAGTCAAGCCTGATTGCTCCCTGGAAGCACAAATCCTGAAGCTGAAGCTCAAGTACTTTGGCCACCTCATGAGAAGAGAGGACTTTTTAGAAAAGACCCTCATGCTGGGAAAGATGGAAGGCAAAAGGAGAAGGGGGCGGCAGAGGATGAGATGGTTAGATAGTGTCACTGAAGCAGTGAACATGAAGTTGGGCGAACTCCAGAAGCTGGTGGAGGACAGAGAGGCCTGGCGTGCTGTGGTCCATGGGGTCGCGAAGAGTCAGACACGACTTAGCGACTGAACAACAACTTAGCATACGTCAACAAGCTGGCTAGGGATGCCATTAATTAAGTTGAACACTTTTAAAGCAGGTGACTCGTACCCTGCAATGCAGGGGTTAGTGACTGGCCCCTCATGGTGGGCATCTCATATGCTGATGAAGCTTCCACTTAATAAAGATAAGATTCCAGAAGGCACGGCAACATTTCATAATTGTCAGGTCCAAGGAAAAAGGGAGCAGCCCCCAAAATCCACTGTTGATTTTGATCTAAACAAGGAAGTCCAGTAGCTTCCCTGTCATTCTACAGCAAAAGCAAAAGTGGCACCTAAGGTGACTTTCAAAACTATTTTATGTGCAGCACTGATCTGTATAGAAAGAGCAAAGGAAGAAACAATAAGATGGCAATCCAAAGAAAACCCCAAACTGCACCCAATACAATCCTTGGATAAAAGGTACAAGAATAGCTCTTTTTTTGCGAGCCAGGAGAGTATTTCTCAAGGCTGAGCTATATGGTGCTGCTGCCAACCCTTTGCTGCGTTGCTTCATGCCTGTCAAGAACACGTAGCACAACTTGTCTCATGGTCCAAAGCCACAATGTTGGTTCATTTCCCCATCACCATTTCACATAATTGCCTGCTACTACTGGTAGGGAACTGCAAAGTGTCATGACTGTAGAACAGAAGATGCTACAGGTTTGAGAGCGGGAGTAAGGAACTCCACACAAGAATGTTTGGTGGGGCTGTCATGTTTTTTATGAGGTGTTTTTTAATTGAAAGATAGGTCTTCAATATTCTTGTGTAGTCTTATACTATAAGCCTATATGTGTTTACCTGGAAATAAATCCCACAATGTTAAATGGGGTGTACTCTCAGGAAAGCGTTCATAGGATTTCAACACATTAATAAGGGCTGACTCTGTTTCTGGTGGTGGGAATGTCTGTCTTTTTGGCCCTATTGTGCACTCCCACTGCATATCCTCAACAGTTTGGGGACAGAAGCCTCCCTGGTGTCAATGAAGCAAATGCACCAGTTTCCAAAGTTGGTTTGAATGCTGCACTTCTAGAAGCCTTCTTCCGAGTAGCAAACTCTTTTTTACAGCACAAAACATAACAAAGGGCCTCAACAACTTCTTTAAGCTATGGTTTTAATAAAGTGAATTATTAAAAAATTCAAGTCTAGGGTTTTAATAAAGCTAATGAGTTTTATTGTCATCCCTGAACACTCATCTGAGTACTTCTTATAAGTACAGTACAATTTAATTGTTGACAAAATGCCCATTTGGGTGAATCATGACCTTACCATTTCCAAAAAGGTCTCCTAAAATTATCCTAAGTTGCCAGGGCCAGTCCATCCATGAGCCAACCGAGCCTCAGGCAGCAGACTAGCAGGGGTGCCCACTTCTATCCAACCAATTGCCTCCACTTATCCTCCTCCCCCCACTCAGTCTCAAGTCTTGGGCCAACTCTGTCGGCCTGGGGGGGGCAAATCCCCAGGGCCAGGCTTACAGGGGGGCCCAGCCACGACAAAACAACCCATACGGTACAAAAAAAATTATTAAAATTATGTCCAGAGTTGTTTCACTACAGCTTTAATCCACTTTCAATGCACTTCTATTCCCCAAATAGTTTGTCGAGGTTAATTCTAACCTTAACAGTCCACCCAGAATGCATTGAGGGAATAGAAATGCATTGAAAGTGGATTTAAAGCTGTAGCGGAAATGCAGCGCAGGTCTTTTCTGTAAATACCAACATGTATTAGTACAATTCAAACTCGGGAAAGTGAACCTTTCAGACCAGAACTACTAGGCCCCAGTAGTAAGTCACTCCCAGTTCTGTTCACAGAATTCCCAGGCTCCAACAGTAAGCTCCACTCCTTTTTTTAGTGTATTGTGTGTCCAGAACTCATGGCATTGTATCAAGTCTGCATATGTTTTGATATTGTTTGAAGATGAAATTAGCAGTATGGAGTACAAATATGTCTAAAAGAGAAGAGAAAAGAAAAAAAGCGGGCGGGGGGGAGGCCAGGCAAGTTTATTTCACCTTGTTTCAAAATAATCACATCGCAATGGGGGAGATAGTGAAAGCCAGTCCTTCGATGCCTGTGCATTATTGGAAGAAGAAAAAGCAAACAAGGAGAACTTTGCTGAGATAGAAGAAAAGAAATGCAGTAGCACTACTCAGAGTAAAGAAATCCCGTTCTGATGCTTTCATTTAGTTGCAGTCTTGCTCTCATGCTAAATACTTGCTCTCATGCTAAATACATGTCATCTATGTATTTCCTCACATTTTTAAATGGCCCTTCCTCCCAGCAGCTCAGCATGGTGTGCATGGTTCCTCCCTTTTTTTGTTTTGTTCCAACAACAGCCCTGTGAAGTAGGTGAGGCTGAGAAATAGTGACTGGACCAAGGTCACCCAGGAAGCTTCATGGCTGAGCGAGGGTTTGATCCTGGATCTTCCAGGCCTAAGCCCAACTCCTTGTTTAAAACATGTCGTCACATTTGGTTTGTAGAAAAATTTAGGAAAGGGGCCCCATTCAGGCATCTTGCCCCAGGCCCAGTGCCAGCTCTCAGCAGGCCTGCCTGTCAGCAGCTCATCAGCACAGTACACTTGTATCAGCAGAGGCGGCAAGGTAAAAGTCATAGGAGTGACGGGGAGCCCAATCCTGAGCTGCCTGGCTGCTGTGTGTGCAGTGATAACCAACTGCCAAAGACACCTTGAGAAGGGGATGTTTGTTCCCTTATCCCATGGTAAGGGTGCAGGGCTCCCTGGTGGGTCTGCATTGGCTATTTTTTCCAGCGCAGATGAGAGGGCCTCTGTGTTGGGTCACACAGCCCAACATGGAGGTGGAAATCTGGCGGTTGAGACCACCCCACCTCTGGTCCCAACTCCTGCTCTGTCCCTCTCTCTGCCCAGTAACTCCATCCTGCCCCACTAGGGCTGGCGCAATGCCAGCTGCCCCTGCACTCGTTGCTGCCTCTGGGCGGTGAACCCCTGCGTTAGGCCAGCGCTGGCGGTAAGGGCTGACCACCAGCACTGGAAGTGCCTCACTGCACTTTTATGGCACTAGTGCTGCGGATACACCTGTACCATCCAGACTAGCGAGGTCAGGATCGGGCCCTAAGAAAGGTGCGCTCAATGGAGGACACCAATCTTTGCAGCATGCTCTGTACGTAGCAGCTATCAGTCTGTTTCCACACCTTCGGAAAGGCAGTAGGGTGCTGGTTCTAAAGCATGAGAATCCACGGGTCCTCTGGTTGCTTTGCATGCAGCTTCCAATCCTTTCTTACGTAAGATCATTATTCACTCCTATAACAGAATTAGCCTTCCTCAGTTGTCAAAGCCACCAGCAAAACATAGCACCACATGCTCTTACCAGCTGTTAGGGTGGTTTTAGCTCTCTGAATTTGGCTGGGCGATCTCAGAATTCTTGAAATGCCTGAAGAGAAAGAAAGGATAAACAAACAGATGTTCTCCATGATAGTCTCTTTTTTTGAAATAAAAAAAAAAAAAGGTCACAAGCCAGATATGTTTTCAGTAACACAATAAACCCAGCATGGCAGCATAACTTGACAGTTAACCCACCCAACGCTTTTGTTTTGCTTTTTGTCAAGTAGATTCATTCCAGGGATTTTCATATACACAAGGCTTGCATTTTCATTATAAAAAATTATCTGAAGACTCAAGCAGATACCCCCCCCCTTCTCTGAGGTGGTATATCTATACATTTAGTATACTACATTTCCAGTAATGTGTGAGGTGGTCCTGAAGGCTACTTATTTGTCATTTCCAGAAAATGAAATGGATCACCTCTGCCCACAGGGCCTGGCTTTGTGCGCAGATACCACACGGTGCCAAAGACCGACTCAAGAGCCTTTCTGCAAATTGCAACACATATTTTGGAGGCTGGTTTCTTCCTTCATGAATATGAAGATACGCTGACTTGCTCTGTTTTGAATTTCAACAATGAGTCTCTTTAAGGCTCGAAATACAAACGACACTGGAACTAGTCCTGCCAAAGTTAAGCCCTTTTAGCTCAGAGTCTCACTGATTCCAAAATAAGAAAGTTGAACATGTTGAACTCTCCCCAGATGAAATCAATGGGGCTTAAAATGACTTTGCTTCAGCTGGCTCATGCCTATTTTTTTAAGCCAGTTCTCAAACGTTTTAGCACCGGGACCCGCTTTTTGGAACGCCAATCTTTCCGGGACCCACTGGCAGTGATGGCCAGAAGTGCCATCATTGTGACCCCAGAGACTGCTGCTTTCTTGAGAATGCAGAAATAAGTTGGGTTATTTCTCAGCCATTTTCCAATAGCAAAATGAATCAGAAAGAAAAAAAATCCTATTTACAGCCTTGACACAAGCAAAACAAACACCCAGTCCTCTCCCTTTCTAGGATCCCATCTTCCCATATTTTCAATATGGCTGCTCCAAGTGCTTTGTGACCCGCTTTGTGACCCACCTGACTTGCAGCCCACTGGTGGGTCACGACCCACAGTTTGGGAACCACTGTTTTAAGGAATCACCATGTACACAGCACATTTAGAGTGTTTCTATACATTACTCTTTCTCACAACAGGCCCATCAAGCAGGTTACAATGTTGTGTGACCTGTTTTACAAATGGTGGAAATTGTAGTCATTCAGCCTCAGTTTCATAAAGCCAATTGGCTTAGAATGGATTCAGACACAGATCTAGTGATGCAAGTAGAGCACAACATCCATTGGCCACAACTGACTCTCTGGTGCTACACTCTACTGTCTTTGGCAAGCACTTACTATTGCCTGGGATCCAGCCAAGAATTACACAACCAATTCCGAACACCCAAAGAGGCTTTAATTCCTCACAACTGTGATTGCGACACAGCTCATCATACTTTGTGTTCCGCATTTCCTTCTATGCCACCAGGCAAATCAAGCAGCCATCCAAAAGTAATCAGCAACATGGAATGGAAGATGGAAAGGTGCAAACATTCATAGGAGAACAAATTGAAAAATCCATATAAAATGCTATAAAGAAGATACATGAAATAATAATAATACTAATAATAGTATTTGTATACCGCCTTTCTAGGTCATTAGATTGCTCTTTTTGACTTTATTCAAGGCGGTTTACATAGGCAGGCATTTCTTAAACCCAAAGGGTTTTTACAATCACAAATAAGTTCTAATTTTACAAGAACCGCTACATTCAGATGACACTTTCAAGTCCAGCCTTCTTTCTTAGCCACACGATTGCCTTCCTGCCGGCTGATAAATGGCTTCTTGCTCTCAACAAGAAACAGCTGGTCCGACACAACTCCTCCCTCACAGGCAGCTGGACACAGCTCAAATCTTACCAGCCGCATTTTTGAGGTCTGCCACTCATGGAAACTTCCAGTGATCTGGAACTGGCGACCTTCGGATCTTGTCTTCGGGCATGACTGCGGCTTTTACCCTCTCAGCTAGACGTCCTGCCCTCAAAATCTGTCATTAATGTCATTAAACATATTTATGAGCCAGAGACACTGAGGCATAATAGCCAAGAAAGGAAATTAAGTGGCCTTTGGAGTCAATATAACGGCTGGCACAGCCAGCAGTTCAGTGTCATGACCCACCTCCTCCTTTGCAGTGGGTCTTGACACAATGCTCCTGATTATGCTGCTGTACCTTATGGGGAGATCCTGGAACCTCTTCTGGGGCATCAACCCACTCTGTTGACCTCTGTGGGCCTCAGAACTCGAAGTTGCATCCACAAACCAGAAGTCTCTTCCAGTTGCTACGTTGGGCCATTCTAAGGTCCATGAAGACCAAATGGGTCAGCGGCCTGATGCAATCTGAAAGAGGCATCTGGGGCAACCCAATAAGTAGGGATGTTTGGACATTGTTTTTTTTCCCACAGGTTTTGTGATTTGGAAGGCAGAAAGCAGTGTTTTATTCTAGGTTCTCATTCCAAGGCCTCATTTTTTTAATAATTTTAAATGCTTTTGAAGTGTACTAGGTAGGTGATATAGTGTCAGGAGATGCATACACAGTCTTATTTCTAATTGGAAAAGTAATCTGTTTTAATTTTTTTTGAAATATCTAAAACATTAAAACGTGGTGTTTTGTGTTTTTATTCAAATATTTTCCCACCAAAAAGGTGGTGTTTTGTGTTTTTATTGTTTTAAACAAAAATAATTACCCCTATCGATAAGATAGGCACTAAAAGAAGCATTGTTGGCCCCAGTGCACATGGAGTTGTGATCCACCAGTGGATCAGGACCCATAGTTTGGGAATACACTATACATATAAACAAATATCCAAATATATGTCCATTTGTAACTGTCATCTGTAATCCATCCATTTAAATGTTTATACACTTAAGAGGTCCTCAATCCATTGAGGAGGAGTAGCGAGACATTCACCCTTCCTCCAGTCCCAGTCATTTCCATCGGTGCCATACTGTACTAGATCCACGACCATAAATCCCCCATTGGATTGCAGCATTCGTAATCTCCAATACTGATAGCCAACTGACAGTACAAATGACGCCTTAGGATACTGGCCAAGATTTTTTCTAAATCAACCTGGATTTCTCCCACACCAACAATGGAATAGCATGGTTACATTCTCCATTACAGACAACGAGACCATCTTGCACCCATGCATCCACTGGGTCTTTCCTGAAACAAAAGATTATCACCAAATATTAAGTATCTCTTAGACAATCTATTTCTGCACAGAATCCTATTTGAGTGGAGAAAATGAACTTTGACCTAAACTATGGGTAATTTGAGAGGCTGTTAAGGTTGGGTTGATATGGCTGAATGTACTTATTTCAGTGTTGGCTATTTGCTTACATTCTACTGCTTGAATTTCTATTGCAAACCATCTGTTTCACCTTTTGAGAGTGTCACTAACAATTAGCAGTTTCAAAAATTTCTGTTTGCTGTATTTTGCATACTTGTTGGTGAGGGACAAGAGCCTCCAAAGCAGCTCTGTACTAACATGCAGTACTCATGCCAGGGTCAAGCTTGTCTCAGCCATAGGTATTTCTGCTGCCCTTCTCGATCCTTCGAGAAAATGAGGAAGGCAAGGTAGGAGCACAGCAATCACATTTGGGAGGAACTAAAATATCTTGTATCACTTCAGGTGTGTAGCTTCTATCTAGACAACAGATGACTGATAGGTTCATTAAGAAAGGCAAGACTTCTACACTTGTATAGAAGAATCCAAGATCTTATAACATGTGCAATCCTTAGCAATATGGTTCTACATTTTACTTCCTAGGCACCCGCTTTCAGAAGTACTGTATGAGACAAAGCCCAGGGGATAACTACTGTAGTGATCACTCGATAACTTAAATAGATGAAACTGCCATTGTCAGCCATCGTGGTTCCCTACTACTCATCACATTGTGCAATTACCCAAAACAGAAGCCAAGCCAAGTGGTAATAACCCTATGGCATGTTTGCCTCTTAAGCTTGCTCTTGAACTCTCTCAAGTAGTTCAAGCCAAAGGAAAAAAGTTCACACCTATAGATATGGTAGCATTAGAAGCAGCAAAAAATATTACAACAATGAACTGTTTACTGTTAACCTCTAGCTTGCTCACCTGATGTGCATACAATGTTAGTGGACAATCTTGCAATATGTTCTGTTGGAACTTCCGAAAATGTAACGTGTTTGGCTTGACTATCTATGTTCATAACCTTTGACTTGTCTTTTCCCATTATCATTCTGAAACCCCAAGCCAAGATGGCCAATAAATGTACTGTCAGGTGGATATGATAGAAATGGCACTTCAGGTGGAGCTTCAAGTCATTTATTTCATATAGAGTACAATCTTAACCCCTGCCTAAGCTGTCCCTGCACTGGCATATAGTGTTGCAAACGTACCGCAAGTCACATCTACAATGACTTATGAGCTGGCAAAGGCAGTTCAAAGCACCCAGAGCCTTGGCTACTGGCACAAAGAGGTAAGGTGCCAAATGGTGCAGGGGTGTGGGGAGGGCGGAGGAGCCCTCCTCCATCATATTCCCAGCCACCATGGTGTTACATGGGGCTTCTCAGATTTGTACCAGCTATATAGCTGGTGCAGATCCAAGAAGCCCCATAGGGCAGGCTGGGGCTCAACATCAGGTAAGGGGAAAAATATCCCCAGGGAAACCACCAGCTGCCTCCTCACCTGTGCTGGATACAGTGCAGGCCACGTGGCCTAGTCGTGCTGGTGCAGGTTAGGATTGGGCTGACATTTATTTCACACTAATGTCTATGTCTAAGTACTGTGTCTGGGGGCACAGCCTGAATCCTAACCTGGAATTAGGCCGGCACAGTTAGGCCAGCAAAGTTTAGCTGGCACAAGGGACACTGTGAAGTATGTTTGGATCACTCTTGAAGTCAGGGAGGATGGCACACATCTGTCATATGTGCAGGATACATATGGATACAGGGTACGTTACTGTGTCCCTTGTGCTGGCCAAGCTTTGCTGGCCTAACTGTGCTGGCCTAACTCCAGGTTAGGATTGCGCCCTAAGTGCTATGCTCCCCCTGGAAATGTGACATTTGGGGCAGCCCAGTCCTAACTCACAGTGGAACAGGGAGGCCAGCTTGCCTGCCCCATATCCAGCACTGAGCTGGGGCTGCATGCAGTGCAACTCGGACTAAGGGGAATTTATTCCCCTTACCCTGTGTCATGCCACAGCATCCCAGTAGGGCTTCTCAGAGTTGCGCCAACAAAATAGCTGATACAACTCTGAGCAGCCTGCGTAAGGCCGACTGGGTCAGCCGTTAGGATCTCGCCAATGTCAGCCAGGCCAGGCCCACCCCCTCCGCAGGCTGGTCTGCCCACTGTTCATCCTCCCTCTGCCCTTCCCACGCCCTGTTCTGCCTTAGCTCCTCCCTCCCCAACCCCCAGTGCTGGCCTTCCTAGGTGGTTGCGTCCTTACCAGCCAAAGTCCTTGGGCTGTTGCAGGGAGGAGATGTGCGCCAGAGCTCCCTGACTTGAAAGGAGACATAAATGCACTTTACAGCACCTTGTGCCACCCAAAAGTCCCTTATGCCAGCCCAAAGGATTGTGCTGTAAGTAAGATCTGCATTTTTAAAAGGCCTAGGAAGGAATTATGAAGACGTGCAAGACAGCAGAAAGAATATTGCAAATTATTTTTGAATTCTTTTACGCTTTTGAAACCCAGCAACCTTTTATTCTCATTTTCCCTTAGTTTATCCTGTTTCCTGCCCTTTCTTTACTATGAGCAAAACATAGCATCAAAACATAGTGAGAGGGTGTGTTTTTCTCTCTAACTTCAGATGTGTGCGTATCTGAAGTCTCTTTCTCTGGTTTGCTCTAGTAAGGGTCACACTCTAAGGTTTTTGAAAGTGGACATTTTGTTTGTTTATGCAAGTATCTCTGGTTCCCCTCCAAAATGCTGACTCAGGCGTATTTATAAAGGGTCATAATTTTCTTTTGTGAAGAAACTGGAGTTGAATCCAGTAAACACAGCAGGAACCAGCGTTAGGAGAAAATGCTCAATTTAGAAAGCACCACTTGGAATACTGACCACATTTAACTTTCCACAGTAGAAGAGACTTCACTAAGATGAAAAAAAATATGCTGAGGCAGCCTGTAACAACAAAGAGAAAGGCCATTTTCCCATGAACTAAGGATATGATGATCAAAATTTGCACTTTCCGAGTAGTTTCCGAGAGCAAGCCTAGGCATGTCTACTCAGAAGCAAGTCCTATTATGTCCAGTGCATCTTACTACTAGGTCAATATGCATGAGTTTTCGGCCTCTAGCAGGTACATCAACACAAAGGCACAACATTTGTGTTGTCCTACAGGATGTGCTGCAAGATTTCTTGAAAGAAAGCACCTGGGCCATCACTCAACCTTATCTGACAGGGAGGTTAGAGGTAGTTTCTCAAAGGATTTCCCTTTCCACATACAGTACAGGCATAATATACTCGTTCAGCTCTTAACAATGCTGTGCTGGCAAAACTTCTATGCCGTTGAGACCACTGAGCTAGCCTTCCCCCATAAAGCATGTCACAATCCTGAGCTTTCCTCTCCAGAGTTAAATGGTAATGTCAAACAAAACCCAAAAGTGACATGCTGGTGTTGGAAGTCAGGTCTCTGGGGCAAGCTATATTATTGCAAGATTATATAAGCTAGGTGCTCACTTATTGGTTAAATGGTGCTAATTGGTAAGAAATAGGCTAATTGACAACAAATGATGTACTGTATGTATTATTGTAAATGTGGCTATTGCGTGGGCTTTCGTCATTTAAGGTATCTTATCAAGACACGTGCAAGGACAGTGGCCAGGCTAATGCCAGCAAAGATGCTCCCATCATTAGGGAGAGAGGTTATCTAGTGGTGTAGCTAAATTAATAAACATAGCCTGGGGTTCTGAGGTGCAACTGCTGAGGTCCTTGGTTTGAGTCCAACTTCTTTTTGCTTCTCAATGAGACACAGGCAGTTCCCAGAGGCTGGGAGACACACAGAAGATCGCTGACAGGCACCCAAGGGTGGAAGATGGTTCCTGGGCCTTGCACTGGCCGTTACAGGTGGTTAGGAGGGTGATGCAATCGTTTATAAGTATAAACTATCTTACATGTAAGCCATTGGCTATGCTGTATTTTTTTATCTCTCCTCCTTTCATTTGGTGGTTTTCTCTTTGTGCGAGAGCATAGAGAATCAGCCTCTAGACTCAGTACAGCAGAGGTCCTTTAATCGATCTCACAAAACCTCTGAGCACATAAAGTTTGTATGTACCAAATAGCCTGTGTCAATGATGGAGCAGAAGTCATTCTCCACCTGACCTCAGAGGAATTTGCACATCAATTAAGAGTCCCCCTCTAGGCTCTAGAACAGCAGGCTCCCTCCCTACGAGTGAATAGCAAGGCCACTCCAAGCCACCCTCCTCCATGCTTGTCTCTGCTTTACAACCCATTGCTAGTATTAAACAATGAGCATGCCCTTGCTCCTTGGTCAAGTGCTCCATTTATTTGTGCCTCACACCTTTTCTCTCTCTTTCCCACTCTAGAGCTGATCTCTCCTTAAATCTCACTTGTTCACGTAGGTAAACCATACATAACCACAAAGTGCTAGCATCTCTCTCGTTCATCTTGATTTCTGACCCCTTCCACCTCCTTCCTCCATAGAAACATAGAAGCTTCCTCCATAAGCTCATCTCTTCCTCTTTCTTCCCCTCTTCTGCTCTAAATATTAATCCACCCTTTGACAGTTCTTTGGGATGAAATATACCCACACTGCTCATATTGTTAATGAGCTATTGTTTGTCTCTCATTTATATTATTGTTTGGCCTCTCATACTGTATTCATTTTTATTCCCCCTTCTATCTACTATTGTAAACAATTCCAAAATTAACTGTGTATTATGATTTGATCTCTCTCTCTCTCTCTCTCTCTCTCTCTCTCTCTCTCTCTCCTCCTTCTATAACATACCAACTTCCCCCTGTGTTCCCTAAGATCCTTTAGATCATATAACGGGATAGGTGAGAAACGACTACTTTCAAAGCTGTGATCAGGACCCAAACAACTGTGAAACTAGGGCAGGGAGACAACAGGGTTTTTAATCTTTTCCTGAAACTGCAGCTGGCAAACTGCATTTGAAAGCAAGGAAAATGCCTAAAGTTTATGATACCACGTAGGTCAGCTGCTTGTCATCAAGAATTCCACTTGATAGCACAAGCCCCTTGTCTAAGCAGCTCCTTGGATCCCTGCCTCTATTTTCTCTGCTGTCACAATGTGATATGAATAAGTGCTCTTGTTTTATCAGAAGCGCCTTGATTTACTGGGACCAAATTAACACACATGCATTCACTGTGCCTTCAGGCCAATTGAATCTGAGATGACCTGCACACCAGCTTGTCAGTGAGTCCACAGAATAAGCAACGCTGTGTCTCTTTTCAGGCACTAAGCTGCTGGCATCCTCACCAGGTTTGACCCGGCCTACTGCAAGAATACAGATCGCCTTTAACCTAATTGTCTATTTCTTCTTTAAAAAATGCCACAAGATTATTTCAGAGTGAAGGAGGCAGCTGGAGCTCGAGTTCGAAATGAAACACGTCCATTATTCCAGCATGCAGTTTTGCAAACATGTGGAGAGTACATGGGTAATAGAGTCAGTCCACAACAAAGGGATGATTGTATCCAGAACCCCACAACCTGAAATAAAAACTGATGATATATATTTTTGAACACAACCTAGAGACCCAAAATGAATCTGTAGGGCATATAACATCATTATTCTTCCATTATCTCCCCCAGCATTTGAAGTGTGGTTTTGGTTAGCAACATAAAAATCTTAGCTGCTAAAGGTAAACCGGTCTTGCGAGAAGCGATTGGAACACATGGTTTCAGTTTGCTCTCCTACATGTTTTTAAAAGCCTAATTTTACAAATAAGTATTCCCCCCCCCCGCCGCCCCTGAAGGAAGAGAGGAACCAAAGTCATAGTGCTGAAGCCATAGGGCTGAACATGGCAGCTGAAAAGGAAAATGGGAACGACGTTCCAGCTTGCCTCGCTTGAGGCGTGGGGCCAATTGGCAGCTGGCTGTGGGGAAGAGCCTGGAACAGAGAAGCTTTGACCCCATGTCACGTGAGTGCTGGGGATTCCCCTCTGGCATTCGTGTGCACAGCATGCTGTCAGAAGGGCTGGCACAGTGACCACAGTGAAGCCACAGTGCCCCCCCTTGGCCTCATCTTTGCACTAGCCAGCTGCAGAGAGAGAGAGGTAGCAGAACATTTACTTAGAATCTGTTTTGACCTTTTGAAAGCATGTGTGGTCATGTGGGAGTCTTCAGGCTTTAAACCCTTGTGTTCATGCCCTGCAGGGCAGCTGAATTCTGACCTGAGAATGTGAGTCTGAGGGCAGACGCTGAGGGCACAATCCTAACCTGAAGTTAAGCCGGCATAGGCCAGCAAAGTTTGGCTGGCACAAGGGCCACTGTAATCAGTCACGGATCCAGGGGGGTGCAGGGATGGCAAGCCGCATGGGCGCCGGGCAGCGGGGGGGCACCATTGTGCAGAGTCTGGGCACTTTTTGGCCCTTTCACCCTCCCGTGCGCCTGGAACGCTCCCAAATGGAGGTCTTCCGGGCACAGGGAGGCATGGCGGGGAGACGCATGGGGGCGGGGCGATGTGCCGGGGGCGCGGTTTTGTCGCCTTGCCATGGGGCACGCTCCCGGCCCGGACCGCCTCTGACTGTAATGCACGTTTGGACCACTTTTGGAGAGAAAGGCCAGCACACAGACATGTACCATCCTCCCTGACTTCAAAAGTGGTCCAAATGCGCTTTACGGTGGCCCATGTGCCTACCAAACTTTGCTGGCATAACTGTGCCAGCCTAACTTCAGGTTGGGATTGTGCCCTGAGACACATCTGAGAATGTGAATGCTTTCCTCAAGGTTAGGGTTTTTTGGCTGTAGAGACACAGGGGCTGGCTTATCTGCGATTATTTTCTGTGGCACTTCCCCCACTTAAGAACATAAGAAAGAACATAAGAAAAAGCCTTGCTGGATCAGGCCAAAGGCCCATCTAGTCCAGCTTCCTGTATCTCACAGTGGCCCACCAGATGCCTCAGGGAGCATGAGCACTTCAGCACCTCATTTCCTGGGGCTTTCCTTGGGGCATTCGAGACTTGTCGCTTCTGGCTTGGGGGTGGAGTTAGTTCCTGTGGGCCCACATGTTGGTCACTCTGCAGACTCTCTTGCTACCTTATGGCATTTTTCAAAGTGTGGAGTATGGTCTCAAGAAGGACCATGGGAAAGAAAGGGGAAAGGGAGGGTAATTCATGTATTTGTTCTGCCTTGCCTCCAAACACCATTTTGGCTGCCAAGCATATTCCCCCTGGAGAATAACACAGTGAACACGTTTTTTGTTTTGTTTTCAGATGGATTGTTTTCAGTCCCTGGCTTGAGGGACAGCAGAAACCTGAGTTGGTACCTCAATTCTGGTGGATGTATGGAGAGTCAAGGCCCAGTGTCAGTGGTGTATCTAGAGGGGGAACACAGCATTAAGTTTTCCAAGCAGCCACTCCTCTTTGGAGCCATTCCCGGAGGCTAGAGCAAAACAGAGGCTACGTTGGCTCCGAAGGGCTCCGAAGAGGAGTGGGAGTGGCTGCTTGCAAAACTTAATGCTGTGATCCCACTCTAGGAACACCTCTGCCCAGTGGGCCACTCAAAGAGTGTTGGCAGGGAGTACTAGAGCAACCTTTAAGGCTGGCCTTAAGCTCTCTGACAGTTGGCCCATTCCCATGGACCACTTGAAGTGCTTTTGCATCTTACATCATGCAAAGGGTGCTTCAGTACATTTCTGAACACTGTGTGTGTGTGTGTGCGTGCGTGCGTGCGTGCGTGCGTGCGTGTGTGTGTGTGTGTGTGTGTGTGTGTGGATACACACACACTGGCAGCCCAATCCTAAGTAGGGCTGGCATAGCAACGCTGGCACAGCAGGGCTGCATCCTAAGGCCATTAGGAGGCAGCAGCAATGCAGGGCAAGTGGAGGTTTCCCCCTTGCACCCAGGTAAGCCCTAGCCAGCACTGTGGGGCTGCTCGGATCTGCTCCTGCTGATTTGCAGGTGCAAGTCAACATGTGCAGCAATGGCCAGAACTGAACCCCCATCGCTGCTCACTGTGACACCCTGTTATGCCCCTGGCACGCCTCTGGAACACCCTTGGTGATGTCTGGCGCCGACTGAGCGCTGCCAGCGCTCAACTGGTACACAACTGGTGCAGCCAGTGGACGCAGCAGTGCACCGGCGCTACTGCTTGTGCTGGTCCAGCACCCAATTTGCCAGCACAGAAGCGCCTGAGAGCACATTTGTGACAGCGCTAGACTGGTGCAAGAGTTCAGCTCCGGCACAGCACAAGTATAGGATTGTGCTCTAAGTTCTATCTATATTCCTGTTCACAGTTGTTTTCGGATGATGATATCACTAGTCAGGTGAGGACTAGAATGTTTTTCTTAAGGATCTGCAACATGGCCTTCCAGATTGTGGAGGGATGGGGACGACATTTTACCTTGGGTCAGTGTGGGTAGTAATAAGGTTTAAGGGAATTGGAATCTGTATGTGCTGCCAGAAGCCATTTTACTACAGCAGAACTCTGTTCTGCTGTCAGAAACCCCTCTGCACGCTGGCCCAATCTGGCCGTAAGCCTCATTCTCCCCATAGTGCAGCAGGGGAAACTGAGGCTGAAGAATTAGGAAGAATTGATGGCAGATGTGGGATTCACGCTGGGGAAGTCCTGATTTGCAGCTCAGACTTTCAGCCACTGCATTATGCCACTTCATGTAACATGTGAATGTATCAAAACAGGTCATACGGCCCCACACCGTACATATTGGGGTCATACGGCCCAGCAGAACATATCTGCTATGGCATAAGTTCCACTTAGCCCCGTGGGACTTACTTTCAACTCAGCGCGCAGATAGTTTTATGCTCACGTGATGCTCTCTCATCTTCATATGCAGCCCATATTTAATCATTTATTCTGGCTTGCCTTTATCTCCTGGAGGCATCTGACACTTTTAGATCAAAGTCCAGTCAACAGGAATGGCATGTTTCACCCTCAGTAGGTTTCATGTTTTTAAAATTGGTAACTTGTGCTTAATAAAGTGGCCCAAGTTAAATCCTAAATACATTTTGCATATTCTTTGGAGGCAGTGCAAGGGTAAATAGGCTACCTCAGAATGCCAGATGGAGTGGCAGTGAGATTCAAGTATTTGGTTGTCTTGTGTGCCCCCTGAGGCATCTGGTGGGCCACTGAGAGTTACAGGAAGCTGGACTAGATGGGCCCTTTGTCTGAACCAGTGAGGCTTTTCTTATGGGTTCCCCGTATTCATTTGAGGCTGGTGGGGAAGCTTGGAAGGGAAATGTTTTCTCTTTCATAAGCCCTGTGATCTCCAATGGGTCTCCTTGGACCTGTGCCAACTCTTTAGCTGGCAGCAGTCCAATGAGATACAGAGGGCATGTTGGGTTGCTCTGGAGGGGACAGCATCTGACACAAGTCGATCATGCTGGGTGCCACCCACTCCAACATGCTCTTCCCTCCCTCTTTTTGCCCAATCCCCGTACCCCATTACGCCCATGCTGCTGACTTACTGAGGCCAGTGGGACTTTTCTGCCCTGCCGCCCAGGGTGGGGCCTCCATAGTATCTTCATAGTATCCAGATACGTGTGACTACGTGCACTTCTGGATCAGCATTGGTGATGCTGTACAGTGCATTCTACCCTTTTAAAACCTACATGCATTTTGCAGTGGGGGCAGTAGCAGCAAAACCTAGACGCCCCATACTAACTTCACCTATGAGTCTCTCACTGGGTTGCTATCCTCCTTAAGGGAATAGTGTCCCAAGTGAAGGTTGGGAATGCCTGCCCTGTGTGTGTGTGTGTGGGGGGTGACCCCTTGGTTGGAAAACACTGCTATGCAGGTTTCAAAGAAAAATATTGTACTTATAATTCATAGGCATGTACATCTTTGTTGGGAGTACAGGTCCTAGAGCAGTGAACCCTAGAGCTGTGGAGCAGTGAACCCTAGAGCTATTTGCATGGGTGTGTGAGACCTCATGGCAGGGTTGACGGAGGGTTGTACCAGCTCACGGAGACAGCTGCAGGCACATTGGAAGACCAGGAGGAGGGAAAGAAGAGGGGGAGGAAGGAAGCCAGGTAGGGACACACACCCATAGGTCAAAGAGGACAAGAGAAAAGAACTGAGATATTCTTCGAAGCATCTGCCTCCTGTCCAATACATTGCCCTCTGGTGTACTGCAGGTAGCATTGTGTCTACTTCGCAACAGGTTCTCTTTCCCATAGTTAGCTAAAGAGCCTTTCTTCCTGTATTGCTCAAAGAAAATGTGTTTTGATCTGCACAAACATTCGAATCTCATTTCTAATTGTCATCATGCACAACACTTAGAGAAGATGTTCCTTTCTTCCATCAGGATTCTATATATGGCATATATAATTTTGAGTTGTGAAGCCTTGCATACAAATAAATTGTCAGCTAGTGACCTTGTCAAGAGCCTGAAGGAAAAAAACAACACTTTTGCTCAATTATTTTACACTGAAATAGAAAATCCAACTTCAACTTGTGGCCATGGTCAAAACATTCATCATTCAACGTAATTAGTCTGCATTCTGTAAAATGGACATGTCAACAGCTAATGGGTGGGCAACCAAATGCCAACTGGCCTTTTTGCTCAGGCCTCACCTTGCAATTACCACATCTTTGGCCAAGTCCAATCTCTTCATCAAGTGCAATGTTCATTTTCCAATAGTGTCCAGCTAATTCATTGCCTATGCTGGGATGGGATGCTTACAAAGAGGGCATCAGCGCAACAGTATTTTCCTGTTTATCTGGTATTCGAAGGTATTTTGCCTCTGAATGTATAATGTAGCAATCATAGCTGATAGGTGGGGAGCTTCCATGGGTAGAAAGGGGGTATGGAGTATATAGGAGAATCGTGAAGTACATGAAGCTGAAGGAATATGTGTTGGGAGTGGCCTGGCACTGGAGGTAGGACTTGTTGTAACACTCCCACTGTTTGGCAGCACCAGCTGTACCCGTCCTCTTTTACCCTCCAAGCAACCAGTCAGCTTTACATGGTCCGAAGACAGCTTCGCACATTTTACAGTTCCACAAGACTTAAATTGACTTCAGAAAGCAACAGTTGGACTGAAAAAGCTACTGCTGTGTTTATCCAGTTCTTCAACATGAGGTTGGAGGAGAACTTGGCCAATCAATCTTATGTGGTGTCCAAAGTAAAAAACCAAAACAAAAACCCAGCAAACTCTTGAACTACAGCCAGAGAAGCCTGGGAAGAAGAAAAGAGGTTGCAATTCTCAATAGCCATTTGTGCCCTACTGGAGATGTCCTTGTCTGAACTATTAGCACTCCTAGAAGAATATATGGCACTGTGGAATGTTATTACATGAGGGGGTGGAGGACGGGGAAGCTGGGCCTGATTTGGGGTGGGGGGAGAGCAGGCAGGCAGGCAGGCAGGCAGGCACATAGCTCTTAACTACTCAAGACACAACTCAGCTCAGCTCAGCAGCTGAATTCTGAGCTTCTTGCTTGAAGAACTCATAGGAGATCACAACTGGGTTCCATTTCTCTCTAAATGCATGGTGAGGTGTAATGGCCAACTTCTATCCAACTTTACAGCGCTGGTGCAGCCGTGCCAAAGGGGTATGTGCCACATCCTGCAGTGGACGGGCTCTCATGGAGGAAACGTTTGTTTCCTTTCCTTGGGGCTGCATTGCAGCTACATCAGCACTGGTAAATTGGGTAGGATTGGGCCCTAATGTGCTACTACTCAGATTTGTCCAAAGGGATTGCCTTTCAGCATTCAGATCTATATCTGTTTCATAATCATACATTATCAGTCAAAGGTGACATAGCCATAAACAATCCATCCATCAGAAGTGACATATCAACATCAACTGGAGACATCAAAAGAGATGTTCTTTTCATTTCTGAAAAGCAAACTCACCAGGAACCAGAGGGCTGAGCCTTTAAAAGGATTTAAAAACCAACAATCTGCTAATAGCACTTGTGCCAAGAAAAATAGTATGACATTTCCAGTAACTATAAATTAGTTGTTAACTTTGCAAAGTTTTTTGTTTGTTTTTTGTTTTCAAGCTTTGGACATAAGTTCCAAGAAGAAGAAGAAGAAGAAGAAGAAGAAGAAGAAGAAGAAGAAGAA
>JAJKFI010000004.1:34562971-34575684 GCA_029204185.1 Lerista edwardsae | reverse complement strand
AGAAGAAGAAGAAGAAGAAGAAGAAGAAGAAGAAGAAGAAGAAGAAGTTCAAGTTGTCCAAGGACAACACAACTGAAAGAAACTCCTAAATGAGAGAATGTGTGTGGGACTTCTTAAATTCCAGGACATCTGAATGTCTATCTTGCTTTTATTTACATTTCTAGTCTACACAGTCCCCAAAGCTTAGAACAGGTAATATTTTATATAATACAGGATAAAATGCTTCTCTACCACAGGAAAAAAGTGACACATACTTTTAGCCAACATCTTAGCATCCTGAAGATTGAATCCAGGTCACCAAATGCTTGCTCAGATGGGCTTTATAACAGTTCCCAAAAGACAATTAATCCCAATTTAGACATCCAGATTCTAACACGGTACAGTCCTCTCAAGGAACAGACCATTTCAGTACGCACATATTTTTTCACAAGGGGACTTCAGACAAGTGACCAATGTTTCAAACAATCTTTCAAGATGGTAGAGTCCTGCAAGAAGTGTATAATGTATGTGGCCACATATTTGAATCAATCTCAGACTTTGGTTTTAATTAGTTCCCGGAGGAAGAGCACCGTGAACAATCATTTACAGCATTTGTTTTCTGAACATATCATGCAAACTAAGGCCTGGGCTGCTGATCTTTCTTAGACAGTGATGGAATGTTCTCTTCCATGAAGCAGTTCACTGACCAAGACGAAAGGGTCATTTCTGTTTGGAAGCATGCAAAAACCTTCCAAAAAAATTCCAAGCATTATCTGCAAAGCAAGGAAGCCAAAAACCAGTTCCCACTAATGTTTTTATATGATAGCAGGAAAAATTAAAATTATTGGAGAATCCAGAAGCAGTGTCTTATCTACTTATTTCAATGTACTGTGTAGGAGGGGGAGGAAGCCTCTTGACTACACTTTCATGCCATAAACTGTAATTAGGTGCTTTCTAGAGCTTTCCAATATTGTAGAACAACTTTCAAAATAAGCAACTAAAATGTATCCCTGATTTGGGGTGGGGGGACAAGCCCTATCATTTCCTTATGTTTCAAACTGCTGTAAGATGTTCTTTCTTCATTTAGTTTAATTCTATCTCCACCCAGTGGTCAGTCAGCATATTGGCAATGAACATGGGCCAATACTAAATGCATGTCCATACTAAAAAAATATACAGGCAACTGTATATTTTATTCCTAGTATAAAATATACAAGGACATAGGACTGTAGGATGGAGCAGGGAGACCTGAGTTGGAATTCGTCCTCAGCCCTAGAACTCATATCAACGTCTTCCTCAACACTCATATTCAATTCCCATTGTCAGTATCTTCCTAGAAAACTGGAGGCAGCGGCCACAGATCGCAGACTATTACATCTGATACGTGCACTCTACTCAAACACATCACTTAAAGTATGATGTTCCTCTAAGGGGCACTATACAAACTTGACCCCCACTACTAAGGGAGTTAAACAAGGGTATGTTTTGGCCCCTACTCTATTTAACTTCTATATAAATGACCTGACAGACTTTATGAAATCTTCTGACTTCCATCCTCCATCCCTTGCTTCACGGAAAGTGTCTATACTTCTGTATGCAGATGACACTGTAATTTTATCATGGACCCCAGTAGGTCTGAAGAGGGCGCTACATAGATTTAGTCAATATTGCTCCATTAATCAACTTGAGATTAATTACCAAAAGACAAAGGTGATAGCCTTTGGCAAAAGACCTAAAGAAAGAGTTTGGAGCATAAATGGCCATAAGATTGATCAGGTCAAGACTTATAAATATTTAGGAGTTATGCTTAGCTATTGGGGGTCGCGGGTCCCACACCATGAGTATGCTGCCAAAGTGGGACTTCAAACTGCCCAGGCAGTCATAAAATTCACAAGAACTAGAGGCGGACAATATATCCCAGCAGTTATTAAGCTTTTCCTTGCCAAAATTCTACCTCAACTTTTATATGGAACATCTATAGGACCGCCTTCCACCAGTTTTACTCCCTTAGAACGAGTGCAATCTAAATTTCTATGCTCTATTTTTCAAGTTGCCAGCTATGCCTCAAACTGCAGCCTTCGCTTAGAGACCGGGCTGATTTCAGTGGAGGCCAATGTGACTCTTTATTCACTTTATCACTGGTTGAAACTCCAGCGATTACATAAGGGCATAGCCCCTTTAATTTTGCGGGATAACTTTCAATCAAACTGGGTGAAGATGGTTCACTCCAAGTTGGGTCTCTTGGGGTTCTCCCCTGAGGCTATAATGTCCATGGGCCTGGATCAAGCCAAGACAACTATTAAGCAGAGAATTTTTGATGTTGAGAGGCAAAAAGATCTAAGTCAATGCCCTAATTTCCTCTCCTCTGAGGAAAGTAAATATGTACTTAAGCCTTCTCCTTTTTTGACATCTTTAGAAATACCACAACACAGGAGGGTTTTCTTCCTCGCGAGATGGGGGCTTCTTCCCTCAGCGGTCCTTGAGGGAAAACTAAATGGAAAACCCCTAGCAGAAAGGCTTTGCCCTTGTGGCTTGGGGGAGATAGAATGTTCTGAGCATGTTTTATTTAGATGCTTATTTTATCAAAGTATCCGTGAAAAATTCCCTTTAGTTAAGAAATTTCCGAGACTCGAGGCCAGGGAATTGTCCAATCTGCTATTAACAGGGTATAACGACCAGGTATCTAAACAATGTGCCAGCTTTCTTGCAGCTGCAGTTAAAATCTGAAAAGTATTGGTGGCTCAAGAAAAAGACAACAAGTTTAGGATATTATCTGATAATGTTCTGTTATCTCTATGTATGCTCAATTTTTAAAAACTCTATATGTTCAGTAGTGCCTTGATATTGAGCTATGATGTTACCTTCTTCCCGTAACGTAATATGTTTACCTTTTTTATATTGTACTCCTTGGTTATATGTTTTTACATCTAAGGTTTTGTTTTAATGTTTGATATTTCTGGTCTTTGACCGTTTAAATAAAGAACTGAACTGAACTGTATCTTCCTAGGATTCTTCTTGCAATGATTCTGGCCTAGAGATGTCCACACCCAACTGGATCTTCAACCTCACCACCACAAAAGGGGAAGGACAATGCACCACACGTTGGTAAGCACAGAGGGAGAGGGAATCCTATGCTTCAATGTACTGATGCTGCCTCTCCCTCTAATGTCTCTGACCGCCCCCTTCTGACCCTCAAAGATTATCAAATGTATTTCTGCTATCAACTGTGTTGCTTGTGTTGCCCTCCTTCTACAGCAGCGAAGAGCTGGGACTGTCTGATCCCTTTTGGTGAATGCCAGGGACCCCAACTATTGTTCCTGCTGGCCAAAAAAACCTCTTTGAAATCCTTTTTGTTTTTCAGGACTGCACCATTGCCATGGGGCAGTGGTGTCATCCAAATGATTTAGGAACAGGTACTCACTTTTGATTGGCACTTGTCAGGGTCCGCCCACCGGAAGTGACATCATAAGCCAGATGTGATGTCGTGGCAGGAAGTGAGGTCATAGCCAGAAGTGATGCCGTGGCAGGAAGTGAGGTCATAGCCGGAAGTTATGTCATGATTGTTGCCATGGATGTGATCATGTTTGTAAGAACTTCAGCTTGTGGTTAGTGTTGATTTAACTTCTAGTGCTTTGTTTTCTAGAGATGTGTATAGACATATTTTGCTTCAACTGTTCCCTGGTTAAATAGCAGGCTAGACTGTACTAGATTGGGAGCCCTTTTGGGACAGGGAGCCATTTAACTTTAATGTTAAATGCAAGGAGCCGGCAAGGAGCAGGAGGGGGAACGGGCGCCCACCAGGCCGCGTGACCATGTGGGCGCCCGACCGAGCGCCAGGCCAGCCGGCCGGCAAGGAGCAGAAGGGGGAACAGGCGACCAAAAAAAGACGGCATGGGGGCTGGGGGAAGGCTGCAGGAGGAATCGGGATGCTGGATCTGCATGGCTGGAGGGAGCGGGAGGCCCAGGCAGCCTACCTTCTCACGCTTGCTGCCTTATTCCCAGGTCTCCCTCGCTGCTGCTGCTGCTGCTGCTGCTGCTGCCGCTGCCGCCGCCTTCAGTCCTCTCGCTCCGCTGCTGCTGCTGCCGCCACCACCACCACGCTTCCTGCCCTCCTTCCTGCCTCCTCACAGAAAGTGCAGGCAACGGCTGCGGGTGTGCAGTACGCATGTGCAGCTGCTGAGCCAACCAGCCGATGGGGCCAGCTTCGAGTGGGCGGGGCCAGCTCAACTTCTAGGAACTGGTACTCACGTAGTGGTGCGTAGTGGGTGCATGACATCACTGCCATGGGGTATTGAACCCCTGCAGCCGTCCCAGAAGAAGCCCATGTGCCTTTCCCAGCCAGGTGTGCCTGCTTGCAGTGATGCAAGCTGTTAAATGCCACATGAGATGCACTTTGCCTGTCTCCTGCTGTGGCTGGGTGTGGAACAGCCTCCAGGGGGGGCTCTAGACCTTCCTCCCCCTCTTCGTTTTGTCCCAGTCTTGGGTGCTTCTGGCCAGCCATGCAAAACCTAAGAGCCATGCTGGTTAGGGCAAATCCCTTGGCTGGGTCTGGACCCATCTCGCCTGCTCCCATCCTGTGCCTTTGTGCACTGAGCTACCAACACCCAGCTTTGCCTGAGTGCTGCTGAGTTGTGACTCGTCCTAGTCCCTCTTCTTGTCAAAAGCATCCTTTCAGCTGGCAGGTGCCCCCATGGGGATGTGAATGGGGAGACCTGTATGTTGGCTTCACATGGATGCCCGTTTTCTACTCTTTCTACTCTTGTTCTGCTCAGATGGTATTTCTGGATATTTGTGTTTGCATGAGTGAAATGTGGGGACACATTTCATTTCATTTCATATTATAATATTGGCAGAATTAGAACTGCCACTGTGGAACCTCTATCCCACTCAGAGGAATCCCTAGAGTTTGTGTCACCCAGTATGAGAGCTCATTGTGTCATCTCCATGATGGACCATCCCCATGTGTGATCTGCACCAGATCATACAGAATAAATTGCAAGGCCAATTATTATTGGTTCCCTGCTGTGTCATAATTGGCTCTCAGAACCATCATTGGCTTTCAGAACAATCTGTCTCATTGGTCTGTTTTGAGTTAGGAAAATCCACTTTTTTTACATAAGACAGTTGTGTTTTCTTTTTCTGGTTATTTGGCTATACCTTTTGATAGAATACGGATACAGGTGGATCTGCAATATCTGCAGCTTCAGGACCTGCAGATTTCAGAATCCCAGGGGGAGGGACCTACTTGGATTCACCTCACTTCCCCAGGCCTTAGAATGCCTTGTCTATATATATAAAAGATAATGTTTGTCCGTTTGTCCGTATGTTCCGCATAGGCTCCGCAACGCCTGGACCGATCGACACGAAACTTGGCACGCAGACATCTTGCGGCCTGGCGACAAACGCTGCGGGGGTCACACACCCCTAGGACCCCCCAGGGTGCAGGAGGGGGTTGAAATGTAAACATGATCGCAAACAGCCGACATCGGTGTCGAATCCATCGTTTCCGGGGTTGCCGCGACAAACGGCGATGCTCCCGATGCCGATGGAGTCCGGGTTCGCCCCCCCCTCGGCGTGGGGGGCGAGAAGGGGTGCAAAACAAAACATCCACTATGCCCTGCTGGAACGCCTGGACCGATTACCACCAAACTTGGCATGTGCATGCCTTGTGGCCTGGCCACAAACACTATGGGGGTTGGGGCCCCCTAGCACCCTCGGGGATGGGGGTGCACAGGGGGCCCCACGTGAAAATGGTCGAAAATGGCCGAAATTGGCATGGAATCCATTGTTTCTGGGGTCATCGAGACGAGTGGCGATGCTCCTGACTCCGTTGGAGTCCGGGTTTGGGCCCCCCTCAGCGTGGGGGGCCAGAAGGGGTGCGAAACGAAATGTCCAACATGCTCTGCTGGAACGCCTGGACCGAATGGCACCAAACTTGGCATGCGGATGCCTGGTGGCCTGGTGACAAACACTGCGGGGGTCAGGGCCCCCTACCGCCCCCGGGGTGGGACTACGCAGGGGGCCCCATGTGAAAATGGTCAAAAACGGCCAAAATCGGTGTCAGATCCATAGTTTCTGGGCCGCCGAGAAGAGCGCTCATGCTCCCAATGCCGTTGGAGTCCAGGTTCGGCCCCCACTTGACATGGGGGCGAGAAGGGGTGCGAAGCAAAACGTCCGCCATGCCCCGCTGGAACACCTGGACCAATTGACACCAGTATGCTTTACGGTCTGGGGACAAACACTGCGGGGGTCAGACCCCCCTTGCGCCCCCAAGGGTGGGGGTGCACAGGGCCCCCCATGTGAAAATAGTTGAAAACAGCCAAAATCAGTGTCAAATCCATAGTGTCCGGGGTCGCCGAGACAAATGGCGACGCTCCCGATGCCGTTTCAGTCCATGTTTGGGCTTGGGATAATTTGTTGCCTGGGCAACGCCAGGTAAAAAACGCTAGTAAGACATAAAAACATCACTTTCCGTTTCCTCCAGGAAACCAGAAGTTGCGTCTTTTTGGCTGAAATGGCCGTTCTGAGGTCTGCTGAGGTTGCAGCTCAGTTCTGGTTGGACCCAGAGGGTGGGAATGGGCCCCGAATCAGCAGATTTCAATACCCGCAGATTTCGATAACTGCAGGGGTTCCAGGAATGACACCCCTGAGGATATCAAGGGTCCACTATATTTCAATTGTGGTGTCACCAGCACCACCCCCACCCCACGTGTGCTGCCTGGTGCGTCCACATGCTCCTAGTGATGCCACTGCAGGGGCCCAGGAAGTCGTGAAGCCTGATGTCAGCAGTGGGCCCTGCTCAGCCAGGGCTTGTGAAGCCTCTGTCTGTGCAGTGATGCCAGGCCTATAAAAGAGCTGGCAAGGTGAGTGCTGGACCTGGAGGCCTCTGGAGTGGACTGTCACTTCAGGTGGAGCACGGGGCATACTGGAGAGCACGCACAAGACTCCAGCATGCTACTTTTGGTGGCCTGACTGGTACTGCGCCCTGAGAGGATGCCTCATAAGGCGAGGGCATTCTGGAAGGCATTAAAAAGGCTGCTGTTCCCTGACCACACTGCAGTTCCAATTGCACGTACAGCAGGATGCCCAAGAGGCAGGAGTGCAGTAAGACATTAGATTTCTTTGCTTCACTCACAGTCACGTCCCAATAATGTCTGAACCAATATCTTGTCCATCTGGTGCGAGAACTTCCAGCGCATTAACAGTGTGACTTCAGCTGTTGGACCAAGTTCATCTCTATTCACTCAGCAGTAACCCAATTGGATTTATCCCACTGTGTTTTCTGTGGCTATAGCAACCCATCAATTCTTTTCTTTGTGGTCATTTTGTTTGCTTTCATCATCCTGGAGCTGCCACTATTTTTTTGTTTTAATGGTTTTCACACTACACTAGTGTAATAATTATCAATGTCTCTTTTCTGCTTTCCTCTTAGACTCTTGGAACATTTAAACCAGCAAAACCCTGTGAGCAATTCAAAGCAGTTGGGTTCTCAGACCTAGCTGATTCAGTAGATGTTTTTGACAGCTATATCAATCCCCAGCATATCAGAGCTCAGACTGGTTATTCATGGCCTGTAATCAGCTTGGACAACTAGATGCAAATTAAGGGGTGAGTTTGCAAGGGTTGTTTTTTTGTTTTGTTTTTGTTGTTTTTTGCTTCTGTGTCCTGTCCTGTGTTTTTCTTTGGCTGTTAAACATACAGCTTGTTGGCCCATAATAATGTGCAAAGACCTGTTCCAGTGCACCTATTTATGTTGAAACCTCTTATCAAAAGAAGCCTAGATTCGTGCCTTTATGAATTTATTACTGATTAATCAGGAGAAGATTTCTCTTTTATTGCAGGCCCCAAGTCATGGCAGTGCCTGGGTTAATTTATGAAAGCACTTGGGAGATGCACAGTAAAGCACATTAGGTCAACCGCAGTAACATAAATTAAATATATCTGACAATAATGCCCACTGAAATGAAAGAATGCAATGCAGCAATTGCTCCATTTGTTCCACACATAAAACACATCCTTATATGAAGAGAGTCTGTGGTTTTTGAAGTATTACGATCAGAAGCTTTCCAATCGAAATGTCATACACTCTCACTTTGCTATATGAAGTTTGAGATAAAGATTGCTGTGAGGATCACAAAGTGTTTAGTTTAAATGGGGCAATTATACCGTGCTGTGCTGTGCGAACCCCCTAACCTTCTACCTCAGTGCAAATCATTTGTGGTTGTTTAAATCTCAACATTTGCAAGCATGCACTCTAGATATAATGATGATTTCCCACTGATTTTGAAGGACAAAATTGAATTTGTATATATGTGTGCTAGTAAGGTATGAAATAGCTACTCTACAGTAGCAATTGAAGCTATATCATTAATATACCTAGTATATGTTCTGCGTCCAGGGGCTGTTACAAGCTACCACCACATGGGGTCCTCTTTTCCCAAAGTTACAGTCATCTACTTCTAAACCAGACAATACCTTTAAATATCAAATGTGCTTCCATTCAAACACCATTTTTGGCATGTCAGAACAGAAAGAAAAGAGAATCAAAAAAGGGTACCGATATCTTTTATTGGCTGTACATTGTTCTGGAGAAACAGTTTGCATTTTTCTGACATGCAGCCACAATGAAAAGTAGCTGACATTATTACCATCAGTGGATAATAACCAGTGGTGTCATCTACAAATAAGGAATGGGAACGCTGGGTGGGACTTGGGTGGGACTTACGCGTGATTGGCAGCCTGCCCGTTTCGTTCCGCGGCTGCCCTGACCGCGGGGGGGCTGCCCCCGGTTTGCGCACCCCACCACTGCTCGCCCAGGCTCTGGCGCGCCCCCCACCCATCCCTCCTGGTGAGCAGGCGCCCCGCCGATGCCACGGCAGCCGCGGAACAGGACGGGCGGGCAGCCAATCACGCGGAAGTCCCATGGAAGTCCCGCCCAGCATTCCCATTCCTTATTTGTAGATGACACCACTGATAATAACATATCCACCAGTATTTCAATAACAGGGACACTCCTGTGAATGAGTGGGAGGGGCTTAGGGTAGGATCTGGCAGCACAAAGGTATTGCTGGGCAGAGAAAAGATAAGAAAAGCCCTGTTGGATCCATCCAAAGGCCCATCTGGCAGCCCAATCCTGAACTGCCCGGCCGCCCGGGAGTGCAGTGTTAGCTAGGCGGCTACCACTGCTTCCTGCAGGAGCCAGGCTTCCCGGTAACTGCGCAGGGTTGCCAATGGGGCTACTTGCTTCTGCACCGGCTATTTAGCTGGGGCAGAATGGAGGGCCTCCGAATAAGGCTGTGTGGCCTTACTCAGAGGTCAGGAACTGGAGGTGAGAGTCACTGCCCATCCCTCCTTTGCTTCACTCACACACACACCCCCGCTGGAACACCTATACCTGTCCCACCCACACTGGCCACATTGCTGGCAATCAGCACACTTGCCGCTGGCTGGCGATGGGTGCTCCCGCTTGGATACCCATGGCCAGTGCCACCATGGTGCCGCACCATGGTGCTGCCACCATGGCTTACCACTGGCATTGGAGGTGCTTTATGGTGCCATGCGTGATAGTTGCCTGGTATGGGCATACTGCCCACGCCAACCAGGATTGGTCCCTAAATCTGATTCCCACAGTGACCCACCAATGGCTTATCTGAAATTCACGAACAATATGCAGAAAGCAGGAACTAAAAGTGCTGGCCAGATGACAAATACTGTGAAGGTCAAATGGACAGTTTGAGATGTTACTACAGTATAAGCACAATAGTGTAGCTGGGGGTGGCCGGAACCAGGTGATAGGCGACATGATGATGCCAATTGCTTACATAGACACTCTCCACCTCTGCGCATGCCTGGCCCTGGCTCCAGAAACGGCTCTATTTTGAGCCATACAGGAGCCAAGGTGGGCAGGAGGGCCCATTTTGTGCCGCTTCCAAGCAGGTACACGCTGTCACCACCACCACCCCAGCAGAGACAGCAGAAAACTCCTACTCCGCAATGGTGGGGCAATAGACCTGGCCTAGCTATGCTGCTGTATAAGCATGTGATTGAGGTTAGTGTGTTTGATTTTTATTCAGTAAATCACATATTCTGCTCTGCCAGCCTGGAGAGCTAATCAATGTCTTATCTATTTGAAATATTTCTACCTACAAACAGATCATTCTTCACCTTGAAATTGTCATAGCATTTGCTTCTGAGAGAAGCATTTCCAGAAGGGGCATCACCTGCTTTAAAGAAAAAAGAAAAAAGAACCTTATATTTTAATCAGTAGGAAAAGCCAATCAGCCAAAGTCAGCTTGACCCTCTTTAGGAAATTAGAACCCCCCCCCAAAGCTTCTGAGATAGTAACATCAGAGGTTGCATTTTACATCAGATGCTTGCTTCAGTAGAAGGCTGCTTAATGGATTGTTGTGGTATTGCTATGATGCTCTGGCAAAGTTCCACACTACTGTATTATTCCTGAAACATTTGAATGAGAACCTTGAAAAAAAGAAGTCAGTGACCAAAAATAATCGCTGTCAGTAAGAATGGTTCATGGAACTTTGGAATAGCACAAATCAGTGTGCTTTTCTCCACTGCAACCCTACAGTAGCAATCTGCTTGCCGTGTCATTCCCATCTCTACTGTCTATGATGGTGAGCCCTTTTCCCCATTGGTTCCCCACTAAACACAATTTCTATTTACCCATGTCAAGCTGCCATATCTTTTGACCATAACACCAGGACCAAATCCTGGTCTGCAGCTGTACTAATGACCTGTGCTTACGCGGTTTGTCTTCCTGCAGTTTCCTCTTGTCCTGCTTTACTTCAGTTCTTGCTTTCCATTAAAAGATTTCATAGGCAATCTAGACAGATAGAAATACCCGAAGGATTGCTTTTTTTTTTTTTTGCCTTTGCAGAATTTGAAAGCTCCCCTTGTTGCAAATATTGCAGTGCTTTGACAATTATGTTGTTTGGTTTAGACTGTTGTTGTTGCCATGACCCTACAAAGTTCAGACTTAATTAAGATGTACCCTTTGTTGAATCAACCTACCTGTGGAAAAAGGCTTTCAAATTCTGCAAAGGAAAAAAGAAAGATCAGGCAAATCTGGGACATGACAAAGAACAGTGCCTAATGCTCTAATGAATAGAAGCAACAGACATTACTCTTAATTATTTCATCTTCTAGTCCAAATCAAATGGATTCTCTCCCTTTCACCCTGTCTTTGGTAGAACATCTCCCTTTGTCTCAGTGATCCACTGATTTATGCCTATGTATAAAAGCACAGTGCATACTACTCTTTTTGTAGCTTATTCTGATCATTTTTTTCGAGCTGTGTGAATCTCAGTGCATTACTAATGCTTTGCTAATCTTAGAAATGTACTTGGAGGTTTTTTTTTCAGATAATTTATCAAATCAAGAGGAAACACAATGCATCCATTATTTAGGAGGCTGGTGCCCCTGCTCCTTAAATCATTGTTCTACAAAGCTAAAGCAGAATTAAAATTCATAGCACAGAAGAAGGAACACAATATAAAGTGCATCATTAGCAAGCAAAAGGAGACAAGAAAATAAATTCTTTTCTCTTTGGAATTCTTCGAAAAGGTCAACAGGCACGTGGATGTGGGTGAACCTATGGATATCATATACCTGGATTTTCAGAAGGTGTCTGACACAGTCCCCACCAAAGGCTGCTGAAGAAACTTCACAGTCAGGGAATAAGAGGGCAGGTCCTCTTATGGATTCAGAATTGGTTGAGGGCCAGGAAACAGAGAGTGGGGGTCAATGGGCACTTTTCACAATGGAGAGAGGTGAAAAGCAGAGTGCCCCAGGGATCTGTCATGGGGCCCGTGCTTTTCAACTTGTTCATAAATGACCTGGAGAGAGGGATAAGCAGCGAGGTGGCCAAGTTTGCGGATGACCCAAAACATTTCCAGGTGGTGAAGACCAGAAGGGATTGTGAAGAGCTCTCTCCAAGTTGGGGGAATGGGCAGCCAAATGGCAGATGCGTTTCAATGTAGACAAGTGTAAAGTGATGCACATTGGGGCAAAAAACCAAAAACTTCACCTATAGGCTAATGGGTTCTGAGCTATCTGTGACAGAAGAGAGATCTTGGGGTGCTGGTGGACAATTCAATGAAAGTATTGACCCAGTGTGCGGCAGCAATTAAGAAGGCCAATTCCATGCTTGGGGTAATTAAAAAGGGGTTGAGAATAAAACAGCCAATATTATCATGCCATTGTACAAATCGATGGTAAGGCTGCACCTGGAATATTGTGTACAGTTCTGGTTGCCGCACCTCAAAAAGGACATAGTGGAGCTGGAAAAGGTGCAGAAGAGAGTGATGAAAATTATTATGGGACTGGGGCACCTCCCTTATGAAGAAAGACTGCAGCGTTTGGGGCTCTTCAGCCTAGAAAAAAGGCGCCTGAGAGGGAACATGATTGAGACATACACAATTATGCATGGAAGGGATAGAGTCGATAAAGGGATGTTCTTTTCCCTCTCTCAAAACACCAGAACCAGGGGGCATCCGCTAAGACTGATGGTTGGGAGAGTTAAAACAGATAAAAGGAAATACTTTTTTACCGAGCGGGTAGTTAATCTGTGGAACTCCTTGCCACAGGAGGTGGTGATGGCATCTGGTCTAGATGCCTTTAAGAGGGGATTGGATGGATTTCTGGAAGAAAAGTCAATTGTGGGCTATAGGCTGTTGCCGAAGCGAGGGAGAACTCACACAGACCAATATGATCAATAA
>JAJKFI010000004.1:34529118-34562961 GCA_029204185.1 Lerista edwardsae | reverse complement strand
CCCCCAATCCCATAGTCCCCAGCGAAAACCAATCTTTCCACAACACCAGGCCATGATGGGTTGTGCAACCTCCTTACATTAGTAGTAGGCTACTTCAGAGTACCGGGTGCAAGGGAGTGGCAACAGGATGCAAGCATCTTGTTGTCTCATGCCTCCCTGGGGCACCTGGTGGGCCGTTGTGAGATACAGGAAGCTGGACTGGATGTTCTTATGTTCTTAAATTGCTGTGAAGCATTTCACAATTCTGCATTTCAGGCCAATGTTTCAACATAAACTGCATAAAGGTCATCAGGCATAAGCAACCCGATTCACAGCTCATTAAGAGCAAAACCACGTGAGTTTCCTGGATTTCCTATGTCAGATCCTTGCACAGAGGAATATCATATTTCAGACTGGCCTGTATATTATATGGTTTCAAAGAACAGTCATTTATGGCAGTAACTGAAAGTGATTCTGATGGAACATAACTCATTGGTTTGGTTTGATAAAGGACTACAGACAATTTGACTCTCTCTGTTACTCATCTTTTTTGTCAATGCAATTATCATCACCTCAGCAAAGTCTGTATGTGGGCTTCTGACAATCATTTATGTTATCTATAATAAAAACTGGACAGCAACTTTTCCTTGCTTTTTTAGCTCTCACCTCTGCTTTTGCTCTGATGGAGAAAGAGAAGTTATGGGCCAGGAGTGTCAAATATAAACGGGATATGGCCTGCAGAAACTCTTTGTCCAGCCCAAGTGATAATGGGGCTCTTCCAGCACCACCACCAGCTGTTCTTAGCTGCTGAGTTGTGAAATGACACCGGGGGAGGGGCAAAAGTGGTACTGCTCAAATGCCAGCTCTGGGACAGCCCAATTACGTCACAGGCCACACTTTCAGCAGTGCTGCTTCTGCTGAAGTGTCACTACTGAAAGGGAGGCTTGCATAACTGGGCTCTACTTCTGTCAAGGGGCTAGAAGAGAGAGAGAAGGAGGCATCAGAAGGTGAGGAATGAATGGTATGGGGTAAAAAGCAGACCAAGAGGGGTGAGAGAGGGGAAAAAGGACGCACTGCCAAGTTACTCTCCCAAGGTACAGGGAGAGCCCAATTATCACATAAGCTGCCCTTTCAGAAGCACCTCTTCTGCCAAGGCATCACTTTGCAGGAAACCTATCAGCTATTGAGCTGAAAAAGTGATGCCTTGGCAGAAGTGGTGCTGCTGAAAAGGTTGCACATGTGAAAATTGCTCTGTGATAATCTTTGAGCCCTATGATAAACATCACATTCTTTCAGTCCTCTGCCCCACTTCCTGAGAGTGTTTCTGGCTTCCGTTTTGTAGTCAGCAAAGAGCCAGCGAGACCCAGGAAGGCTGCAAACACCAGCAGGTAAGTAATGTGTGCAATGGGGGAGTGTGATGGGAGCATGATTTTTAAACTGTGGATAATGGATCCGCAGATACAAGGGGATGCCTGGATTTTCTAGCATTCATAAAAGATCATAAAAGTTCAGATGTGCGTTGCTTAGTGACATTCTGACCAACAATGGACAGCATATACAACGGTCCATCGTTTGTTTGCTATAAAGCAAATCTTTCTGTTGGTGGTGTTTGTAGTGTCCATAGGAAGACCCAGAAGCTTCCTCTGGATGATGCCAGGCCTTCATGAGCCTCAGAATGGCTGCTGAAGTCTCCGGAAGCCACTTCTGGGTTTTAGAAAAACTATTTCCAGTTTGCTTCTGAAAACCAGAAGTAGCTTCTGCAGGCTGTTCTGAGGCTCATGAAGGCACAATGTGACCTGCAGGAGAGCTCAGGGGCCTCCTAAGGACAATACCAACACCACCAAGATAAGTGTTTATACATTTGTTGCTTCATGACAATATTGCTTAACAAATGGGTTATTAGAACATAATCCTGTTATCAAACAATACATATGTATACATTGGTGATACGAATTTCCTTTGTCTTTATTACTCAAGATTTATCAAGGCAGTAGGAACTATACAGCCAGTCTTGTCTTCATACTGCTGAAACTACAGTAAGTGAAGGGTGATAGATTACCAAAGAGATATGATTAAATCAGTGATGGGATCTGGGAATAAGGAAGCAGAACGCTGGGTGGGACTTATGCGTGATTGGCTGCCCATCCATTCCGTTCTGTGGCTGCCCTGGCCTCAGGGGGGGCCCTGCTCGCCAGGGGGATGGGTGGGGGGCACGCCGGGTGCCTGGGCAAGCAGCGGTGGGGCGCACCAACCGGGGACAGCCCCCCCGAGGCCAGGGCAGCCGCAGAATGGGACGGGCTGCCAATTACGCGTAAGTCCCGCCCAGCGTTCCGCTTCCTTATTCCCAGATCCCACGGCTGGATTAAATTTTAAAGCAAATGGCAATACATAATGAGTAGGCTAGCAGCCCAATCTAAACTAAATTTACAACAGAGGTTCTGCAGTGACAGTTCTAAGTCTTGGAACATGCAATGAAATGAAATGTATGAGTTCAGTTATGGTGGCTATGTGATCCCACCTTGTTTTCCCCAATCTGTGGATCAGATAAAGTAGATGAAGTTGATGAATAGTAGATGAAGACAATATTAATAGGCAATATATGCACAAATTCAGTATTTATTTCTTTTGGTAAGACTCCAACTTTCAGTGAGGAGCAAATACAAAAATGGCTTTGGATTCAGAATCCAAAACTAGGATTCAGTATCTAAAACTAGGATTCCTGCCCCAAAGTTTCTCATAAACCTGGTGTCTTACAGTTCTCTTGTTCGTTCAAGACCCTTCAAGATGGCCTTTATATCCGGTCTTCTGCCTCAGTTTCCTCTTTTCCTGCAAACTGCAGTCCTGTTAAACAATTTGAAGGGTTATCAAGAGGTTGTCTATCTCTGAAGACCCTGAAAGACCTCCAGAAGTGATCCTTCTGCCTCAGGCCTTCAAGCAATTAATATACATATGATTACTCATGTCTAGGTTTCTCCAATCCCTAGGAGTAAGGATTAAAAATACACAGTAAGATCTGAGATAGTAATGAGTGGCAAATTATTACAATGGTCAAGAAATCTTTGACGATGTTTGCTTTTCGCAGGGATAATGGTCTCCCTAATGAAAATGCAATAGTCTTCCAGTAGTGTAGAGTTGTAAACTGTTGCAAGTAATTATGTCCATTATAATATTGAATACTTAGAATTATGGCCATGTTTTGCCAGCTTTCAAGAGCCCCCTAGGACTTATAACAGAAAACCAACTGGGCCGGTCCACTTATGAGGCCAGATGAAATAGCCATTATGAATTGGGGAGGAGGCCCTTTATTTTATGCCTGCCCATTAGCACCCCGGGCCTGCTGCTTGCTGAGCTGCTCTTCTTGGTTGCTGCCTCATCTTCTTGAGGTCCTTGGAGAATGAGTGGAAAGAGGAGAGGGGGGTGGCTTATTTCCTCCTTCATTGCTGCTGCTGAAGATTATAGTGCTGAAGGAGGAGGTAGAGGCTGCTGCAATCCTGTTCTCAATTGCTCTCTTTCTAGCCCGGAAGGTTTTGCTGCCAGGTTCCTCCCTACCTGGCCTGTTTTGAATAAGTGGCCAGGAACAAAGTATCTAATAAGGTAAAGGAGTACACAAACCAGAAGTGGGTCATACTTACCAGCAGCAGCAGTTCCAAGGGACAGGGAGGCCTCAGAGATGTCCATGGGCTCCCTGCACCCTCTAGAGTACTGGCACACTCCCGGTGAGTTAAAAAAAACAAAACCTTTTGTCCTGCGTGATCACAGGACTGCTGCTGCCGCCACCCCCTCCTGCCCCACAATGACCAACTGTTGGGATATTGAAATAGGGCAGAGGAAATTTACAGAGTTGTATGGCAGGTTTCTGCCTGGAGACATGGATCCCGAATGGCAACATGAGATTCTGCCCGGAGATAAGAGTTAAAATAGTAACATGTGAATTTGCCCAGAGACAGCAGAGAGTTTGCCTGATGATAAGGTCATGTGATCGTGATGACTGGAGAATATATAAAGACCAGGGATACAAGTTACCAGTCAGTTTGGAGGTTTAACTGTCAGTTACAGAGAGAGTTTGAAGTGTGTGTGCTTGTATTGAGAGAAGTCTTTTGGATGAGAGCTGAACATTGATTTATAGAAGCTACGTACAGAGTTTGCTGAAGTTGCTGAAACAGATGTAAAGAAGATTAACTACAATAATACAGAAGTTTTGTTAAAGAAGTCTCTGAGTTATTTCTTATCAGTGATCGTCGGTGTTAGAGCTCTGAGTAAGCCAGTCTGCAGGAGGAGAAGCAGCATATTCATATTTATATTATTTCCTCCATCATCTCAAAAATTATAACACCAACACATTCCCAAAGTCTCCCGGAGAGTTTGGGAACCTCTGATCTATAAAATGCAGTCAAAAATAAAACGAGAGCATGCAACCTTGTTCTTAGTGGATAAAATAGCAAGAGATGTAGTGAAGAGTGGATTTTTTTGGAAAAAGAAATAGGCTAGGTTTCTGAAAACTCTTTTATGGTTCAGGCCTTTGAAATATAGGTCCAGGTTGAATTCATCTTAGAAGCACTGTGTGCTATGATAGAACAAGCAGAGCTTGGTGCTATTTTAGATTAGATACAGGCAGAGGTGAAGCCACTGCACGGCATGCTCATGTTTCTGATCTACGTTTCCTTTTCTGAGGTACACTTTGGGATGGAGGCCATTCCGGAGACATACTGCGGAATATGGGCTCTCTCTCCTGATGGGTTCCCACCCTCCTCATTCTTCAAATGGCATGTCCTGTCCTTGCAGACCCAGAGAACTTGAGCTTCATGGCAGGCATCTGCATCTGGAGTGCGAGTTCAGAGTACCTGTAATGAATCTGAGAATTCAAGCATTGTTGCTTGTGCAAAACTCTCCCACCCATTAATTTTCAAAAAGCACATCAATATGTGTATGTGTCATACACAGTCATTTGGACTGTGGGAGAGGTAAGTAAATTACCTCTTTAGAGACAGATTATGGGGGTGGAAATGATGGTGCAAGCAAAAATAGGATTCCGACTAAACTGTAGTACTTCCTGCTATCTGTCATAGGGCCAGTGATGTCATTCAGGGGGAATGGACCAGAACGGGCGTTCTGGATCCTAACGGGCTCCGTGGCTGGTTCCGGGTTCCCGACAAGTGCCAATCAAAAGTGAGTTCCTGTTCCTAAATCATTTGAATGACACCACTGCTTAGGGCCCAATACTATCCATGTTTCTGGTGCAACTGCAACTGCAATATAGCCCTGATATGAGGTAAACAAATAAATGTTCCCTTACCTTAAGGAAGCCTCCCTGACTCCCCCACCAGTACATAATGCAGCACACACCCCATGGCTACATCAGGACTGGAAAATCGGGTAAGATTTGACCATTACAGATAGAATTTCTGAAGCTGAATTGAATGGAGTTGTGAGAGAAAACACTGGGTATTCCTGGAAGGATAACAAAATAGTACCTGGATATTGTTCAACCACTCATGATATCATGTCTCTGCTGTAGCACCCTGCTGTGGCATGACATTTGATGTTTTTGTTCTCTTGGCAGCCCAACTCTATTGGGTGCTTATGATGGTGGATCTTCTGATCTACCACCATACATGCTGGTGCAGTTTATGCAAAAGGCATGAAGCTGTCATGTGCTGCAGGACTGTTGGTGCAAATTATCAGAGTCCCTGTGCAAGCACTGACAGTCAACCCAAGCCACACTGCAACAGGTAAAGCGGCAGTAGGGGCAGTTGTGGAAAGTTCAATAGCTGGTATAGACCCTAGGAAACCAATTGGCGGCACTGTTCCATTGAAGCTGTGTAACTGCACAGCTTGAAGCCCTGGGAAGAGTAGCTCTGTGCTACTAGGAATTCATCATTTCCAGAAGTCTGGCAATTACATATGACATCCTCACTGTATGTCCTAAAACATTGCTGGGCTGCCATGCAGCAGCTGGCGGGGTCTGTGTAGTGGTACAGACCGCTTAGAGGGAATATTAATCAGTGGTCAGATGGCCTACCAGAAGATAAGTAAGAAATATTTTTACTTACCGTACCTCTCCCAAGTTGTCTGGTTGCCTACCCCACCATAGGATGCAGTAGGTGCTCCACTGGTACTACTGGATTTAAAAAACAACAACTGGTGAAGATGGGATTAGTGATCTTCTTGAATAGAAGTTGATCTTTTTTAACTCCTTCTCACTTGCTCTGTTTTGCTGCTTCTTGCATCAGCCCCTCCTTCTGGCCATCATCAATCTCCCAATCCATGTTAACTCTTCCTCCTTCCTTGGCATAGTGTTTCGATCTTCCATCTGGCACAGTTTGTCTGGTTATAATCTTATTACTCACCTTATCTTTTTCCAAATAGCTTGTTTATGGTACAATTGGTTGCTTATGGCTCATTGGAGCCTACGTGCCATCTGCATTCCAGGAAGCCCAATTTACTTCCAATTGCAGAATTTCAAACTGATGACTCCAGGCACATCACAACTCCAGGCAATTTCAGTCATTTTCTTTGGTTCCCCCATATACACAAACAAGCACCCATCTAAAATTTATTCTGAAAATTAAAATTCCACATGATAGTTCTCCTTATACAGGCTTATTTTTCCTCTTTCTACATCAGACGTTCTGATCTTGCAAGATTTGCTGGAGCCAGTCAGAAGGGTTGTTAGAGCAGAACATCTTGACCCTTAGCCTTCTTCTAGGAGTGAAGAAGAGAACCTAGATGGGGAACCCTAAACCTTGTAGTCTGAGCCACAGAAAGAAGCATGTCTCCCTGTGTGCTATGCAGCCAGGTTGGACAATACTTTAAAGTGCAACTATCAACACATGGTAAAATACATGCAAACTGACAAGGTTTACACATCCTTGCCCCTCATCTCTGTTCTGCCAAATTCCCTGCCGGGCCACCCCAAGGGCCCCAATGCCCACACTAGACTAACTAGTTTCCCCACAGAGCAGCCTCAGAGATAGGCAAGAGGGAGGGGGTTCATTCACCCACTGGGCCTCCTCTCTTTCAGCAGCTTTGATTGGGATCACTGGCTGGCCAGCCTCCTCCAGACTGCCCTAATCACTGGCTTAGCTCCGAACTACTCTTAGTCTAACACCAACAAACCCCACCAACAAACAATAGGCAGTCAGTTTGCCCAAGCCACAACTGCCTCCTCCACTTGGTGGCTCCAGGGGCGTGGCAGCCATACAACAATTCCCAATGGTCCCAAAACAACCTTACCTTAGCCAGTTCCTCAGTCCTTCAGGCAGGCAGTCCAGCCAGCACTCCCTCCATCCCTCCATCCAGCACCTACCTGGTGTCAACCTCCAGCACCTATCCAGGGTTCTTCTCCCACAGTTCCTGCTTCCAACTTTATACTGAGGCCAGCCAAACTGGCTGAGGTGGGCAGGCTTTACCATCAGCCATACCCATCTGCACCTCTGCTGGCCTCCCTTCATAGCCAGGAGCCTCATCAGCCTGCAGCTGTGTTCCCAAGGCTTGCAAAGACCTTGGGGGTTAACCCTATAATCCCTGGCTTATGTGGGACAAGGGGCCATTGCTGATACCATTCCCTATCTCCTCGGGGTACCTCCTGCCTTTTCCAATACAGTCTCCCTTCTAAAAAAGCTTGAGAAATTTGTCTCTTACTGTGTAGGGTGGGGCAGTTTGTCCACGCATTGAGAGCATAATCCTAACCTTGCGTTAGGCCTGCACAGTCAGGCCAGCAAAGTTTGGCCAGTACAAGGGACACCATAAAGCATGTTTGGACCACTCTTGAAGTCAGAGGGCCAGCACACAGACATGCGGCATCTTCCCTGACTCCGAATGTGATCCAAATGCGCTTTATGGTGGTCCTTGTGTTGGCCAAACTTTGCTGGCCTAACTGTGCCAGCCTAACTCCAGGTTTGGATTGTGCCCTGACAGACCAACATATCAGCCCATGCAATTAGAGAAAACTGCTCCAAAATTCTCTCAGAAGAGCACAGGGTTGCAGCTCAAGGTTTCCATCTTGGGGAATGTGAGTCCTTGGCATCAGGGCAGCATCAAGCATTAATTCTAGTTTCCAAGAGTGGGCTGCATAGTCATTTCCAAGTCATTTCCCTTGGACTAGGCTTCAGGCAAGATTGGGGGACATGATGTCCTGGAGGCAATCTCCTCCTGACCAGTATTTGCACAGACTTATTTGGAATTTGTATTTGAAGTGTGCAAGGACTGGAATGATTTATCTGGTTGATAGAATACTTGTTTGCTTGATTTTACATGCATTTGCATGCACTTTAAAAAAATTTGATCCAAGTGCTCTACAATGACTATTGCATTTTGGCATTATTTTTCATACACCCATTGAAATTCATTTAGCTTCATTCTTCCTGAAAGGCAAACCAGAGGAACGATGTATTGGAATATGCCCCATATTCCCTTATGTTCCAGGCCTGGATCTTTCCTTAATGGCAGTGACACATGCCACACTATCTTACTCTTGTAAAGCACACATACAGGAGGGAGCCACTGACCAGTTCAAGCAATCCAGTTGAACTGGCTTGATTACTGGGCTCTCAGTGCTCAGGTTCTGCCATTCACATAGCAGATGGTTCCCCCCCCAAGGTAATTTTGGAGTATTTTCCCACTTGAGTAGTTAGAAGAATGTTAGGAGTTCTGGGCTTTCAAGAGGGACTCCATTGCCACACACATATGCAATGTAGGAATAGCAAAGGGTGATTTTGGACTTGCTATAATGAAACACACTACAGGTTAGTAAGAGATTTGTGTGAGCAATTACCTGTGGCTGCAACATGTCTGGTTGCTGTTTTTCCTTATTTCATTAGCAATCCTTAGCCCATAATTTAAAATTCAGTTCATTTCCAATAGAGTTGTAGTTCAGAGCAGCAGGATACACACGGGATTATTTCATCTTATTTTCCTAAATAATTTCTGAAACAGTTTGGAGCCTATCCATACAGAACTTTCTTCCAGTTAAGTGTGCAAAGGACTGCAGCCTTATGGCATGATTCTAAGTCTGTATATTCAGAAGTAAGTCTCATCGTGCTCAAGAGTGTTTACCCTCTAATAGCCAAGGTGTTTACGATTGCAGCCCTAATTTCTTCCACTCCTATAATGAAATTTGAAGCAAAAATAGAATCAGCATGTAAAACATACTCTAATTAACACCCAGATCATGTAGCATCGATATATAGGTCCTGCCCCATAACAAGGTTAGTCAATAGATGTTTTCATCAGAAGCAGCATGGCTCTCAATATTGTATAAAAAAGGTAGAAGAACCTTTATTCATAGCAATTGTACAGTCACACATGAATTGCTTGCAATCATGCACAGCCAAGGGGTTGATCAAAAAAAGGCAGCAAAATTACTTCTGCAGAACGGACCAGTGGCATTCCTGTAGGAGGGGCAAAATGCAATTTTTTTTCAGGCTACTGAATGCTTATGTAAAGCAGCCCCTCATCACTTTCAGAGCCATTTGTGGCTGTGAAAGCAAAGTGGGGGCATCTCCTCTGCTTTGCTTTCACAGCTGCAAATGACTCTGAAGCTGAGGGGCCGCTTTACACAGGCATTTGGGAGCCAGAAAAACTGAGTATTTTGCCCCACTCTTGGAATGCAGCTGGAATTGGCAGAACTTACTTAACTCATTACAAATTCTCAGCTCTCCTCAGCGGCCAAAGAGGCAGATGGGCTCACATACCTGAAATGAAACTGGTGCATTTACAGCACTTAGTAGAAAACATAGTCTTAAAAAAAAAAACTCTCCAAGGTGCTAAGTATCAATTTCTATGGAGATCCTAAAAAAAAGCTGACTCCACCCCAGAAAAATCTTTTTAAAAACACATAGTTTTACAGAGCACACAGCCTAGCTGTTTCAAGAATTTGCAGACGATGACCCCAGGGTGCAGATGCTATAGAGTAAGAAGCCCCTTCTTGCAAAACTCAGGGTGCAATACTAACCTGTGCTGGAATAGGCAGGCTGGTACACCTATGCTGCATCCTTAGTAGGCAGACTATAAGAACAAGATAGAGAAGACGAACATTTCTCCACCAAAGGGCCAGATGCAGGAAACTGGAAGATACTGAGACAATTTTTGCTATGGGGGACAGAAGTAGAAAGAAAAAGTGTCTCAAGGCCTAGTGGCCAAGAAGTTCATCTTATTTATTTATTTATAGGATTTTTATCCCGCCTTTTTACCACCATGGGCACGCAAGACAGCTTACAACACCAAAATTTAAACATTAAAATAGAACAACAGCAAAATAAGATAATTAAAACAATATTAAGACAATATTAAAACAATTTAAAATTTAAAATGAGCAGGCCCTGTGGATCCCATAGTTGTAGTTTGAAATGCCAGCCAGCATGTCAACAGTTAAAAGCTTGTTTGAATTAAAAAAAAGGCTTCAGGCCCTGCTGAAAGATTGCCAAAGAGGGAGCTGTTCTTAATTCTAAGGGGAGGGTATTCCACAATCCTGGGGCCATCACCCAGAAGGCCCTGTTCCTGGCCGCCATCCTGTAGAGTTATTCTGGGTCACTCTGGCAAACCAAGTGACGTACAGACTGTCCTTCATCTCCTCTGCTCCTCTGTGCATGATCGCAGGCTGACCGGCGCGTGATCATGCTCACCCCAGAGCATTCATCCAATCTGAAAGTAATACACCAGTAGCTAAGAACGCCTGCAGTTGCAACAAATGTATCTGAATGATAGCACAATAGTGAAGCTTCACAAAACTTGTAGAAATGTCTTTAAATAAAGAAACAGGCATAGAGGCTTTTGCTTTTTGCCCTGGCCTTCTCTCATCAAATCAGCCTCCGTGTGTTCTTTCATCTCCCCCGGAGATCCCCACAGCTGGTGACCCCGACGTGATCCCAGCACCCCGCTTACACTACTGGAACAGTCCTCGTGCACGTCAGCCTTCCTGGCTCCCGTAAGTATGGGGTCATCCTGTAATAAAGAACAGGAACAATTCGCGAAAGAATTGTGTCAATGCGTACAACAGAACGGTGGGGGTTTGATTTCTGTGAAAGAGGTCCTAAGCCTCCTGGAAGAAATTAATGACCACTGCCCGTGGTTTCCTATTCAAGGTAGTTTGGATGTATCACATTGGGACAGGGTAGGGAAAGAATTACAACGAGAACCTAGAGCACCTATGTCTTTAATTTTGACATGGAAAAAGATTCATGAAGCTTTAAAGGGTCTTCAAACTGGGAATCCTTTACTCAAAGAAGCTTACCCAGTCATAAGCAAGAATCCCCCTCCTTATCCTTATCCAACACTCTTACCAGCGTTTCCACCAGTAATTCTGTTAACCCCACTTCCAGTTTCGGGGTTGAGCCTCTTGCTGCCCTCCCCAGAGCCCAGAGCCAACGCTTTCGGGCCCATAGATACCAAAGCATGTGACCTGGCCAGTCCCATGTCAAAGGTAAATGAAAGCAGCATGGAGTTAACTCCAACCCTAGCAGACCAAAAAATTAAGAACCAAAACCAAAATAAACCTGAGGAAAAAACACACAGCATGCCATCTACTCTTCTCCCTTCCCCAGTAAGCAACAGCAAGGCATTTTGCATTCACACGCTGTTTGCTTGGGATACTGTTCCCTCAGTAAAAAAGAGCTTTTCCTTCAATAGCAAGCAAACTGTTAAAGAGACACTAAGATCAAAAACCTCGAAAAGAAATCCAATCAGCAGCCAGCACCAATATACCGTTATAGCACAGGCTTTAAAATCCCCTACAAACGAAAAAACCCATTGCAAATTCATCCATGCGCTGTTTCCTAAACACTTCTTCCTGCCCTACAAAAGAGTGAAAAAGCGCATAAAACTTAGAAATAGGCCGAAAGGTTAAAGTTTACAGCTTGAAAGTCCACACAGCCTTAATTAAGCAGCTTGTATTTTCAGCCTGGTAAAAGCAAAACTTATTTCTCAGTTTCTTGCTAGCATAAAGTAACTTTCACAGCTGGCTATACCAGCTTATTGTCTTGGAATTTACTGGTTATCTCACATAGATAAGCACCCAGGCAGCTTTAAAGGAAGCCATGGCAACGGCCTGGGAGAGAAGGCAAGAATGAGAAACCAAAGTTAACAAAACAGAAAACATTTTGAGCCTCCTAGGAAAAGGGGGAAAAGAAGAGGGGGGAGAACATCAAACCGCAGAGAAAAGGAAAAAAAAGGATTGGGCCCTCTGTTTTAAAGTTTGAAAGTCCAAGTCATGCTAGGCAAAAAGCCAAAATTTTTCATTACGTTTTCTACATAGTCTGTCTACCTAAGGCTTTTGTAACTATTTCTCAGTAATGCAAACATCAAGTAAAGCGTTTTTAACTGCATTTCTTTCCTATTAACCTTTTATTCTACCAAAAACCAGGCACTTTAATTCACAACACAAAGTTTTAATCAATTTTAATTCTGCTTAAAGGCGAAGAGCAATCCAACCTTTTGCAATGTTGTGCAACAGTTCTCTTTAACCTTCTCTGATTTCAGTTACAGCCAGAAAAAAGAAATAAATGGAAGGAGTTACCTGCAGCAGAAAAAGAATTTATGTCATTGACTCCATGTTTGTTTAAACTAACTAGCCTGTGTTGTCAATAAAAATCAATAATCAGTGTTTTATATTAAGCATGTGTCTAGAATCCAAGTACGTACATGTATACTGTCTTGTAAGTATGTGTGTAAGTACCTGTAAGCCCAAATACATATTAAGTGTATGCTCAAAACCCAAAAATATCCTGTACATATGAGAGTGTGTGTGTGTATGCCATTGTAACATTTCATTGTCTTTGTTTTACCTAAACCCACCAATAATCAAACTAACCAATTTCACCTAGTATTCAACCTCCATTAATTAACACAGCTGTTAGTTATTTGCTTCAAAGTTTTCCTCCACAGGTGTCAAAAATATCTCTTTCTAAGTAAGAAACTTTGTGTCACTTTTAAACCAGCTTTATGACAAAAACAAACTTCATTCCCAGCATCATTAACTCTGCCTGAAATTGTTCCAGAACAACAGCAACAACAGACTGGTTCATAGGCATTTCCGTGTAACAGAGCCTCTCCCCCGGCCTCTGGTGCACTACCGCCGACTTCCTGACCCAGAGTGGAAAGGACCAGTACCCCTGATCACGTGGGGAAGAGGATACGCCGCTGTGTCAACGCCAGATGGTCCTCTTTGGGTCCCTGCTCGGTGCGTCAAACCTGCAGTCCATGGCGTGGCATCAAGGCCTAAAGAACCCCATTCCCAGCTTCAACCAGGGTCTGAAAGTAACAAGCACCGATCTGATGGAATCCAGGAAGAGGGGGAAAGGACCAGCTCCACCAGTGACATGGGGCAGCCTAAAGACACTGTCAGCGCAAGCATCTCAAATTCTTCAAACTACAAATACTGAACCAACTCCTGAGAACTTTTTAGCTGCTGTTATAACTCAGTTAAATATTAATTCTTGTATTCTGATTTGTTTTCTGTTCATTGCTGTTTTTCCTCTGACACTAGCTGTCCCTTCTTTACAGGATCGCCTTCAGTATAATCTTTGGGTTCGCATGGCAAATGTAGTTAATGTATCTTCTTTCTGTCTAACACAAAGTCCTGATCTACATGGTTTATTAGGAACTTGTTTAATTCCTGTTTGCAAGGCCCCTGGTGGTATCAATACAGATGCAGCATTTAAGTTTCTTAATGCATCTGAAATACACTATGGACACATAACTAATTGGGGCAGTCCAATAAAACATCTTCCTCCTAATGCTATTCATCTTTATACTCCTTACGTTGCTAATGCAGTAAATAATACCTGTGCTCAAATAGTCAATTGTACTCGTACAGCACGAATCTGCAAAAATCCAGGAGTAGCACAATGGAATTGTTCACATATACAAAATGTGTCATTTCATTTTGCACATATTATGTTGCCAACAGGGTGGTTCTTCACCTGTGGCCAGCGGACATATAATTATGTCCCTGCAAACTTATCTCTATCCCTTTGCTGTCTTAGTCGCCTAGTACCTGTTCTATTAACAAAAGAACAAATCCAAGAAAAGCCTAAAAATAAGCGTTCTGCTATGACACTCTCTCCTCATTGTGATGGTAATGTGACACTTATGTCTCCTGCAGAGTACCTCTCATTAGCAATATCTATTATAGGGGTCCCTGGGTTATCAGTTTCAAACGCAAAAACTATAAGCAAGCTTGCATGTCTCTTAGCAAAAACTATTAACAGCACTTCTACTGCCATAGGCCTATTAGCGCAAGAGCAATCTGAAATACGTCAGGCTGTCCTTGATAACAGGGCGGCGATTGATTATCTTCTGTTAAAAAATCATCTTGGATGTGAAAGCATAAAAGAAATGTGCTGTTTCAATCTCACAGATAACAGCCAGCGCATTCAAACACAGCTTTCACTGCTCAAAGACTATGCTAACAGTATCAAGCAAGAAATAACTCCTGCTTGGTGGACTGCTCTTTGGTCTTGGCTACCACAAGGTCTTATTCGCAAAATATTACAATATAGTCTGCTTATTGTATGCATTCTAATAATGCTTTGCTGTTTTGCACAATGTATTCCAGGCCTTCTAGCATGGTGTATTCCTCGGTGTCGCCCCTCTCCTGAGTGGCCAACACCACGTCAAATTTATTACAAATATCATTTACTTAAAAACAAAAAGGGGGAGATGTAGAGTTATTCTGGGTCACTCTGGCAAACCAAGTGACGTACAGACTGTCCTTCATCTCCTCTGCTCCTCTGTGCATGATCGCAGGCTGACCGGCGCGTGATCATGCTCACCCCAGAGCATTCATCCAATCTGAAAGTAATACACCAGTAGCTAAGAACGCCTGCAGTTGCAACAAATGTATCTGAATGATAGCACAATAGTGAAGCTTCACAAAACTTGTAGAAATGTCTTTAAATAAAGAAACAGGCATAGAGGCTTTTGCTTTTTGCCCTGGCCTTCTCTCATCAAATCAGCCTCCGTGTGTTCTTTCATCTCCCCCGGAGATCCCCACACCATCCCCCTCACTTCTCCTGGTGGCGGCATAGTCAGAAGGCCCCCTCAGTTGACCTGAGAGTATGAGTGGGATTGTATGGAAAGAGGAGGTCCCTCAAATACCCTGGAGTCCAAGCCGTAAAGGGCTTTAAAAGTCAAAACTAGCACTTTGAATTGAGCCCAGAACCGAACTGGCAGCCAGTATAGCTGCTGAAGGAACGGCCTGACTGGGTCAAACCAACAAACCTTATGACAGGAGTTCTTAGCTCTCTGGGAACCAGGAGAAATTTCTAACCAAGAGATTGTCAAACCAATCAACCATGCACTAAAGACTTGCACATTATGGAGTGAATTACTGGGGAGGGGGCAGCAGAAAAGTGTTCACAAGGTGTTTAGAAGGAACAGAAGTGTTTGCTCAGGATCTTAGTGGGAATAGTGGGTTTGATCCCAGTTGAGGGAAATAGGCAAGACAAGAAGCAGAAAATAGTAAAAAAAGCAAGGAAAAAGAGCTGGTTACTTCTAATGTCTCAATGAATGGCCAGTAAATTTCCATGGAAGCCACTGGACTAGAAGTGCAGCAATGCAGGTATCTCTTTAACTGTTACAAGAGTGAATGAAAGAGCATCACTGCAAGGTCAGATTTAGAGGATTTTTGAACATAGGGAAGGCATGATTTCCTGAACCATAGGACCATAGATCACTTATTTTATTTTGTTTGTCTGCCAAAGATTTGATGATTTACAACCATTTCCTCTACAATCAGTTCTACCTCTTTGAAACAGTTGGATTAAAGTTAGGATTTGACCCATGGACTGTTTTGAACCAGGACAGGATAATTGAGTTAAAGGTTGGGGTGGTGGCTGAACTTTTCAGCCTCTTGAAAAGGGTTTGATTGCTACACCCTTTTCTATATTCAAGGTAACCAGGAATTTGAACTGGTATAAAGTTTGATGCAGGATTCTAGAGTAGTGGTTCTCAAACCTTTTAGCACCGGGACCTACTTTATAAAATGACAGTCTGCCCAGGACCCACCAGCCAGAAGTGGTGTCACTGTGTCTGCAGAGCCTGCTGCTTTCCTGAGAATGCAGCAATAAGTGGGGTTATTTCTTAGCCATTTCCTGATAGCAAAGTGAATCCAAAAGAAAAAAGTCTATTTTATTTATTTATTTATTTGATTTTTACCCCGCCTTTTTGCCTAGAGGCACTCAAGGCGGCCTTACAATATAAAAAAGACACCATATAAAATTAACAATTAAAAAACAATTAAAAACAATATTAAAAACAATACAATCATAAAATTAAAACAGATACAATTTAAAAAACAACACGCCCAGTGGATCATAAAATCAACTATAAAAATACACAAACCAGCCAGCCAGCCAGCCTGTCAACAGTTAAAAGCTGTTTGGAATAAAAAGGTCTTCAGCCCCCGCCGAAATGTAAACAAAGAGGGAGCAGTTCTCAATTCGAAGGGGAGGGTGTTCCAGAGTTGGGGGGCCACCACCGAGAAGGCCCTCTTCCTGGCCGCCACCCCTCTCACTTCTCCTGGTGGCGGCACAGTCAGAAGGGCCCCCCCAGATGATCTAAGAGTACGGGTTGGATTGTATGGAAGGAGGCGGTCCCTCAAATACCCCGGACCCGAGCCGTAAAGGGCTTTAAAAGTCAAAACTAGCACCTTGAATTGGGCCCGGAACAGAACCGGCAGCCAGTGCAGTCGCCGAAGCAACGGCTCGACAGAGTCAAACCGACGTGCTCCAGCAACCACTCGAGCCGCCGCGTTCTGTACTAGTTGTAATTTCCGAACCGTCTTCAAAGGCAGCCCCACGTAGAGCGCATTGCAATAATCTAATCTAGATGTCACTAGGGCATGGGTCACTGTGGCCAGGTCCGCACAGCTCAGGTCCGCACAGCTCAGGTACGGCCGCAGCTGGCGAATCAGCCGAAGCTGAGCAAAGGCTCCCCTGGCCACAGCCGCCACCTGGGAGTCCAGGTGTAGCTGTGAATCCAGGAGAACCCCCAAGCTGCGAACCTGATCCTTCAGAGGAAGTGCGACCCCATTCAGAGCAGGACGATAGTCCAATACCCGAGCTGTGGATTTCCGAACCAAAAGCACCTCCGTCTTATCCGGATTTAATTTCAGCTTGTTCGCCCGCATCCAGCCCCCAACCGCCTCCAGACAGCGATCCAGGACCTCAACTGCCTCCTCAGAATCAGGGGGAAAGGAGAGATAAAGTTGGGTGTCATCAGCATATTGATGGCACCCCACTCCAAACCCCCGGATGACCTCTCCCAGCGGTTTCATGTAGATGTTAAACAGCATGGGGGATATTTACAACCTTGATACAAGCAAAACAACCACACAGCCCTTCCCCTTTCCAGCATATCCCATCTTCCCATATTTTAAATATGGCTGCTCTAGGTGCTTCACAACCCATCTGAAATTGGCCCACTGGTGGGTCCCAACCCACAGTTTGGGAACCACTGCTAGAGGTTTGAGGCCATTGTGCCTTTGTCAGCTGAAATGGTCTTGTTTTTCTTTATTGGTAGGATTAGATAGTGTTGTGCCATGCCATGCCTGTCTTCATAATGCAGTTAGGGAAGTGTGGTTTCTTCAGGGAATTTCTGTCCAGTTCTTCCCAGCAAGGAGGGTGGTTGGTGGATAGGAATGGTACAACGGGGAAAAAGATGTCCTTGTGAATCCAGTTTGGACCTAATGCATTTCTAGCATCATCCTTGGACAAAAGGCACTTTGGTTTGAGCTATATGCATCTCAAGAGGTGCTGCGTATCAGCCCTCTGTGTGTGTGCACATTATGTGAGTGTACAACAATATCTGTTCAATGCTACCATAGAAACAAGGACAAAGATTTTACCTGACCATATCATAAATCAAAAGACCCAATCAAAAGTTATCTGGGGATCATCATACTTTCAAAAATTTTGTTCAAACATGATGTTGCGGTCCTGACCAACTCTTGAGTTCAGTGACCTTATATTTCTTTGCTTCATAAAAAGCCCACAGGACTACTGTGACTCAGCGCAATTCTAGCCTATCCTAGCCAATCCTAACCCTAACTTTTAGCGGCAACGTGGTAGCATCAACGCATCCTCAATAGCACCAATGCGGGGGCACTGATTGGCACCCCCACGCCAGTGCTACAGCAAAGGTCCTGTTGCGCCTGCACTAAGCCTCTCTCACTTTGACCAAAGCTGGCCGGCACGAGGAAGGCTCCATATTGGGCTGCACAGGGGATTGGCTGCGGGAGGGAGATTGTGGGCGGGGAGAGGGCGGGACCTGGGCGGACTCCAGATTCAGCTATAAGGCCAAATCCTAGGCCCATCCAGGAGACTATGCGGCCCCGATTCAGGCCACATGGTCTCCTTGGATCTGTGCCTGCTGTTTAGCAGGAGTAGATCCAGTAATGGCATCTAAATGATTTAGCAACAGGTACTCACTTTTGGTTGGCACTTGTGTCAGGTCCTGCCCACCAGAAGTGAGGTCATAGCCAGAACCCAGGAACCGCCCCCAGGAACCACCGCGCCTCCTCAGTAGGCCGCACAGCGGCCTGGGAGAAGGCCCGGGAGTCCCGGGCCTTCTCTGGGGCCACTGCACGGGCTACCGATTCCCCCCCCCAGGAACCACCGCGCCTCCTCGGGAGGGAGCCCCAGGCAGCCTACCTGCTCACGCTGCTGCTGCCTTCGGTCTCCCTTGCTCTGTTGCCTGCCTGCCTGCCTGCCTGCCTGGCTCTGAGAACGTGCAGGCAACTCAAATGTGCAGGCAATTCAAACGTTGCAGGGGGCAGGGCGGAGCGCTGATGGAGTCAACGAATGGGCAGGCGAATGGGCGGGGCCAGCCCTAATCCTAGGAACAGGTACGTGCATACCCTCGCGTACCCACTACATGACATGTCTGAGTAGATCCAAGTAGAGGATAGGGGAGGCTGCAGCCTCCCCAACAGTAAGGGAGCGCACATTCCATTGCCACGGGGAAGGCTCCAGCCTCGCCAACCCAGCATTGTTTGGTACTGGCTGGCCAGCCTTGCCAATGCAGTGCTGGGTTGGATTGCGGTTTTAATAAAACGACAATTTATTAAAGACTATAAAAGCCAGTTCCAAGCTACAGAAAGGCAAGTATAACTATTAGTAGAGAAGCATAAATTCAGTACAAATAAAAAAAAAGCACGGCACAAAATAACTAGCTCCTGAGCTTACACATAGCTCCAGCTAACAAAGGTCTCTCCTCCTCTCTGCTCAAAAACTCTTTTATAGCTCCAGGCCTTAGCCAGATCTGCTGGACAGCATTCACCCCTTCATAATCATGGTACCTTCCTTTCAGCTGGTACAAGGAGAAAGTAAAGGTAAGGCCTTAAAGCGGCCAGTACAATACACATGATGTGAAATCAAGACTTGACACAGCAATCAAACCTATTTTCCAATGGTCTCATTTTTGAATTCTAGTTCTTGAATCTAAGGACCTGGTTCCAGTCTAGAAAAAAGGCGCATGACGGGGGACATGATTGAGACATACAAAATTATGCATGGGATGGCTAGAGTGGATAGAGGGGTGTTCCTTTCCTTCTCTCACAGCACCAGAACCAGGGGACATCCACTAAAATTGAGTGTTGGGAGAGTTAAAATGGGTAAAAGGAAATACTTTTTTACCCAGCGGGTAATTAATCTGTGGAACTCCTTGCCACAGGAGGTGGCAATGGCATATGGCCTAGGCGCCTTTAAAAGGGAATTGGACTGATTTCTGGAGGAAAAATCCATCATGGGTTACAGGCCATGATGGGTGGTGCAACCTCCTTACATTAGAAGTAGGCTAGCTCCTAATTCCAGGTGCAATGGAGTGGCAACGGGATGCAGGCATCTTGTGCGCTCCCTGAGGCATCTGGTGGGCCATTGTGAGATACAGGAAGCTAGACTAGATGGGCCTTTCATCTGATCCAGCAGGGCTTTTCTTATGTTCTTATATAATTGCAGCTGATCTGGGTCTAGTTTAGCCTTGAGAATTTGCCAGCAGAGTGTGTGTTCCTGAGTAAGGTGACTGAAGAAGTGTCTTTCATTTGGTTTTGATTTTGTGCCAGTGTTAGAGCAAATCTGCTGCTATCAGTTGTTTCAAGAGAAAGTTCAATAAGTCTCACAATAAAAATTCCATTAGATGGAAATGAGGACATGTGGCTTGTTTTCTCTGATTGTTTGCCCAAGTGGGCACCCAAGACTTTATTACTTTCTGCAAAACTCATTTTATGATTTGGGAGTGAAAGATGCACAAAGAACCTAGTGCTGCAGTGACTGGTTTACGGTCCTTCCCAGGAGCTCTAAAACACACAAACAGGTTTTATTGTCAATCCCCTGCCAGAAGGAAGGTGAAAAACAAGTTATCTTGAACTAGTTCCCAATTACAGTAGATGATTGCTTGCTGATAGCGTGTCCTAATGAGCCCTTTGTTAGTACAGGTTCAAGATCCTAGCCAGGGTAGAATTCTGATTAGTAACGAGTTTACTCCCCTTGGCTCAATTTGAAAAGAAGCTCATTATTTACAAGCTTCTTCAGCAAATGCTTAGAACAGGGATCTCCAAACTTTTCAGCAGGAGGGCAGCATCATATATCTGGCACGGTGTTGAGAGCTAGAAAAAAAATACAATTGAAATGTACATAAATTTAAATAAATTTCAATACCCATGAATTAGGAAAAAGTATCTAAAAGGGAAGAAGCACCAGAGACCTTGTCCCATCATTTCTCACACCTGAAAAGCTTCTCCCTCATCCCCAAACAGCAGTAATTATTTTTAAAAAATCTGAAAGGGCAAGAAGCACCAGAGGCCTCATCCCATGATTTTCCCCACTAGAAAATGTTCCCCCAACCCCAAAACAATGGTAAATAATTAAAAAAAAACCTGAAAGGCAAGATGCACCACAGACTTGGTTCTTTGTAGCTACGATCACCATCAGTGCCCGCCGTATGACCCACACAGACCCTCCAGAAGCTGTTCTGAGGGCCAGGGAGGCCGCATGGGGCTTCTAAGCATTCTAAGGCTTCTCAGAGGCCTTAAAAGGTCACTTCCAGTTTTTGGAAAAACAGGAAGTAGCATTTTAAGGCCTTAAAAGGCATTCAGAGAGCTGGGGGACTCAGAATTCTACAAGTCTGTGGGAGAGGGAAGAAGGGGCAAAAGAGGGGCCAGACATGAGACAGGTACATGGTAGGATAAAGTGAGAGGAATGGGAGAAAGAAATGTGCACCCCACAGCACCCCATCCATCATGTTGACAGACACTTACTTCGTCTGCCAGCATCCGCCAACATCCTCAAGCCAAAGCAGTTTGAACTTAGATTCATACAAAATGTTACAGCAATCGAGAAGAAGGTGATGACAAGTGACAGCTGGAAAATCAGGTTTGGAAAAGGAAATCAGAAAACTTGAGTGGAGGTCTGCAGTGAGTGCTGGCTTTGTCTTACGCTTCCCATTCCAAGAGCTGCTTCTGTGAAGGAGTCTGTACTGGTGGGCTGCATCATCAGTATTTTGCATTGCAGCACAATGAGTGATGGAAAAGAACAGACTTCTCCTTAATTTCCCTGGAGAAAGTGCCCTCAGCACTCTCTTGCAACACTATAAAGAACCCTGTCCTTCAGGGTGCACACTCTTTGCAGAAGGCTCGGTTCTCACTAGCAGCAAAGTGTCGCTTTATGAAATGCAAACAATTTTGGGTCTCCTTAGTACCAATTTATTGAATGAATATGCCAGCAGCATGGAATACATTAGCAAAGGCTAATTAAGTTAGCTCCAAAAAGATCTTTTCTGTCCTTGACATTCTCATTACAGTGCTGGAAATGCAGGCAATATTTTGTTAGAGGGCTAGGAGGTGTTTATATCATATCTAAGCCTTTGCTTTTGCCTTCTCATGTATAAGGGCAGGCTGATGACATGCACTAGTCAAGTGTGGCTGCATCTGCTCTGAATCTCAATGATCCCCATCCCATCCTCTACAACAGAGAAGCCTGCAGGTTTTTGTGTTAACCGCTGTGACTGCAAAAACACTTTAGTGATGTGGGAGGCTTTTCCCATTTCAACGAGAATGGGGCATCTCTTATGCAATAATGCCGTTAGAGCTTCTGGAGATAAAATGGAATCATTTACATGGCAATTTTTACACTGCAGAAAATCAGCAAAGGCACACCACAGAATGAAAGAGGTAAAATAAAGGAAGTTGGAGGCTACCAAACAAAATGAGCATAATGGCAGAAATTTTTTTTGCTTCTATTTTAGAAACAGTTTTTATGCTAGCTAGTTTGATTTCAACCTGTACCCCATCCTGAAAGCCAAGTACTATGCTTTCTAATGTTTACCTGCTGCCTAAAACAAACAAACAAATACATGCTGTGGAGTTTGCACATGGCTTTATTGGTGGCAAAGTGATAGTTGAAATACAACAGCTTTGAGATCATTTGTTATATTTATATCCCATCACGCAGCTCAGGATGGCATTCATTGGGTTCCAGGGAGGCACGGACCAGACTATTGAAATGTGTCACGCAGTGGTCTCCAAGCAGCGCCAACTTCCCAGTGCTGATGTAACCATGCCAAGGGGAGGCTGTGTCCTGTGGCATGGGGGCAATCACAGAGGCCTCCTCAAGTTAAGGAAATGCTGGTTCCCTTTCCTCAGGGCTGCACTGCATTGCAGCTGCATCAGCTTTGGAAAGTTGGATCCAGTTTGGCTCTGAGCTGTGAATCAGGACTTCCCCAGTGGACTCCCTCTGAGCCTTAGGTGCATTTCGAGGATAGTAACCAATGCTCACCATAAAGGGTTGTAAGGATTGCATCACCCTGAGCGCGCAATCCTAACCTGGGCTGGAACAGTGAGGCCGGTGGGCTTGCACGGTATCCAGCGCAGCTTGGAAGCGCTCAGGAGCCTCCCGGGTCAGCTCCCTCACATTGGCGCTAGTACTGTTGGGCCAACGCAAGGGGTTAGCGTTGGCCCAAGGGCACATATAGGATTGTGCCCTGAGACACATGAAGTGCTTTGGACACTCAAACACTATACAAATGCTAGGTATTATATAACATTGGCCCCACTGGTTAATATTTCTGTCCTCCACCATTTTATATGTTAATCTTCAAGATACTCTTTGAAGTATGTGTGATTAGTTAAAAAGGAATCAAAACATCAGAGGCATTTACTCCATTTCAGTGGAAGCCTCCACACGAAACAGCAATGTGTTCCCAAGAGCTCCCCTACCTGTAATAGCTTCCTCATTCATTTCTATGGAGGGAGCCTGTATACAATAGCAATTTGTTTGCATATATTGCCTCCAATCGAGCTAACATTTAGCCATATTAGGGCTTCAATCCTGCCCACATTTACAGGGAAGTCTTTGTAAATCCCTGGTGAACTGCTGGATCGCCTGAACCAAATTTTGGTTCCCATCGGAAGTACATAAGGTGTGGACTACTCTGTGCTGACATTGTGCCTATGTAAAGTGGCTGCCAACATGGCAGGACTGTAGGATCACTCTGTATGCATGCATAGGATCATAGCTTTATCCTGAATTGCAAATTATTTGCAATGGTCATAAACTGTCCGTATCTGAAGAAAGGTTCTCCTGGAAAAAAATTGTGGGGGAAAAAAAAATCCAGAAATGAGAGCTTAAAAAGGAAAGAATATTGTAGCAATAGAAGGAGCTGATGTGACTCAAAACATCCTTGATGTCTAGGACCAATCAGATCTGGTACTGTTCCTTCCCCCCCATTTCTAGAACGTTCAGGGGCATGCAAAGCACAGCACACTCACTCACCCTTCCCTTCCCTGCCATCTTCATGGCAGCAGTGCCATGTCACCTGCTATCAGTGCCAGAGCAGTCTCTTGCCTCAGCGGGCTACCCCTACTCCTGCCAAGGCAAGGGGCTTCTTCAGTAGTCTGCCAGTTTCCCCACAAACAAAGGACTTCATAGCACTACAAATTGGGAGGCAGAACATCAGAGCTTGAATTCTAAAAGGACACTTAAGAGAAGTGCTAGAGATCCCTAAGTGCTAGAGAAGAACATTTGCTAGTCAGTTTTCTTTTTAAAAAATACCATGTACAATAATTGTTTTCTAGTGTTATTGTGTTGTAAATGTGTTGAGGTTTTGTTCTTTTATAGAAGTTGAAGGAAGGTGCTTCAGTCTATGTTTCAAAGACAAGGAAACCTGAAAGAAGAACATGATACAAGATGGATGCAAGATAAGGGCATTCTGTTGTTTAAAATGACATTTTAAAGAAGTTCTTCAATAGAACGCCAATTTTTTGGCACGACTCCCATGCAAGTGCTGAAACACAAAGCACGCAGCAACTGAATACCTTAAAATTTATTTCTCTTTCATCCAGAACTGCTGAAGAAAAATACGGCTGTTTATATGTAACCCTAATCTTTAAGAAAGCTCCATCCATTCTGAAAATGTCAATACTGTATTTCGAGAAGGGCTAATAGTGCTCAATTTTGATCCCTAAAAGATTTGCATCAATGCATCAACGCATTTGCAATGACTCCTTTATTGATTTTACAAGGTCCCCTTTCATCCATCTGCACATCCTTTTCCAAGCTGATTTTATATTTAGAAGCGCTATTCATGCCCTGTCCCTTTCCTTCAGGCACTAGAGCAGATTCCCTGCAACTTTATAGCAGTCCTAGAGCTGTCAAACACACCACAGTCTCATTGGTCCTAAACCCAAGGTTTTCCAAGTGAAACCAAAGACATTTGCTGAATAATGCTAGTCTGGTTGATTTTTTACAACCCATCTCTTCAGGGAACATCTACTGTAAGTAGATTTAAATTGAATCCATTAATTTCAGAAGAAAATAACCTGAAAGCACAATCCTAACCTGGCATCGTGCCAGAGCAGCACTCGTGCGCTGAACCAGCGCAATCACAAACATGCTTTACAGTGCATCTGCACCATGGATTAGGTCGCTGGGCCAGCACAAGCAGCAGCCCAGACACCCATACGCTGCACAGCCTGCCAGCTGTGCCGGCCATGCGCCAGTTCAGTTCTGCCGGCGCAGGCCCATGCTGAAGGCAAGCCAAAGGTGGGCGGGAGGCATAACAGGGCGGAGGGAGGATGGACCCATGAGCGAAGAGGGGGGCAGAGATGGGATATAGCCATTAGGCCATGTCCAAACCCCTGTCCCTGGGCTGGGCAGCCCACTGTGTGGACTTGTGCCTGCTATTTTGCAGGCGCAGAGCTGAGCAGCCCAATCTGCATGCTGCTTACTGCACATTTGCCCCCTTGCCCTGTGCTAAGTTGCTGCTGCCTTCTAACGTGGTTAGGATACAGCACAACTCAGCTGGCCTGCCTGCTCCAGTCCTGGTTAGGACCCTTAGTTTTTCAGAGGGGGGGGGAGGAGAGAGAGAGAGACAGAGAGAGAGAGAGAGAGAGACAGAGACAGAGACAGAGAGAGAGAGAGGTCTTATATCAATAAAAGTGTACCCTAAATCCTAAAACAGGTCGTGAGTTTATTCACATAAGAACACTATCTTCTCCAAGCCTTGGAAGACAAGAAAAGTTACTGCGCCTCACGTCCAGCAGGACAGTCCATAATCCAACTTTTGCCAACAATGACCATTAAGAGATATGGGCTAATTTCTACTCCTTTCAGCCACCTCTGCATAAACTCCAGTCCACGATAGGATGGTCCAGGCTTTCACCATCTTAAGTGCCCATATACCTAGACGTTTCACAGACCAGGGCTAAGAAAAGAGACATACCTGGGCCAAGAAGACTATTTCCAAGCAAAGGAAAGTTTGGTTGGTGGTTGCCTTTGGTAAAATTGTTCAGTTCCATCTTCCAAACCATGCACTAACTTCCAAAATGTGGTTTGCAAGCTCCCTTCAAACCTATACCGTACATCCAAATCATGCTTTGCAAGTTGGCACTAACCACCGTTTCAAAGCCAAATATCATAGCACACTAGGATTAAAGGTAGCCAGGAAATAAAGGAGGGGATGTGAGCACACGAGAAGATGAGAGGGAGAATCTATGAGCCTGAGCCTAATCTGATTTTATCCCCTGCTGATGCAGTGATGCAAAAATGGCTACCGCTGCATCCTGCAGGAGGGGACAGTTGCAGAGGTCTGGGTAAGAAAAAATTTATTCCCATATCTGGGGGTAAGCCTCCATGCTATGAGGAAGGTGGAGGTTACTTGGTCCTGTGTAGCCAAAGAGCTGGTGCAGGTCTGCACGGACTGGCAAAACAGGGATAGGATATTGGCCTGCCCTGCTACCACCGAGATCCACTCATTAACCCCCATCCAGTCTGCTCTGCACCCTGAACCTCCCGCAAAGCACCCATGGACCACACCCTCTGGTCCAGCACACAGCCTCCAGCTGTTTGCATCTTTTATAGCACCACAGCAGCAACGCGGGAGTTCTGCCACTGTGAGTGACCTATAGGCAGTGATGTCATTCAGGGGGAACGGACCAGAATGGGCATTCCGGATCCTAACGGGCTCCGTGGCTGGTTCCGGGTTCCCGACAAGTGCCAATCAAAAGTGAGTTCCTGTTCCTAAATCATTTGAATGACACCACTGCCTATAGGATTGGGCTATAAGCAGTGTTATCTTTCTATTACAGCTTAGGGAGCTGAGATTGACAGGGCCCAGCTTGCTTCCCTAAGGCCACCTTGTGATAAATCAGGGTAGAGGTGAGCTGAAGCTGGGAAGCAGTTCTGACTCTTAGCCACTGTTACACCCCTTCGCCTGAGGTACATTATCAGAAAGGTTAAGGCAGAAAAGGTTTACCATAAAGACAAGCCATAAAACCAATAATATTGTTGAATAGTTTTAGATCTAATTTCATATTTATCTACCCCTTTACCACCCTTATTTTTTCTTTCTTTCAAAGAGTGTAGGCTCCTATAACACCAAGAGAATGGATATATGGCTGTGAATCTCTTCCAGCTATGCTAGAGCAGAGGCGGATCTAAGGGGGGGGCAAATCTGTAAGTGTTGCAAGAAGCCTTACCCTGTCATGTAAATCCCTCCTCTCCCTTGCTGCTGTAGCCAGTAAGCAATGCCAACATGTTGCTGTTCCCTGTGAGGATTGGCTAGAACAGTGCAGGAGAGGAGTGTTTTCCACTGCAAGGTAAGGCATCTTGCAAAACTTAGAGCTTTGCCCTCCCTTAGATCTGCCTCTGTGCTAGAGGTTTAACAAAGTTTGAATATCTGCCAGAAGTACTTTAAGATCTTCTATAAAGACGCATATAAAGGTGCAAAAGTAGTTTACTTCCCATGGTCTTGGCACTGTGCTGTTTTTGTTAATGTCATCCAATTTTTAGCAGTCACAACCTTGCTCAAAAGGCTGCTAGGAAGCTTTGGAAGCCCAGGGTTTGTAGAATGCACTGAAGCCTGAGAATCGGCAAGATGGTTACCCAATAGTCCCAGGAAAAAAGATTTTAAACAGCAATAGAGGATCAAAACCTGGAGTCTCTAGATGTGTTTTAAAATACCCACATTGTGACACATGGCGATTGGTGACCAGGACCGGCCTTAAGCCAATGTGACCAATGTCGTCACATGGGGCCCCGCACTTTGGGGGGCCCTGTACCAGCACAGCAAGCAGATCACCTGCTGCTGCAGATGGGATCTTATGGGTTGTAAGTCACTGGGGTGAGCATAGTACCTTCACCATGGGCCCTCCCACCTGGCCCTGCCTCCATCAGCCCCAAATGGGCCTCCTGGAAGCAGTTGGTGGTGATGTCATCATGTCACCACCAACTATTTTTAGTGCCACGTGTGGCATCGCAAGCACTTTTCTTGGTGAGTGGGGCCCCCACAGGAATGCCCTGCTTTGGGCCCCGTCACTCCTAGAGCTGGCCCTGGGTCTGACCTGGGTCATGCAACTAGAACATTTCCCAGCAGCAGCAGCAGCATGTACAAGTGAACTCTGAAAGTGGAAGCATTAAATCTCAAACATTTTAACTGCATTTTACTCAAATTGCTCTTTCCCCAGGCTTCAGAGGTGTTACAAAACATTGTGAGGATCCTATTCAATCTGCTAACATGAACATTGTTGTTCTCTTGCAAGAATCAAACTAAACATGAACACAAACACATACACTTGACTTCCAGGATTTGTCTTTCAAAAGTAATGTAAAGGGTATGTGGGGAAGAACCAGGCCAAAACCACAAGGCAGGCTTTGGTAGTTTGCCCCTGCTGTGATTTCAGTTTGATTTGTCATACTCCAGCACATTATTTTTTTAAAAAATATTCTGAATGCACATGTTTAGGGTTACATCTAGTTTGATTCTAACAGGAAAAGGGCGGCAAGAGGAAATTCCAAATTCTGTACTCAATACAAATAAAATTTGTGCCACTTAGAGGTGGGTAGCCCAATCCTATCCTGCGCTGGAACAGGCAGGCCAGGAGGCCTGTGCTGTATGCAGCACAGCATAGGAGGCTGCTGGAGGCAGCCTCGGAGTAAGGGGGCATGTTCTCCTTACCCCAGAGTAAACCCCAGCAGCCCCGATAGGGCTTCTCAGATCTGTGCCAGCGAAATCCAGCATAAGTGTTGGATTCTGTCTTTAACCCCCTCCCCAGGCCGGCCCGTACTCCCTCCACCCTCCCCACACCCTGAAACACCTCCCTCCCACCCTCCCTCCACCCTCCTCACCCCCCCCCCCACACTGGCCAAACTCAGCTGGTGCTTCCCCACTTACCTGGGGCGGTGTAAAGATAAGATCTGGCCTCCACGGGCTGGTGTGACTGCTTTCACTGGCCCAACTGCCAGTCGGAGTGGCGCAGACATGCCCTATGGCACATTTGTGACACTGCCAGGTCAGCGCAACTGACGTGCACCAGCCTAACGCCTCACTTGGATTGTACCCTGAACCATACCATGACATTACCCACACACAGGGTTAGTAACATTTAAAAATAAGTAAGTAATCAAGATATTTTCCAATTTTAGTATATGTGCTGCCGAAGCCAGCACTGTAATCAAGATATTTTATTTGTCTCTATTTTTAAACATCCATCCTGCTTCTCAAGTAATGCCAATATCTGCTACAAATTTAACATACAAAACATAAAACACACAATTAATCCTATACATGTCCAGTACTGCATCTTCAAACCATTGAACAAGAAGACAAAAAGGATGCAAGTAATATTATTTGAAAATAGCACCCATGGCCAGTATTAGTTAACCAGCAAAAGCTTTTCCGTAGAAATCTATTTCTTTCCTGTCCAGAACTGTCCTCATAGCAAGTGTAACATCTGTTAAATCTGTCGTTAAAAGGATCCCATACGCAGTAAACTGGCCTGCCTCTTCAGCTCATCTGAGGGGGCCTTGCTTTGGCGGCTGCCTCTGGAGGAAGTAGGATGGCTAGAAGCAGGGCCTTCTCTGCTGTGGTGCCGTTTCTTGTACCTCCCATATGCACTTTGAACATCTTCCTCTTGATTGGGGTTTCAGACGGGTTGAAGACATTTTTTATTTGAGTTGGATTTTAATTAGTTTGGCTCATGGCTGCTGCTTATGTTTTCTATGTATGTTAATATTTTATGCTCTGCTTCTGTTATGCGTTCTTAATGCTGTATTTGAACCTGCTTCCAGTGGCATTCTTGGAGTGTGTGTGTGTAAAATGCTAGGTTTTTCAAGTTCCTGTATAAGGTGACCCCGCTCCCTCGCCTTCAGAGCCATTTGCGGCTGTGAAAGCAAAGTGGAGGAGATGCCTCCATTTTGCTTTCAAAGCCACAAATGTCTATGACAGCAAAGGAAAGGGGCCACCTTATATGGGTGTTCAGGAGCATGAAAAACTTAGCAGTTTGCCCCCTTCTAGGTATGCGATGGGGGTAAAATACAGTATCAAGAATGCATAACAGAAGCAAGATTGGACCAGTCCAGGGAGGGGAGTAGTGCCTGAATCCAGCACTTAGGCCAGATCCTAGCCCTCCCCCATCCTGGGTGGCCCGGCCCTGATCTGGGCTGCTCAGATTTGCACCACCAATTTCGGCTGCTGCGTTACCTGGGGGAAAGGGGGACTCGCTTCTCCTTGCCCTGGGTTGCGCCACAGCCTGCCCCAACCCTGCGGTGGATATGAATTCTATTCCAGCACAGGGTTCTGATTGCACCCTTAGTTGCATACACTTATATGCTACTGATCAGGCATATATACAATTGCAGTTACAAAAGTGCATGCAGCATTCCATCTGTGGAATCTAATTATAAACGAAGGGGGCAGGTAAGTGCATCGTGTAATCACTGACAGATTGGTGCCTGAATGTGAAATACTGGAACAGAGCCACTAGTCTTCTGACAAGAACAGTTGTCTGTTCTTCATGTTGCTTCTTTTTTAAAAAAAGACATCTTCCGTGTGTGATCCAAAGCAATCTAAATGAAGGTATGATGCAATTCAGCATATGCAGTTTGTTTTCCTAGTTGTGTCACTGAGAACATAATCTCTATAATGCACTTAGATGGACCAAGATGAAGACTCCCCTGCCCAATGATAACGAAGGACGCTCACCTCAACATTTTGCCAAAAACTGAGCTAGGGACTACCAGCAACAGGTGGCTAAAAAAATAATAATAATAGAGACTGTCCTTGGTAAATTGGAACAGCTAAAGCAGCATAATGAATTACTGCAGTGTTTCCCAAACTGTGGTTTGGGATGCACCAGTGGGTCACAAGCCAATTTTTGAGGGTCACAAAAATTTTCTGAAATGTTTAGAAAAAAAAACTTTGCAAGCATCCTTGCCCAGTTTGCAGAAGAAAATTGCTTCAGCAGTGGGCAATCCAGATGGAGAGACTGCTCTTGTGGCTGGAATGCTCACCTTTGGTATGGGGTAATCTTCATACCTCCAAATTAAAATATCTCATTTTCTGATTAAAATTAAAATGTCACATTTTCTGATTTTATTAATAAAATATTATTTCTTCCTAGATCACCTTTTTGTCTAGTAAAGCGTTGTGGATAAAGGTTGTCATTTTAGAAAGCGGGACTCAGTGCTAAAAGTTTTGGGAAGCACTGAATTAGTGAGATACATAAAGATAATGGGTAGAAAGGGGGAACATATCAAGGAACAGAAAGGCCCTTGCCAAGACAAAAATGGAAGGAACATCAAGGAATATACTTAAGAACCAAATTAAAGTAATGCAATCATTCTCTAAAATCTTTCCCACAAACCTTCCCCCCTTCCTATTCCAAATCAGGGTCAATCAAGTGAGGGCCCAATCCTATCCAATTTACCAGCACTGGTGCAGCTGTAATGCAGCCCTGAGGCAAGGGAACAAATGTTCCCTGACGTTGAGGAAGCCTCCATGACTGCACCCTCACTGCAGGATGCAGGATGTACCCCATTGGCAAGCGCTGGAAAGTCGGATAGGATTGGACCCTGAGTCATCATGCCTGGAGTGCACTATACTGATGAGTTTACTTGTCCTCATGCATCAAGCAGGTGGAATGCAATATCCCAGGATGCCTCAGCTCTTTGTTGCTGATAACCCAACACTTCAAGATTTCTACTCGACTTATTCCTTGGTACAGGACAAGAAATGGAGTTTTTTTCTGTCAGTTCTGGATGCCAGCTGCCCCTCGGTACTTCCCAGTGATTAGGCCTCATACTTGTGTGTCAGTGGCCTTAATGGCTCTCTTCAATATTTAATACCAGCAGACTTGGGCTACTATCAATATTTCAATAGCAAGGCAGCCGCATCGCCATGAGGCAAGCATCCTGAGGAATGCAACGAGCATTGTGTCTTTTAAACATGAACTGAAAATCTTGGACTCGAGCAGCATTTGGGAGCTGAGCCTAAAGCTGACTCACAGATTGGATGGGTGCATATTGCTTCAGAACAAAAATAGGGTTTTTTAAAACATACGTTCCAATTTGTGTTCTTCCATTGTGGCAACGCTGGCACTCAGGAGGCGCTGGGATTTAAGCCTGCATCCTGATCTCCAGGCATCAAAGTGCTGTTGTGCAAATCTAATGAAAATATATGCTCATGCATCATTTTCTGTGGCACATAAATACATCCCCATTGTACCTTTGTTCTCTTGAGACTCAGTAGACATTTAAATATTCCTGCTTGGGGTCTGTCACACTACAAGGTGATTTTCAAAATGCGTTTGTATGCCAAAGTAATCCATTTTCCTTGGCTATTTTTCCCCAGAGTACACTGAGGCTGAAGAACGTGCCAGGGCAAAGTACACAGAGAAAAGGAAAGCTGAAAATTATTAGTAAATGGAAAGAGAACACAGATTTAATAAGCACAAATTCCCTTCTATACAGAAAGTGGCAAAAATTAGGACTCTTACTGGTGATCTTCATTGCACAAAGGGGAATAGAGAACTAATATTTCTGTATACAATAGTTTTCCCATAACCAAAGACTACACAGTTCCCCTCAGACATTCCATTTCATAAGATATAATGTTGATAATAAAGCTGCCTATTCAAGAGAGATTAAACGTTTTTATGTCTGTCTTTGATTTTGTTTAGTTTTTCCTATTTTCTGACCTTTTTGGCAATGTCAAATGGACTGCTCTGGTCAAGCAAGCATAATTGGCAGCTGTCTCACACTGGTTATCCTAGGAGGGCAATTATGCTAATATTAGATATGCCCACTTTTTGCCCACAACCACCCCATTTTATCGCCTCTTGCAATCCTACCTTGGATGCCATGCACCCAGTGTCCAATGCCACACAGAGCCAGCTGCTCACAGCTTCGGGCAACAGCCAGCCTGCACACTCCAGCGTGACTTGTGACTGCCAGGACACACATTATGCCACCAGAACGTGCATTCTAGTAGGGCAACCCTTCAGAAGGATTGGACGATTAGTTATCTCTCAGGTCACCAGGGAAAGGGTCCACATTAATTTGGACTTGATTTTTAATAGAATTAGACATAAATAGATGGAAAAGTCTGATGTTCAACTTGTGGGGGAAAGTAAACATTCTTAAAATGAATATAATTCCTATGTTAATTATATGCATTGTGTGGTAGGAGGACAAAATAATACATATACTGTATCATGTTTTAGACGTGTGCACGCACCTCTCTCTCTCTCTCTCTCTCTCTCTCTCTCTCTCTCTCTCTCTCTCTCATATAGACAGGATCCTTCAGCAATTCCTGTGGGGGCAGGAGGAAAACCTCAAATAGCTCTTTACTTAGCAAACTACAAATCCCAGTTGAGAAATATCAATACTGAATGGCATATGCAATTTTTAATGTTTCTTTTCCCTTCTCTTTTCCTTTTCTCCCTCCCTTTTTGGTTTCCTTTTCCTTTCCTGATTTAGCAGGGGATGAGTGGTTGGGTAATTATTTTGCAAATAAATGTGGATTATAAATATATCCACATTGAGGGAGTGGGGAAGGAGTAAGCTGTTGTGTATTTGTGTAAATAGTAGCAGAGTTGGGGGCTTGGAGACCCATTTTAGCGCTTGCCTTAGCGCTCCGAAGCGAAGGATGGAAGCAATCGCCACATTTCCATAACAAAGTCTCTTTATTGTAGCGAAAGTAAGAAAGGTACAAAGGTTCAATCTGCCGGCTAGGAAGCCGGTGAAGTCTGGGCCGCTCGCAGGCGGCGTTTCAGTGTAGCTTTACATCTTAAGCACACACAGTGAAAAACTCCTTCTAACAACAGAACAAAAGGGATGCAGCCAGAGTGTATCTGGTAGGTGGATACCTGAAGACCCCTTGTGCCCCATTTTACCCAATGGGGTGACCCTTAGAACACTATGAGCTCATGGGAATGTGCAGTGTTTGCAGCCAGGGCTTCCCGTGTGAAACTGCCTGCTTATTTTACACTATCTTAAAAGGGAGTACAACTACTATCCCTAACAAGCTGGGAAGCTGCCTGCTGAAGGACACACAGGTGTTCTATCTGATCCTCAGACGGAGAGACGGAATGCCAGTTTC
>JAJKFI010000004.1:34496025-34529108 GCA_029204185.1 Lerista edwardsae | reverse complement strand
ATGCCAGTTTCAGCCAGTTCTGGACTGTGAGATGTGAAACTGCAACATAAGCTACATTGATTTTATGTTTCTGGTATTTATTTTTGTAAAATCAATAACTTATGAATTATAAAAGAGAGATTAAACATTCCCATAAATAAATAAAAACTCAGGATCTTTAATTCTGATTAGATATTTGCATAGCTGAATCTTGTAAGTCAGTGCTACTCAAAAAGTCTGCTGTTGCCGAGTTTTTTTTCTCAATGTGCCCTGGACTGGGATTATAAGTGGTACCAATCTGTTGCCCTTAGACTTACCTGGTCTTTCTTTCTTATGTCTTCTGGCTTCTGAGATTCTCACAAGCCGTGGTGTGTGGAAAGTCTCATGAGACTCTGAATGGTGGGAAAACAGAAGTGCCAGGAGACACACTACAGCCGATTGCTCGCAGACCGGCAGCCTATCCACAAACCATGCATTGAGAAGAGCTGTTGTGAGTAAAATAAATGCATATTGAAATATCTTCCGGATTAAATAGGGTCCGGACAGCCTCAGTGTATCTGCCGCCTAAGATTGCAGAGATCCACCCTTGTTCAAAACCCGCCTTTTTAAATGTCATATGCATGTTAGTTTGTGTGTGGCCTACTGCCACTGATGCTGCCACCACCACTGCTGCTGCCTCCTTCTCCTCCAACCTGCCAGGTTGACTATGGGTGCAACCGAGCAGGTAAGCCAGGACTGGAGCACAGCAAACAATCCAGAGACATGCCTGCCTCCACCCCCTCATCTCACTTTTCATCTCTTCTCACTTTTATGTCTCTGCCGCCTCTTCCTCCTTGCTCTCCACTCCTCTTGTGGAAACAAACAGGCTGGGAAGAGGACCCGGCATGCTCTGCTCACCCTGTTTGTTTCAACAGGTGAGCAAAGAGAAAGCAGGGAAAGGTGGTGGTGGAAGCTTGGTCCTCTTGAAAGGTAAGAGGTGGAGAGACTCCTCCTCCTCGCCCACCTGGGCAGACAAGATGGGAATAGAGCTGAGTAATCCTAACAGGATCCGCTTGCGGATGCTTTTGTTGCTGATGCTTCTGTGAACACCACTCACAGAAATGGCAATCAGGCCAGAATGGGGGTGGGGGAAAGTGGGGCCTATGATTTTGAGGGGGCCTATACAAAGACCCCCTTTCATGGATCACTGCCTTGTCGTGGCGAAGGGGCTTGAGTAGCTCAATGAAGCTGTGAGCTATGCCATGTAGGGTTACCCAAGATGGACAGGTCATAGTAGAGAGTTCTGACTAAACGTGATCCGCTGGAGAAGGAAATGGCAACCTACTCCAGTACTCTTGCCAAGAAAACCCCATGGATTACAGAACAAAAAGGCTAAACGATATGACACTGGAAGATGAGCCCCTCGGGTTGGAAGGTGTCCATTATGCTACTGGGGAAGAGCAGAACACGAGTACTAGTAGCTCCAGAAAGAGTGAAGCAGCTGGGCCAAAACCGGAAGGAAACTCAGCTGTGGATGTGTCTGGAAGTGAAAGGAAAGTGCGATGCTGCAAAGAACAATACTGCATAGGAACCTGGAATGTCAGTTCTATGAATCAAGGTAAGCTAGATGTGGTCAAACGCGAGATGTCAAGGCTGAACATCGACATCATGGGAGTTAGTGAACTAAAATGGACAGGAATGGGAGAATTTAATTCAGATGACCATTATATCTGCTACTGTGGGCAGGAATCCCTTAGAAGAAATGGAGTAGCCTTCATAGTGAACAAGAGAGTGAGAACAGCAGTACTGGGGTATAACCTCAAAAATGATAGAATGTTTTCAATTTGGATCCAAGGCAAACCTTTCAACATCACAGTAGTCCAAGTCTACGCTCCAACCACTGATGCTGAAGATGAAGAAGTTGACTGTTTTTATGAAGACCTACAACACCTTCTAGAATTAACACCCAAAAAAGATATCCTTCTCACCATAGGGGATTAGAATGCTAAAGTAGGCAGTCAAGAGGTCATAGGAATAACAGGCAAGTTTGGTCTTAGAGTACAAAATGAAGCAGGGCAAAAACAAAGATGTGTTTTGTCAGGAAAACACATTAGTCATAGCAAACACGCTTTTCCAGCAACACAAACGGCGACTGTACACATGGACTTCACCAGATGGTCTACATCGAAATCAGACTGATTACATTCTTTGCAGCCAAAGATGGAGAAGTTCTATACAGGCAGTTAAAAACAAGGCCTGGAGCTGATTGTGGCTCAGATCATGAGCTGCTTATTGCAAAATTCAGGCTTAAACTTAAAAAAGTAGGGAAAACCACTAGGCCCTCCATGTATGACCTAAATCAGATCTCATACGAATATACTGTGGAGGTGACAAATAGATTTAGGGGCTTAGATTTGGTAGACAGAGTGCCTGAAGAACTTTGGACGGAGGTCTGTAACATTGTACAGGAGGCAGCAACTAGAACCATCCCTAAGAGAAAGAAATGCAAGAAGGCAAAGTGGCTATCTGACGAGGCTTTACAAATAGCTGAGAAAAGAAGGGAAGCCAAAAGCCAGGGAGAAAGGGAAAGATATACCCAACTGAATGCAGATTTCCAGAGAACAGCAAGGAGAAATAGGAAGGCCTTCCTAAATGAGCAATGCAAAGAAATAGAGGAAAACAACAGAATGGGAAAGACTAGAGCTCTTTTCAAGAAAATTGGAGCTATCAAAGCATCAATTTTGTGCTAAGGTAGGCACAATAAAGGACAAGAACAGCAAGAACCTAACAGAAGCAGATGAGATTAAGAAGAGGTGGCAAGAATACACAGAGGAACTGTATAAGACAGATCTTAATGTTCCTGATAACCACAATGGTGCGGTCACTGAGCTCAAACCTGACATCCTGGAGTGTGAAGTCAAGTGGGCTTTAGAAAGCATCACTAACAACAAAGCTAGTGGAGGTGACAGCATTCCAGCTGAGTTACTCAAAATCTTAAAAGATGATGCTGTCAAAGTGCTGCACTCCAGATGCCAGCAAATTTGGAAAACCCAGCACTGGCCACAAGACTGGAAAAGATCCGTTTATATTCCAATCCCAAAGAAGGGCAATGCGAAAGATTGTTCAAACTACCGCACCATTGCACTCATTTCACAAGCTAGCAAGGTGATGCTCAAAATCCTACAAGCTAGGCTTCAGCAGTATGTGAATCGAGAACTACCAGATGTACAAGCTGGTTTCCAAAGAAGCAGAGGAACAAGAGATCAAATTGCCAACATTCGCTGGATCATGGAGAAAGCAAGAGAGTTCCAGAAAAACATTTACTTCTGCTTCATTGACTATGCCAAAGCCTTTGATAGTGTGGATCACAACAAACTATGGCAAGTTCTTGAAGAGATGGGAGTACCAGACCACCTTATCTGTCTTCTGAGAAACCTGTATGCGGGTCAGGGAGCTACAGTTAGAACTGGACATGGAACAACTGACTGGTTTAAAATTGGGAAAGGAGTACAACAAGGCTGTATACTGTCACCCTGCTTATTTCACTTCTATGCAGAGTACATCATGAGGAAGGCAGGGCTGGATGATTCACAAGCTGGAATCAAGATTGTTGGGAGAAATATCAACAACCTCAGATATGCCGACGATACCACTCTAATGGCAGAAAGTGAGGAAGACCTAAAGAACCTTCTGATGAGGGTGAAAGAGGAAAGTGCCAAAATTGGCTTGAAGCTCAACATTTAAAAAACGAAGATCATGGCAACCACTCCCATCACTTCCTGGCAAATAGAAAGGGGAAGAAATGGAAGCAGTATCAGAGTTTATTTTCCTGGGCTCCAAGATTACCGCAGATGGTGACTGCAGCCACGAAATTAAAAGACGTTTGCTTCTTGGCAGGAAAGTCATGGCGAACCTAGACAACTTAATAAAAAGCCGAGATATCACCCTGCCAACAAAGGTTCGCATAGTCAAAGCGATGGTTTTCCCAGTAGCAATATATGGCTGTGAGAGCTGGACCATAAGGAAGGTAGAGCGCCGAAGAATAGATGCTTTCGAATTATGATGTTGGAGAAGACTCTTGAGAGTCCCCTGGACTGCAAGGAGGTCCAATCGGTCCATCCTACAGGAAGTCAAGCCTGATTGCTCCCTGGATGGACAAATCCTGAAGCTGAAGCTCAAATACTTTGGTCACCTCATGAGAAGAGAGGACTCTTTAGAAAATACCCTCATGCTGGGAAAGGTTGAAGGCAAAAGGAGGAAGGGGTGGCAGAGGATGAGATGGTTAGATAGTGTCACCGAAGCAGTGAACATGAAATTGGGCAAACTCCGGAAGCTAGTGGAGGACAGGGAGGCCTGGCGTGCTGTGGTCCAAGGGGTCACGAAGAGTTGGACACGACTTAGCGACTGAACAACAATACCAAGACCGTTCAGGGGTATCCTTTAGCACTAAATATTACTATTTGAAAGAAGATGAATACAGATAAAGGATAAACAAAGAAATAAATGTATCTTACTGCATTGCCACCTTCACAAAATTTAGATGTTAAATTTTTTTATTCAGGTTAGTTTTGAAGGACAATGAAATAAATTGTGTTTGTATTTGGTTTTTGGATCATATACTTCCAAGAATACATCGTTGAATTTCATTTAAGTGGTAATGATTTTGTGCCAAACAAGCAGCTTCTTAGCTGTTACAGTTCTATTACTTTTATTCTATTCTTTTATTTGTAAGTATATACCCATACATGTCCATACTCACACATACCCATACATATATACTTCTATGTATATAAGCATTGATTACACAATTACTTGAAAAGTACTGTTTGAAATGGGGCTTCTTACATTTCTGATCTGGCCCAGGCCTATATCATCTCTACACAGGATAGGCTTCTGTGGCCCCAATCCTCTTTCCTCTTGCTCTAAGTGAGCGGGGAGAGGATTAGAGAGCCCACTGAAGTGTCTGGGTGGGCAATAAGCAATGTCTGCATGCATGCCAGATTTTTACAATACAGGCATGCCCTGGTATCCACTGATTCGGTATCCACTGTTTCAGTTATCCATGGATACCATTTATACTGGGTTGCCTATTAAAAAGTTAGCAAAACATTAAACTAATTTTTTTACCTTGTTGCAGCAAAACCGCTGATGTTCCCCTATCTTTAAAAAGGTGTCCCCAGTATCCTCGGTTTCAGGTACCCACAGAGGAGTCCGGAACAGAACCCCAGCGGATATTGGAGAAAAGATTATTGTAGTGTTACATAGGAAACAGTCATAAGACTAAATAAAAAACCTCTTTGGCAATACAGCTTGATCGATCTATAATCAGTCTCTCTTGCAATGTTCTGTCTGCACAGATTCTGGAACTTACAAGCGTAGCACAGTTCTCTAGAAACAGCCATTTCTATCATTGATAGAATAGCTGAAGTGCCCACATTTACTCTTCGGGATGTACGTGGTTCAGGGCCCAATCCTAACCTTGAGTTAGGCTGGCACAGTTGGCCAGCAAAGTTTGGCCGGCACAAGTCAAACTTTGCTGGCCTAACTCCAGGTTAGTAACCCCACGGCACAAACCTAACCCACTTTCCAGCACAGGGATAAGGGCAATGCAGCTCCGAGATGAGGGAAGAAACATTCCCTTACCTTGAAAAGGCCTCCGTGACTCCTACTCCACTGCAGAATGCAGAACATGCCCCATTGGCACCGCTATATCAGTGCTGGAAAGTGGGTTAGGATTGTTCCCCCCGTCTATTGGGCATATCAAGTGCCTTCTCTCTAGCCCTATAAAATGTTTTATGGCTGTCCTCTTGGGGAAAGCCTAGTAATTATACATTTCATGAAGGGTCGTTTCCTTGCTTTCCCAGGTATGCAAGATATATTAGAAGCCATTTTTCAATTGCTTATGAAAGCAAGTGTGACATTCTCAGGGGCTTGCATCTCCTTAACATCAAGCCATTGACTTTACACCTGTGCAGTTCTATTTTTATAGTTTATAACAGCACAAGGCTAATCTGTTCCTGGGAAAGTACTGCCATTATTTACAGTTATGCAGCAATCATGGATGAGCAAAGCAGTGCTATGCAGAGCAGACAAATCAAAAAATTTCTAGTCAGAACTTGCATTCACAGCAGAAATCTGAGCACTCAGTATATTTCACCTTGACGCATTTCAGTCACAAAGCCAAGGAAGTGGTCCGCAAAAAGGAGTCTTGTCTTCGGCTAACTGGAAACAGTATTCTATGGATCTTCTTCCATTGGTGTAGTGGTTCTGGAATTGGACTTAAGACCTGGAAGATCTAGGTCCAAATCCCCACTCAGCCATGAAGCTACCTGGGAAACCTTGGGCCAGTCACCTAACCTTCACTTAACCTCACAAGACTTGTTGTGAGGATAAAAAGATGGAAGGAACTGTATATACTAAGCTCCTTGGAAGAAGGGTGGTATAAAAATGTGTTAAATAAAGCTAAAATAATTACCATATATAACAGAATGGATAAGATCCTGTCTGAGGGTGATCTTCACACCCAGGGGTGTAGGTAGTGCTGAGGGGCACAATTGTACCGCTTTAGGGGGGCAACAAGCAGAGCGGCCAAAATTGTGAAAACCTTGGCATGTACAAATAATACCCTCATGTTATATATCATTCAATGCAAAATTTAATGCAGAATGCAATGAAAGAACCAGTGTGTAATATCTGTATCAAACACTATGGTTAAAAAACCAGAAACCAGAAATAAAATTGTCATGTAAAAATCATGGTTTTTAGGAATAATACAGTCATGTTATATACCATTCGATGAGGAAATTCACGAAGAATGCGATGAAACAACTCAGAGTATAATATCTCCATTCTATCAAAACTTATGGCTAAGAAAGCAAGAAAATTAAAATACAACTGTGATGTCGCTTCCTGTTGTGACATCATTTCTGGGGCAACATTTTGCCCTCTGCACTGGGCTATACTTTCATTAGCTATGCCACTGTTCACACCTGCTTCTCACAAGCACTTCACACTCCATGTGGGGAAGGGTAGCAAAATGGGGGTGGTTGGATGTGCTCCAGCCTTCAGCAAAGTGAGTGGGTAGGATATGTTGTATGTATGTAGATAACCAATTTTTACCTTCCCTTCAATGTGTGAGACTCAGGGGTGGAGTCTGAACTGTACAAGGAGGTTGAGAAGTGGAACCTCCAGTGCAATTTCACTTCCCCTCCAAGAATAGTACAAACCAACAGAGCGTTGTGAGAAAAGAGGTACGGTATGATGATGTTTTTAGTTACCTCATAAGTGAAGAGCCATATAGATTTGCTCAAGATCACATCCAGGTCATGCAAATTTGCTCTGAGATCCAGAACTATATAAACATGTATAGTAGTGATTGCAATGTGTTTAGTACAGTAATTACATTACTGTTATACTATATAAAAAGTATCAAAGTAATTCTAAAAGAAGTCATCTTCAGGCTGTAGCCCTACCGGCACTCATTTGATTGCCTTTCATTATTCGGCTTTGTATGTGTGAACGTTGTTTCTGCATGTCACAGAAGCTTCATGACCAATTCACAGAGCCTGTGTTTTGTATTTGGGTTTTCATATCCGATTAAAAAACCATCTCATGAGAACTAGTTGGCAGCAGGGACAGGGAGCAGGCTGGAGGGGGTGGATTTCAGAAGGACAGGCACACACTCAGTGATGTCATGCAGGGGGAATGCGCCGGAACGGCCGTTCCTGAACCTGATCTGGCCTAGCTTCGCCCACTCACTGCCATTTGTCGCCGGCTCTGTAATGGACGCAGTGCTATGAGGGGCTCTTGGCCGCGGAGGGGGCGCCTGCTCGCCGGGGGGGACGGGTGGGGGGTGCGCTGGGTGCCTGAGCGAGCGGCAATGGGGCATGTCCACCAAGGGCAGCCCGCACGGTGGGCGGGAAGGCGGCGGAACCGAAGGGACAGGCTGCCAATCAAAGGTGAGTCCCGGTCAGCGTTCCGGTTCTTCGGTCAGCATTCCGGTTCTTCGATCATGTAGATACCACCACTGCACACACTGGATCTTATCCACAATTTTTGAGTCTGTCCTGGCCCGTCCTCTCCTCAGACATCCTATTCCCCACCACTCCATAGCAAAATAGCTGGTGTGGGTCTGAGGAGACCCGTAGATGGCCAGAAGGAGCCAGTGAGTCTATCATGGCCATAAACAGCATTATGGCCCAATCTCATCTGGTGCTTGCACTGCCAGAACTCACACTCTGGTAGCACAAGGCCCTTTGTGGTGGCACAAAAGCTTCCAGGCTACTGGCAGAAATGGCCAGAGGTAATGGTGTGCACACCAACAGCTCCCAGAGGCTGTGTTGGGGTCAGTAAGTTGGCAGTCCTAATGCAACTGATAAATGACTTATTTATAAACGAACAGTGTAGAGGCCTCCAGATAATAGTTTACAAATTGGCTGAACCACAGTAGCAAAATCTTTGAACAAAGAGCAGAACTTTCAAATCAGGGTACGTTACTAGTTTACAGCCCCACAGGAGGCTATGAATTCTCCTTAAACAAAGTAATTTTTAATGGTTTATTGAATGATTGATTGAAAACACGAGTTCCACTTTTCTACACAGATGTGATTTTTAAATTTCCTACTGTGTTTGTAAACTTGAACCATGATAGGAAAGGATGAAACTCTCAAATAGAAATGTAAACAACAAACACATTGTGATGTGGGGTTGTGAAGGTGGACCTATCAGAAAGGGATATCATCAAACCCAGGCATCAAATTGAGGCAGTAGGGAAAATTGAATCAATGGTGACTGTACAAGGCCTTTTATGGTTTGAAAGCAGGCCATTTTGAATTGTGTGTTAAAAAGGACTTAGATGGTGGTCCAATAACTAAACCAGCATTTTTGGAGCTGAGGCAGAGATTCAAGAGAAAGGGCTCTACCTGTCCCAACTGAGATGAGGGGGAGATTCCCACCCATATATGGATCCAGGTAAATGGGACATTCATGTTGCTAGGAAGCTCTGATTGTTGTTCTGATCTGATTGATAAAGGGGAAGGGACTAGAAAAGGGGGGGGAGAAGTAGAGAGTACAAGCAAACAAGAAAGGAACAAGCAAACAAATGGAAGGCAAGACATTTGTGTGTGTGTGGGGGGGTATGAGCTGATCATTTTTCTTGCTATTGTCATTTTAAATGTTTGTTTAAACAGAGATACGGACAACATGTTTTTGCTATTTGAACATGATCAATGGAATTTTTGTCCCTGGATTATTTAAGAACTTGTGAAATGCAAAATGCATGTCTTCTTTTGGATATTTGAGATGGGACCAATTCTGATTTGGAGCGAGATAGCAGCCACATAATACCTACAATTATCTTGGGTGTCCTTGGGGGGTGGGGGAAAGCCAGATAAAAATTGCCTAAAGAAATTGTTGAATGACAAAGGCCACAATCCTAGGCAGCAGCAACATGAGGTGTTTTGAAAGTTTCTATGCTGTCAATCAACTGGCTGAACAAACAAGCTGGATATAAAAGGAACGTGTCTTGCCCATCTTGTTACATGGTTGTCCAGTTGCATGTGTACTTTTTACCTACCTGCATTATGGCTCTCCAGATTTGCAGTCAACATACAGAAAGACGCACAATTCATTAGCACATTCTCTGTAGCTTTGGTACACTCAAGAGCCCAATCTTATTATCATTCTCCTCACCAATGCAGAATGGCTACCACTGCATCCTGTGGGGATGGAAGTCCAGGAAGTCTCCTCTGGATAACAATCATTCCTTTACCCAGGGGTAAGCCCCCATGGCATGGGGGGGATCTACTTGGACCTGCACTAGCTAAATAGCTGGTGCATATCCCTGTGGACCCAGTCAGTGGGATCGGGTCTGGAAGGGAATTATAATTTGATGGCTGCCACTGCTGCCAAACCCACCCCCTTCCTGGACCCAACCAGCCGAGCCTCACCCTGTTGCTGCCCCATTCTGCCCTCTTCCTGCCCCTGTCACACCCACCCCTCCTGCCAATTTACATTCACTATTGTCTTCACACCGCTCTGGAGCATGTGGGAAGGCTCTTGCTGGCACTGCTGCAGCATGTTTGCCAAATTCCTTTTCTCCAGTCTTATGTCCACCAACCAATTAACTTCCCTTTTATCCTCAAGAAAACAGCTCAAAACACCCTAAGCCCAACCAAGGCACCACAAAACCCCACCACCAAACAAAGGCAGTCCCCTTGTCTGCTAAGCCACACTAGCCCTCCTCCCCTTGGTGGCTCCAGGGGCATGGCAGCCACACAGTAATTCCCTACAGCAACCATAGTTGCAACCACAATCCCAACAACCTCAAGTATCCTTTATCCAGTCCATCCGCCCTTGTTCCAAACTTCCTGCTCCGACACCCACCACACTGCTCTTCCCAGGAGCTATTTTTATCCCCATGGCCCTTGTTATTGCCAATTGGCTGCAGCTGTGAACGAGCTGCAGCCAAAGGTCCTGGGGTTAACCCTGTAATTCCTGGCTGATTACAAGGGGCCACTGCTGATACCATTTGTATCTCCTCAGGGTGATTTTCTGCAATTTCCTTAACATAGCACACAGCTTTGCACACTGCCAGTGTGCCTTTTACAACTGGCTTCATGGCAGTCGGCACCAGCAGAAGACGAGTGTGCCAGCAACCAGCAAGTATAGGATTGGGCTGTCACTATAGTAGTGTAGTACAGTATAGCATATACAGTACTGTATATAGTACTGTTTCAGAAAGTTAAATGAGAACCTTTTTTGTTTTATGAAACAGGAAGAAGAGTTTTAGCTGTATCTGCTGGGGTGCTATATGTGGGCAAGAGTGAAAGATGGGCATGGCAGGCGCATGAACAAGTGTGCTGAAGTGAGCTTCCCTTGAAGAGATGATTATGCAATATGTACTGGGGGGAGGGAGAGATACATACATCAGGAAGCTGGTGAGTCATGGAATATGTTAATGCACTCTCCAGACAATATATTTCAAAGGCTGAATTAGACTTTAGTGATAAAAAGAATGGGGCTCAAATTAAGATGAAAGTGAATAATTTCACTTTCAGCAGCATGCAGGGAATGCATCAAGTACACTCTGACATTAAGTTAACCAAAAAAAGTGGTCTGGTATAGGTATTTTGACAGAAACAATCATTCAGCCTAATCTGATCTCATTAAACAGTTATTTTCTGTCCTCCATTGGCATATTTGTCATGTAAGAGTATTTGAGAAGGGGTAGAAGACTTTTTGGCACTTTCTAGGCTGTTTCATATGTGATGCAAATTGTGCCACCTCTTACGGATTCATTCCTTTGTTTGCTAAGTACAGCAACAATGACCTGTTGCAGAAGCTTATTTCTCAGCAAAAAGGGAATTATTAGTATTTGTTAATTAAGAATGCAATCCTAACCTGGAGTTAGGCCGGCACAATCAGGCCAGCAAAGTTTGACCAGCACAAACGACACCGTAAAATATGTTTGGACCACTCTTGGAGTCAGAGAGGCCAGCAAACAGATGTGCGCCATCCCTCCGGACTCCGAGAGTCATCCAAACATGCTTTGGCCCTTGTGCTGGCCAAACTTTGCTGGCCTAACATTGCCCAGCCTTACTCCAGGTTAGGATTGCGCTCTAAAAGATAATTAGTTTTGAAGTCAAAGACCGAGGACTCAGTTTTGAGTGAGGGAATCAGGTAAGTTTATTTCCTCGTGGTATGCAGTAGATTCTGCTTGACTGCTCTCATGTACACATTAATTAAGTCATTCAGCCAACCATGTCAGGTAAAGAGACAAGAGACATTGACCTCATAGGGCTGCACAGAGAAAACCTGCTGGAGCTGCTAGGCCCTCTCTACTGAGGCACTCTGCCTCCTGGCTTTATTAGAAATTTAGATGCTATCTCTTTGCAAGGCTGGCAGCCAGTTTCCAGACCTTTGAAAACATGTTTTAGAAAAACAGTTCTAAGTGCACTGATTAGGGGTCTGCAAAGCTGTAAATAGCTCCTGAAACTTAGAAAAGCAGAATGCTGGCTGACAAATGCAGGCTAATTCTCTTGTTGTGCGGTTAAACATTTGCTGGCAGGCAAAAGATTCACAGGATCCATTAATGAGCACACGCAAGAATATGTGTGTGTGTGTGTGTGTGTGTGTGTGTGTGTGTGTGTGTGTGTGTGTAATTTAATTCATAGAAAACAAATGATATGGTATCTGGCTAAATTTTGATTTTGGGGTGGAACAAGGTGTTGGTGACAATGTCCTAAAGCAGGGGCCTCCAAACTATTTAGCTAGAGGGCCGCATCAAATATCTTGCACAGTTTTGAGAGCCAGAAAAATAAATAAATGTACATAAATACATTAGAGACAGAACTTGGATGGATGGATGGATGGATGGATGGATGGATGGATGGATGGATGGATGAATGAATGAATGGGCTCAAAGTTCCAGGATTCCTGCCAGCTCCAACACATACCACAGAAATATGGCACATATTTTAATGCACTCCCATTAGGTTCTTAGGAAGCGTGGTAGAGGTAAGTAGGTGGATGAAGGCAGGTTTCCCCCATCAACTGAGGCAACTGAGGTGCCTGGCTCAATTGGCTACATGGGTGGACCACTTTTGACTAAGGACACAATCCTAACCTGGAGTTTGGACAGCACAGTAAGGCCAGCAAAGTTTGGCCCGCATAAGGCACACTGTAAAGTATGTTTGGATCACTCTTGGAGTCAGAGAGGCCAGCACACACAGACGTGTGCCATCCTCCCTGACTGAGAGTGCAGTCCTAAGGTGCTCTGGATTGCCAAGGCTGGCAGGCCTGTCCAAATCCAATGCACCTTTGGTGTACTGGGGAGCCTCCCTGGGGCAAGGGCACGTTCATCCCCTTGCCCCAGGGGAGCCTCCGGCCAGCCCATGGGCTTCCTTGGATCTGTGCCTGCTATTTAGCAGGCGCAGAACCAAGGAAGCTGCATTGCCCGAATCGGGGCCACGCAGCCTCCCAAATGGCTGCATCCTGGCCCCACCTCCTCCCTGGGCCGGCATGCCTGCCGGCTCACCCAGCCCTGTCCAGAACTACCCATTCCCCGCCCTCCCTCCTCCCAGAACCTCAGTTGTTGCAAGGGAGGCTCCCTCTCGGTGCTCTCAAGCTGATGCTACTCGTTGCGTCGGCCTCAGAGCATTAGCGCCAACGCAGGGGTGCTGCTTGGCGCCCCCTATCAGTTCTGATGATGTAGTGTCGACACAATGCTGTTGTGTTGATGCTACGTCAAGGGCAGGATTGCACTGTTAGAGAGTGGTCCAAACATGCTTTACGGTGACCCTTGTGCCGGCCAAACTTTGCTAGTCTAACTGTGCTGACCTAACTCCAGTTAGGATTGTACTCTAAGGTATTCTGGGACAAACAGGACCAGTCCTACAAGCAGCAGGACTCTCTGCGGAGCATTCCTGTGTCCCCCCACACCATACGGCCATGGTAAGAAGAACGCTTGTGGTGCCATGTGTGAAGTGTGGCACCAAGATATAGTTGGCGGTGAAGTGATGACATTACAGCCAACTGCTTCCAGGCAGCCATTTTGGGCTGCTTGGAGGCAGGGCCAGATGGGAATGGCTCAATGAGTAGCCATTCCACTCACCCCACTGATTTACAGCATCATGGAGATGCTGGCTGCAGCTGCAAGCAACCCACTCACCGCACCAGCACTGCTCCCCCAAAGCTCGGCCCAATGTGACAACATAGGCCACATTGGCTTAAGGCTGGCCCTGGGTGCAGATGCTCAGATCTGTCTCCAGCAGTGACTGGAACACACAGCAGATTGCAAGGCAGGCTGCAGGATAATCAGTCAGCTCAAGAAATTGGCAAGTTTGAGTAGGTCGACTTCTCATGTTGGAGAGAGTCATTTCAAGAGGCATTCCTGAAATATTAGCCTGAATGAGCGGCAGGGACCTCAGGCTGATGAACGTTCTGGTGCAGCTCCATTAGTGCCCACATAAAGAAAGGGAGGATGTGAAGAAAGCAAGATGAGCCAGGGCTTGCAAAGGGAGGAATTGCAGTTTTCAGTTCAAATACTTATTATCTGAATGAGTCTCGGTGAAAAGTAAACCAATTCATCAGGCACAGTGAAAAGGTTTAAAATATATAGGTTCTTAATTTTGTTAAAAGGCAAGAATAATGTTCCTTTTCTAACAGAGAGAACAGCACATGCAGACATTAAGCAACATGAATAATGCATCCTTAACTTTCAATCATCGGTCTGTCTAACTTTGGAGCAGAGAAGGAGATTCTGTGCAGAAGAGAAAGTGGCTCCAAAAACGATGACGTCTTTTTAAGTATTGTAACTATATTTTATTGGATTTTTAAAATCAATTCATTTGAGAAAGAAACTGGTGCACTGAAAAGTCTTCCCTTGTTCCTCTGCTGCATTTGTGTGCCCTGAGATTCTCAAGATTTGTCATAGCTGGGGGGAAAAGTCACCATTTTTGGACATCATTCATATTCCCATCTCAAGTGAAGCATCCTGGATTTTTTTTTTAAAACTGTTTCTAGTAATGAAGGTTACTTTAACTGTGTGTGCATTAAATTCCAGGGAGGTACATTTGCTTAATGATTTTTAACATCAGCGCTTAACACTGATCCCCAGCATAAAATACAGAAGCAACTATTATCCCTATTTCAACCCCCTTCACTAAACCTTGCAGTGAGCAAATAGCATAGTAGTAGTTTCTTGGAGGATTAATAGGTTTACCCTCCTTCCACATCCCCTTCCACCCTAGTGATGTCATCTAAAAACAAGGAGAGGGAACACTGGGTGGGACTTACGCTCTGATTGGCTGCCCATCCATTGCATTCCGCCGCCTGCCCGCACTGCCCTGGCCTCGAAGGGGGCACCGGCTTGCCGGGGGGGCCGGGGGCACGCACCGGGTGCCTGGGCGAGCAGCGATGGGGCGCGCCAACCACAGGCACCCCGCGCGGCGGACGGGCAGATGGCGGAACACAACGGACAGGCTGCCAATCAAAGCGTAAGTCCCGCCCAGCGTTCCCTCTCCTTGTTTTTAGATGACATCACTGTTCCACCCCCTTTCCTTATCTCCACCCCATTCATAATGGGGTTATCTTTGTTTCTGTTCTTTGTTTTGACAGCCAACCTAAATGCTCACAACCAACAAGAAGAAAGGGTGGGGAAGAAGGAGACCTTGTGCCAGAATTGGAATATACCTGGTGCATTTGCAAAACTGGGATGAGTGGAATGAGGAGAGCTGAGTTATATGTCAGTTTATGCAATGGTCCAAAAAGCCTTGCCAGGTGACCTAGATCCCCCCTACTCCGTGACTTATGACTGAGGATGTATCTTAACCATTTGGATAGCCTGGTGATTCGAAGCGCAATCCTACACCCCCTTAGTGCCGGCACTGCACTCTTGCACCAGCTGAACGCTGTCGCAAACGTGCTGTAAAGCGCATCCACGTTGGCGTTATGGCGCTCGGCCGGCGCAAGCAGCAGCACCAGTGCTCAGGCACTGCCGCAACCGTCAGCAGCACTGGCCATGCACCAGTCAAGTGCCAGCGTTGTTCAGTTGGTGCAGGGCCTCCGCGAGGGCATTCCAGAGGTGTTCTAGGGGTGTAACTGGGCAGCGCAGTGGGCGGAGACAGGGGTTGTGATGGGATTGTGACGCAGGATGGCCGTAGTGCCAAATCCTAATGCTGGTTCCCAGCCAGGGCAGCCCCGATTCGGGCCACTCCTGTCTGTGTTCCTCTGAGCCTGCTATTTTGCCGGCGCAGATCCAAGCAGGTCCATAGGGGTGACTGGAGCTTATGTGGGTGTAAGGGGAAAACCTTCCCTTGTCCTGCACGTTGCTGCTGCTGCTTCCTAATGGGCCTAGGGCAGCGATGTCATTCAGGGGGAACGGACCAGAACGGGCGTTCCGGATCCTAACGGGCTCCGTGGCTGGTTCCGGGTTTCTGACAAGTGCTAATCAAAAGGGAGTTCCTGTTCCTAAATCATTTGAATGACACCACTGGCCTAGGGATATGGGCCTGCTATCAGCCTTACTAGGCCGGCATAATGTAGGATTGCGCTCTCAGTCAGGCCCTTATATATCTGTACTTTCTAATGACTTTTGAGAGTGACTGAACATTGGCAGTTTTTGCCAACTTTTTTTTAGTGTGGTTTGTCAATGACTGTTATTTCCGACTCTCTCAGTCAGAAAGATATACAAGTTGAGTTTCCCTTATTTGGTCTGCTTGGGAGGGGAAGATGTCTGGATTTCAGATTTTTCTGGATTTTGGAACAATCCTAGCTCTATGCCTGCTGCTATCTCCTCACAGATATCAGGGGCTACAGGCATAAAGGGGTTTTATGCAAGGAAGACTAGGAGAAAAATGCAATTTATTTTTCCCTTTCTTTCCTTGGAAAAACCTTTATGCTAGCTGAGATGGGCTGGTGTTTAGGGTTTGTAGTGGTTCATTGTACTTCCTGAGCAGATTTATTCCATTGCCCTGTATATTGTCCTAGATGAGGCCCATTGGCATAATTAGTTCCCTGCAACTGAAATACAAACTTCATTCAGCTGGTTTTTATTTGTGACCTTAATCATGAATTGCATAGAGCCCAATCCTAAGCAACTTTCCAGCACTGAAGCAGCTGTGCCAACGGGGTGTGCAATGCATCATGCAGATGGGGGACAGTCACAAAGACCTCTTCATAGGTAAGGAAATGTTTGTTCCCTTTACTTACTTTGTAGCTCCATTGCAGCTGCATTGACCCTGGATAGTTGGATAGGATTGGGCCTTAAGTCCTTTGAAATGTTGGCAAGTTGTTGTGCATTATAAGAGCTTTACTGCTAGTTGCAACTTGAGTCTTGGATTTGTTCCATACTCATCTAAGTAAATAATCCAATGGCACACATCTGCTGAAATGTATTCATCAACTCAGCAGTCTCATACATACATATGAAGTGATAAGTCATTGGATTTTGTATCCCAAAAGAGTAATCGTTTACAAATGCAGTGAATATTTTGGGCAATTTGTTGAACAATGGAAGTTGTATTACAGAAGAACATGCTCATACATATATTAAGCAACAGAAACAAAAACAATTTGCTCATTTATTTTCAGTGCCTTACGGCTATTTTTGAGTGAAAAAGAACATATTAATTAAAAGTGAAGAAAATGGTACATGGGATATGTATTTGGGAAAAATGGATCATGAGAAATCTAAAGTCCTTTCTGTTTTAGAAAAAAAATAAAGGATTTTCTGGACAATAGAACCAGAAGTGAACCTATTGGGATTTGAGCAAAATGTTTAGCATTACCTACTTCAATCTGAAGTGAATTTACTCTTAGAGTCAGTGAGGAAATAATTAATGGAAACATAAAACAAAGTTAAACTTTTGAGCCAAAGAAAGTGCCATTGGAGTTTACTGGGGATCTGTATAGGAATGATCTGTATGGGAATTGTGTTCCTAGCAAATCTTTAGCAGATAATAGCATTGTTTTTAACAAAAATAGTAGCAAGGGAAATTGCCGTATATTGATGACATTTGTTGATGACACCAGGTTCAGAAACATCATTAATGTGGTCAATCAGTGCAGAATTACACAGGGACTGGCATAAAAGAAATGCAATCAAATATAATAGGAAAGAGTAGGACGGCATGTACTGGAGAATGAAAAGCAATGGTTGCAATGAGTGGAAGAAGGAAATGACAGTGCTGTTTTGCAAACCCTTGTATAAATGCTAGCATATATTTTGCGGTGCCCAATTGTCAGAATTTGGATGCAAAGCTGCCTGCAGGACTCCAGAGGGCAGTGTACTACCCTGAGGCCCTTTACCTGCCCTCTACGTTCCTTGCAGGAGGTGTGTGATCCTTAATATTATTTCTTTCCTTCTTTTTCTCCCTGCTCCCATCATTAAGGCAGGAGAATATATGCTGCCTGGGTTCTGTCCCCACAATAGCATACAAGGAGAACAGCTCTGTTCCATAAGTAGTAGTTACCTCTGACCACAGAAGATATGTAGTCTTGCAAACTATGAGTAGAGTATTTCTTTTGAAACCTTTACCAGCCTCTGCGCCTATGTATGCTTTATTGATAGCATCCTAGCCAGTGGATTTGGACTTGACTCATTTGGATTTGAGGGTCATGTTTCTCATGCTACACTTCTCCCTACAAGAGACAGCCTTTCCATAAGCAGAGGACACTTCCCCCTACAGTGCTGGCAAACCTTTTGGGTTTGCTGTGTCAAAAATGCCAAACTTGATTCCGCTGGCGTATCACCCCCCCTCCCCACCAACAAAAGAGAAAGAATTATTTACATATTCATTTAGTTAAAAAAAAAATACAGTCCAATCATGTGTGAGGGCTATCCATTATATAAAGAACATCAAATCATTACAAATCGTTACAAAAAAAATCAAATCACTACAAAAAAAACGCTTTGTTGTTGGGTGCTGGCAAATGTTGGCATGTTTGTTGGGTGTTGGCAAATGTTTTTTCGGCTGGACCAGAGTTCTGCTCTGAGTGGAAAAACAAAGGGAGGAAGCATCTGTTATATAAATGATAGATGGTGCAATAATGTCAGGGTGATTTTAAGTCTGTGTTCCCCTGATGTAGAGCTTTTGGCTATTAAATGCAGACCATTTTATCTGCCTAGGGAATTTTCCATCATTATTATTATAGCGGTGTATATTCCCTCTAGTGCAAACAAGGATGAAGCCCTTCATTCCATCAGTGAGTGGCAAACTACCTATCCTGAGGGAGTTTTTATTGTACTGGGTGATTTTAATCAAGCTAATTTAAATACTATTCTTCCCCATTACTTTCAATATGTTGACTTTGCAACGAGGGGTATGAATACTCTGGATCCTGCTTACTCTAACATCAAAGATGCATATCTGGCCTCCCCTCGACCTCATTTGGGTTCTTTCAACCATCTGGCAGTGATGCTCATTCCAGCTTATAAGTCCCATTTAGGTAGGTAGAAACCAACAGTGAGACAGGTGCGGGTTTGGAATGAGGATGCCACTGAAGCATTACAAGACTGTTTTGAATGCACAAATTGGAATATGTTCAGAGAGGCAGCAACAGTTAACCAACATGTAAATGTTGAGGAGTATGCTACTCCTGTGTCTGCTTACATTCAAAAGCGCACGGAGGATGTGTGTGTTTTCCAGAACATTGTGGTGAGGGCAAATGAAAAACCATGGCTGACATCTGAGGTTTGTAGGATGCTGAAAGTACAGAATGCGGCCTTTACATCCAGCGATACGCTGGCACTTAAAATAGCCAGAGCCAAGCTGAAGAGAGCTATAAAGAACGCGAAGCAAGCCTACAGCCAAAAAGTCCAGAATTTTTTTCAAGGTTCGGCTAATATGAGGCGGATGTGGCAAGGAATCCAGGCCTTCACAGACTATAAAGTGATTCCATCATGCAGTAAGGATGATTAGGTTTTTTAAATAACCTGAATACATTCTTCGGAAGATTTGAGGCATCAAACAATATTCCAGTGAGGAAGGCCTGCCAAACCTGGACGAGAAAGTGCCCAGCCTTGCTGTTAATTCTGTTTGGAGATCCTTGCAGGGTGTCAAAACTTGGAAGGCATCAGGCCCAGATAATATTCCAGGAAGGATTCTCAAAGATTGTGCTGATAAGTTGGCTGTGGTGTTCACAGATATTTTTAATCTCTCGTTACAGCAGGCAGTGGTTCCATCAGGTTTTAAGACGGACGTAATTCTACCGGTATCAAAAAAGTCTTAATGACTATCACCCAGTGGCATTGATGCCCATAATTATGAAATGCTTTGAGAGTTTGATTAAAGAAATGATTGTATCCAGTCTTCCTCTAGAATTTGATTCGCTTCAATTTGCTTATTGTTCAAATCACTCCACAGAAGATGCTATTTCTTCCATTTTACATCTGAGTCTTGAACACCTGGAGAAGAGAAATACTTATGTGCGGATGTTGTTTGAAGACTTCAGTTCGGCATTTAATACTATTGTCCCTCAGCATCTAGTAGACAAATTGGGCTCTTTGGGATTCAGTACTTTTCTGTGTGACTGGATTTTGGACTTCCTGAGCAATAGACCGCAGTAATAGCCTTCAGGTTGATGAGGAGTGTGCCTATTGCGAAGAGGTGGAGGGACTTGTAAATTGGTGTAAGGAAAACAGCCTTGTCCTAAAAGTTGAAAAGACTAAAGGAAAGGATGTTGAAAAGACTAAAATTGACTTTAGGAAAGGCGAGCGAAGCCATCTACCATTACATATTGATGATTCACCAGTGGAGTTGGTTAGTAGCATCAAGTTTTTGGGAGTACAACTAACGAGTAGGTTGGACTGGTCACTTAACAGTAGTTTACTGGTGAAACGGGCTCAGCAGCACTTGCATTTCCTTCCTCGTATCAGGAAAGTGCACCTTCCTATCCCTGTCCAGATCTCCTTCTACAAAGGGATGATTGAGAGCATCTTGTCATATTGCACCACAGTTTGGATTGGGAGTATTACTGTTTCAGACTGGAAAGTGGTGCAGAGAGTGGTGAGGAAGGCAGAAAAGATCATCGGCAGACCACTCCTTTCCATCCGAGACATTGCACAAAAGCGATGCTTGAGCAGAGCTCAAAGAATTGTGGAGGATGCTACTCACCCTCTTCATGACCTGTTCTCTTTGTTGCCTTCGGGGAGGAGGCTTCAGAGTTTTCAGTGTAGAACATCTAGGTTCAGTCACAGTTTTGTTCCATACTGTATCAATCTAGTAAACTCCCACACTGCTTCTTTCCGCTATGTACTTCAGCAGGGTTAGTTGTTAATGGGATGAAACAGGATACAGCAATGGTTATCTGTGAGTGTAAGGTTTAACTCCTGGGTGTAAGTAAACAACATAATTTCATTTGAGTGTATACTTGTGAGCCTTGGCCTGGGTGTCCACTGTAAAATGACAATAAAGATTATCTTATCTTATATCACCTAAACGTCATGGTGTGTCATCTTTGACGCATGTCATAGGTTCGCCATCACTGCAGCAGATCCAAGGGAACAACATAATTGGATCCAAGGGTATAACATCATTTCCTTGAGATTCTGGCAAAAGAATCTTGACTAACCATATTAAAAATACCATGAATGACATGCTGCAGTGCCGGCCAACCAAGAAGAAAAGCTCTTTGCAGAGGAATCAGGAGGGGGGAGGAGGGAGAGTGAAGTGGGTGGAGTCAGCCCTAATTTTAACTAGTGGAACTGAGTTCCCCCGCGTTCCCCCTGCATGACATCACTGGCTGCAGCCATTGGGAGAGCAAATGCAATTCCAGAAAGTATTGAATATTTGTCATGAGAATGCCATACTACAAGATTCTGTCAGGGCCTCCTTTGGACTGTTTAAAGCCTACATTCAAATACACTGGAGTTCAAATGAAATAGATGCAGAATGCCAGCCTGCCTACACAACCAGCATAGCATGGCAGCAGAACCACTGTGTTGTCTGGGGATGCTGGGTGGCTGTGTGGCCTGGTGGCTTTCTCCACACTTCACCTGCACTCATTCCAAAGCTGCCATCCTTGCCATCAGTTATGTATAGGCTGCCATGAAAAGGAAGGCAAGGAAAGAAAACACATCTTATCAAACTTTTATTAAAGACCCAATTCTATCCAACTTTCCAGTGCAGAAACAGGTGCAATGCAGACCCAAGGTAAAGAAACAAACATTCCCTTTCTTTGAGGAAACCTCCGTGACCGCCGTCCCCTCACCTCCCATTGCAACAATGCTGGAAAGTTGGATAGGATTGGGCCAGTGGTGTTATGCTGCCGGAATGCTGGGCGGGACATCCGGGTGATCGACAGCCCGCCTGTCGCGTTCTGCAGCGTTATGCCGTTTGCGTAACCAATTATGCCGCTTGCCTACGTTACGCAAACGGTGTAACGCTGAGGAACGCGACGGGCAGGCTGTCGATCACCTGGATGTCCCGGCCAGCGTTCCGGCAGCATAACACCGCTGGATTGGGCCATAGGATAGTTAATAAGAATTACCCTCTCTCATGGTCACCTTAGTCACCTCTCTGTTAGTTTGAATAATCAGAGGCTGTACTCTTCTATTATAAGACAGTTTAATGATTCTGTGTATGAGCTAAATAGATATACTGCAATGTGAGCAATTACTGAAGATGGCACAGAAGACAATAAATAAATCAAGGTTATTTCTCAAAGGATCTTAATTTGCTCATCTAGCAATGCAGCTAAAAATAAATCAATAATCAGGGTCCAAGGCCTGTGTTCTTCAAAAGGGCAAAATATTGTAAACAAGCTGACAGAATTTTCATTAATAAAAAAAACTATGTTCAAGCATTTCAAGGACACCATGGATGGTAAATCCATTTTAATTGCAATGCATCCCTATGTGGTGGCGGCCCAGATTAATACTGCATGTGGCGTGACACTTTTTCCTGCTTCCAAATCTCTGAGTGTGAAAGCCCTGTTGTTTCAAGCTATGACTCAGCTGTGTTTATTCATTTCATTCATTCACATACAGTATTCTCTTTTCCACATTAAATGTATAGTGGGTTTTTTTAAAATCTGGATGAAGAAATTATCAAAAGACAAAGATGAGCTCTTCAGATAGAGGCTCAACAGGAGTCATTTAGGGTGGCTACCATCTCTTGATGGGTTCCCCATAGAAAACAGTTTCACAGATTCTGCATTAGAGGTCAGTCCGCACCTCTCAAGCTTGCCATTTACTTTTTTACGTCATGAAATGGATGAAAACAGGTGATAGGGACTCTTCCAAAATTTGAACATGTGAATTATCACTCAATTAGCATCTTCAGCGGTGATAGGTGAACTCTCCTATCTCAGTGTGGAATGGCCTTGTTCCTTCCAAGCCTTCTCTGAGAAAAAGTGTGTGCTTTTTCCAAGTTTTCAGAAATATTAGGCCTCCTTAATGCTCCCCTGTTAGCCTTCCATTCCCGCATCCTCGAAGATCATTTCCCTCCATCCCTGCACTTGTGAATCCCCTATCCTAGTGATTCTCAAACCTTTTAGAGGCCCCAGAGCAGTGGTTCCCAACCTTTTCTGCACGGGGACCCACTTTTTAGGTATGATAACCTGTTGGGACCCTCCTAAAACCAATGGCCAGAAGTGATGTCATTAAGTAGGAAGTAAAGTCATTGTTTTTAATAAATCACACTTTTTGAAAGTCAAAAGAACTCCACATCCTTTTTAGAATGCTCTGAATGCTTTGCATCTAAGTGATGTTTGAGTTTTGAGTTCAGTGATTGATTCAGAACTGAGAACAACATTGCACAGAACACACTGTGGCTTCTCTATGACATTGATAATCAAGGAGGTAAAGCCAAATTTTAGATAGTCTTCAGAGTATTTACGCTTCTCTTCCCCGTATGCCAAGACTCACCTAGGCATGCACATGGAAGGCATGACATGCTCACTCAGAAAGAGACTCGGAGAGACTTCATCATACAGATTGAACACACCAAGACGAGCCCAAAGCAAGGCTAATTTCTTTCACAGCCACAAGCAGAGAGGAAGTGACAGTTTAATGGGGAAGTCTTTTCCCTAGCCAGAAGGAAGCTTCCAAGATGGTGGTGCTCAGTTTTTTAAGATGGCTGCCCCAAGCTCTTTGTGACCCCGTGAAAATTGGTTCATTACCAATTGAAGATTTAGTCAAGAGGGTTAATGCCTCCGTTTGCCTGAAGATAAGAGCTGAAGATCTGAAGGTCGCCAGTTCGGGACAGCCAGAAGTCTCTGTGAGCGGCAGACCTTGTAAATTGCAACTGATTAACAGCTGAGCTTCGGCTGCTTTGTGTGAGGGGGAGTTGTGCCGAAGTTCAGCCGCTTCTCTGGTGGGAGCAGGGAAGCCGTTTATCAGCCAGCGAAGAAGACAAACGGGTGGCCAGAAAGAAGGACTAAATCCAGAAAGATCTATCTGTATGTGTGTAGTTCTTGAAAGATAGAACATTTCTGTAAAAATTGTAAAAACCTTTGGGTTTCTGAATAAAGTCTGCCTATGTAAACTGCCTTGAGTTATAGTCATTAGAGAAATCTGGTGACCTAAGAAAGGCGGTATATAAATACAAGTATTATTATTATTATTATTATTATTATTACTACTACTACTACTACTACTACTACTACTACTACTACACCCTTGGGGGTCCCTACTCTCAGGTTGGGAACCAGTGCCCTAGAGGATGCTGCATGATTATAAATGCCGAAGGGTGTGGCTATAGTGGTGATTGGGCAGCAGTGCTTCCCCCCAAGGAGCAGGTTATTTAACCTTTGATGCACATCGCCTAATCTGCCCTTGGTCAGTTTCACAAACAACCAAAAATTGGTTCACAACCTACTGGTGGATCCCTGACCCTCACTTTGAGAACTGCTGCCGTATCTCCTCGAAATTACTTATGTTGAGGTGTTGGGGTGTGTCCACACACACAATACTTTATTGTTTAACTCAAAGGTCATTACAACATAACACAAAAATAAATTGCATACATTAATCATGGCAATAAATTCGGCCTATTGGTGTTTTCAAGAAAACAGCGTCTCAACTTTTTGGCTGCAATGGCAAAGTGGGCCGCTGCATAAGTTATTTTTGCTTGTACGTCCTCTAATAGATACCAAACTAATTGAACAAGAGAATATCCACACAGAGCTTTGATACAAGGATCCAGGAAGCGGGATCGCGGATTTGAGTAAAGAGGGCAGATGAGCAAGTAATGCAGGATATCTTCAATTTGGCTGCAACCATAAACACAAAGTCGCTCAAGAGGTGGGATTTTTTTGTATCTGCCCTCAAGATAGGCTGACGGCATCAATTGGAACCTTAGTTCCATAAAGGCCCTCCTGAGCTGAGGTGAAGATAACAATTCCAAATATGGGGACAAAACATGGTGTTTATGAATGAAAGGGTACCATAAAGAAAAACGAGATTCCCAAAGAGAGGCTTTGTCCTGATCAGCTTCCCAATTGAAGCACCACTCTCTCAGATCTTTGGGAGACAGTACCCTGAGCTTATCATAATCTAAATTGTATTTATTTAGTTTAACAATGATCTGCTTGGCCCAGCCACCACAGGAAAACTGTTCATCCCAGCAAATTTTTGCCAAGACATTGTCCTCCAAAAGGGATAATTTTCTCCAATATCTGAAGAAGGCAAGATCTGTACGAGTTGTTATTGAAGGCAAACCTAACTCAGATCTTATGTGTACTGATGGAGTTCCTTGCGGCAAACCTAGAATTTGTCTTAAAAAAGTATTTTGTAAAATTTCCAATTTTCCTTTTGCCGCTTCACCCCAAAGTTCTACTCCATAAAGCATATGGGGTAGGATCTTAGCCTCTAAAGCCTTTATCATAGGTGGAACAAGTTGTCCTCCTCGAGCATTAAAAAAAACGTCTTAACGCACCTAAAGACCTCAAGGTGGAAAGGGAAATGCTCTCGACATGCTGTTTCCAATTTGAATTATTGGAGAAATAGATGCCCAAGTATTTGAATGTGCTGACCTGTTCTATAACATGGCCATCAAGCATCCATTTATGCTTGGTCCTTTCCCTCCCAAAGACTAAAATCTTGGTCTTAGTATAATTTATTTTAAGATTATCCTCCTTGCAAATTTGGCCAAATTTTTTAAGCATCCTTCTAAGACCTATTTGGGTTTGCAAAATTAGAACCAGATCGTCCGCATACAAAAGAATGGGCAAATCCCTCTTCTGGATCTTAGGGGGAAAAAAGGAGGCTGAATACATTTGTGGGATCAAACTATTTACGTAGAGATTAAACAAAAAAGGGGCCAGTATACAACCCTGTTTGACCCCTCTGGTAATATGAATCCTTTTAGTCAGATGACCAAGATTTCCAATTTGAATTTGGAGTGTGTTTTGGCTGTGTAGTATCTTAATGATCCACAGGAGGCATTTATCAATGTTGGTCTTTTCTAATTTGGTCCACAATTTGTCCCTATCTATTAGATCAAAAGCTGATGTGAAATCCACGAAGGACACATAAAGAGATCTATTAGATAGTTTGGTATATTTGTTAATAAGATGGTGCAATACAAAGGCTTGATCTAGCGTACTCTTGCCTTTCCTGAAGCCCGCTTGCTCCTCAAAAATTATCTGATTTGTTTCATCCCAGTCTATCAGTTTTTTCAGTAGATAACGAGCATAAATCATAGCCGCAACATTGATTAAACTAATTGGTCTGTAATTTGCTGGAACTGAAGGATCACCTTTCTTATAAATTGGGATCACAATACTATTTTGCCATTGTGGAGGAACTCTACCGGAATGGTTAATCCACGTAAACAAACTAGCAAGGATGGGAGACCACCAATGAATGTCCATTCTGTAGATTTCTACGGGTATCATGTCGTCTTTCCTGATATCATGTCGTTTATAATAAGCACTATTTCATTACATGAGACCAGAGGCCAATCAGGGCAATCAGGTGGAACTATATGATGAACTAAATGATTGTCCACCCCACCAAAGATTTGACTAAAGTGAGTGATCCATGACTGTGGATGAATAGAATTAGACAAGGCTCTGTCTACATGTACTGAGCCTCTGTTAAGTAGTTTCCAAAAAAGTACCTGATTTTTATCTTTTATTGCAGCTTCCAGAGCTCTCCAATTGGCTGTATTAAAAGCCTTCTTTTTATTGCGGATAAGGCTTTTATACGTTTTCCGTAAAAGCAAATAAGAATCTAAGTCCTTTTGGTTATTTGAAATCTTTGCATTACGTAACGCCCTAGTTAATTGATTTTTATGAGTTGCACACTCACTATCAAACCATGAAATGGTTTTCTTAGATAGGGCCTTTTTAACTGGAGCCGAAACTAGAGGTTTAAGTTTCAAAATAATTTGGTGATATAAACCCTGGGCTATTGTTTCTGATTTGGATTGCAATAGCGTGCTTCTCAATGATAACAATTGACTGGAATAAAGTATAGACCTAACATTGTTGTCTATGTCCAAAGACCAGACCAACCTTCTGTAACCTTGCTCCAAACCCGACAAGTGAGTGGATGGTATCAAACCTGTGCAAAGTGGATTACAGTTTAAAGAAAGCAATACCGGTAAATGATCACTGTCTGCTCTATTACCTAATTGAAAGACTACAATTCTGTCAATCATTGAAGAGGAACATAGAATATACACTTTTGCCAGAATCAGCCAGAAAGGTATAGAATCCTTTAGAGATGTCATAAGCAGAACCATTTAAGCATATAAGCAAGAATTTATGGATAATCTTTATCAAGGATAAAGATTTTTATCCCGTAAAAATTGATCTTAATATCATATGACACTCTAAATGTGCTGGGATTCGAAAATGGATCAGAGTCTAAATCTAGATTTTGCTCCCAAGCTGTACTGACACCTATTCTGGCATTTAAATCCCCACATAATAAGAGGGGAGTATTGGGATAAATCTCTGCAAGGGTATCCAATAAACCTTCCAGGCGTTCCCAGATGTTTAAATCAGATTTTGCTGATTTCGGTGGAATATACACATTTATACAAAGCCAAGAATCATTTCCGGACCCCCAATCATCAAGACATGCCAATATTCGCAAGCAAAGCAATCTAAAACCCAAGCATCCAAACCAACAGTAGCTGAAATAAAAATAGCCAATCCACCACTCCCTCTACCATAGGCAGAGGCTTTAACAGCTGGTATCTGCCATATGTTGTAACCCTGTAGAAATATGGATTCTGTATCCAAGAGCCAAGTTTCTTGAAGACAGATAAAATCAAAGGACCTCAAATATTTAGTAAACCCTGGATCTGTTACCTTATTAGACCACCCTGAAATATTCCAAGAGAGGATGTTTAGAATCGATGTTGAAGTCTTAGGCCTCTCTAGTCAATCTATGAAGGTAGGGCGGCTTCTGGTGTTGGTTATGATTAGATATTTTCGGAGAGTTGAAATTGCCACGTGGGTGTAATCTAGGCTTCTGTCGATTTCTCCCATAGGTATCACTGTTTATTGTCGGCCCTAAGGTGATGTTATTTGGATAAGACACGAAAGAGGGACAGGGAGTAAAAACTCCTGTATAGCAATGTGGAAAGCTATAATGCTCATTATGATTACCAGACTTTCTATCTGGCAACTGCTTAACAAATTTCCCACGATGAAGTGAAGCGGACTTTCTTTTTTGAATACTGTCCCCTTTTGGTGGAAGAAAATTTCTGTCGTAGATACCATTAATTCCCCATTTAAAGGAGATATGAGCGTGTTCAAACTTATATAGTAGCTTCCAAAAAACACACGCATGTGCTAGCTCTTTAAAAATTAGCAAAACTCTGCCCCTCTTGGAATTAATATGGGTTGGATATCGGCAAATACAAGAGAAGGAGATATCTGTACTCCAATCATTCCCTAGCATCTTTAGAATAGAAATTTCAACGTCCTTTGCTGTCATCCACTTATTATTTGGTCGACTTAAAGGCCAATTAAAGATGGTAATGAAACAGTCCTTATCTTTCTCGATGTTCTCAATATTCTCTGGAAACGTATGTGGGGAGTGAGATGTAAATTCGGAGGGAGAAGCCAATCTCTTCCAGTCGGACTGAATGTCCAAGGTATTTAACCTTCACAAGGTCTGAACACCGTTGTGAAGAGGCGGAGATATTGGATGTTAAATTTGCTTCATGCCAGTCATCGACTATTAGAAGATCTTTATTTGAGAAAGTCAAATTAAAAGGCATATCATCCGGAAATGTAGTGCTTTGGGTAAGCGAACAGTCATTGAGAGCAGCGGGAACTTGTATAGTTTCATGTGCTTCTTGTTGCAAACTCTCGTATTTGCCTGCAGCGAGATCCTGATGTCCTCTAGGTCCAGTGCTAAAAGAATCATCCTTATCACCATGTGGCAACATCGTTGAGAGTAGCTCATTTCTTGTGTGTTTTAACAAATCATCAGGCGGAGCCACTCTTAAAATTCCATCACTGAAAAATTTGGCAATGAGATGTACAAGGGCTTTTAGTCCCAGAATTTCTTGTTGCATGATGTTTAATTCCTCAAATATTTTTTTGGATGTCTTAGCCTGAAGAAGACATTGATTTCTCATCTGCACACACAAAGAGTGTAGTTGACTATCATGCGAGGGTTGAGGAATTTGGGAAAGTGTTTCAGCCGGAGGTTCCTTGCCAAACAGACTGTTAATGTCTGAAGGTTCACAAATATCTACCTCTGGCCATGATAGGTTTTCAAATAATCCTGGATCCAGAGACCAATTTCCAAAGCCGTTAGGGATGTCTGGGTCCTCATTGCTCAAATCCATTATGGATGTATCTGCTCTGCCAGAATTACAATTGGGCAGAAGATTTGGAGCAAGGGACCCTAAGGCATCCATATTTGGGGGAGGAATCAAATCCTCATTTTGAGAGCTATTTAAGCAATGTCTGGCAGGAGTAGCAATTGACAGTGAGGGCGTACAATAATCGTCCATTAAACGTTGAGAAAACTTTTGTCGGTCAGTCAATGTAGCGTTCTTTGTTTTCTGAGCTCTTGTAAAAACCATCCCGACAGCTTGACCGAATTGCTCCCAGGACGCTAATTAAAACGGCTCGAAATTATAAATATAAACATGAACAGCATCAAGCGCTTAGATACTTTGCCAAGATTTCTCGTCTTGTCCCTTTTGAGTCTAAAACAGTTAAAAACATTCAGAATACTTAAATTAATTAGCAAAACAACTACTGACAAAGTCCTCCAAAGATGGCATCTGCTGGCAAGCCTTATCTTAAAAGATAAAATCCAAGGTAGTATGTTTGATGTAAGAGGCAATTAAGCAGATTTGTTGTTCCAACTGAAGGCAGGACAAGTCCAATACTAAAAAGGATTCCAGCTATTATTGTTAGTTGAATAAAAAATACACTATAAAACCTTTGGATGTTGGAGCTCTCCCGAAGGCAACTTCTTCCTATCAACCGGAACCGGAACCGACCAGGGGTGTGTTCTTGATAAGAGTTTCAAACTACAATTCCCAGGGAACTTTACACTGGAAATATTCTCTTGGTGAGGCTTTGGGGCCTAATGGAGACCTGATTAGGATTGCTAACTCTTACTCAATAGTCTCAACTCTACTCAATATATATTTTTCTGATACGATGTAATGTTGGAAATTCATTGGGGACCCTGTTAAAATCTCCAGGATTGCTTCCAATAGTCCCCTGTAGATTGATGCTGATTCCTGGAGACTCCAAGTCAATCCTGGAACGTTGGCACCCTTACGTAAAGAGCAGCTCTCCTCTTCCTACCACTGTGAATTTAACATATTATTGTTGCTGGAATTTTCATTTTGGGGAAAGGGAAGGCGGCAGGGGCAGCTCCAAAAGGACTTAACTTGTTTATGAGTCAAGGGGAAACTGAAGGGGATATCGGTTCAAAAAAGGTTCATGACCTACTACAGCTAGATTGGTCTATGCACAGATGTGGAAAAATGTAGAGATACCCACAGTAGAAATGTTAATACAGAAAATTTTTGAACTAGCAGAAATTGATAAATTAACAGAAAGAATGAGAAACGGAGATATAGATAGAATAGACAACATTTGGAGAGCATTTTATGTATGGTTAGCTAGACACTGATATAAGCTGAAATGTTTAAAAGTATGATCTGTCTGATTTTAGAATTAGATTTGTGATGTAAACGAGTACAATATTGGGTAATGAAATGATATAATAACCAGGTGTGTAAACTATAAGTGTAAAATTGCTGAGAACTGACAGATACCTAATGTTTTATCCTTGTACCCCCATTCCTACGTATTCCCTTTTCCTAACCCATAACGGAAATGTTCAACAATAAAGTGTTTTTATATATAAAAAGGTTCATTACCGTAAGAATAGTTCGGTTTGGATGCTAGTTTGGATGACACCATCTAAACATTGGCCCATTGCACGAAAAGAAGCAAGAACATTCTACACAGCCCCACCTCCTCCATGCACTGTATGATTTGTAGGGGCTGGAGCATCTGGATCAGCTGAGTCCATCTGGAACATCTGGACCAACTAACTGAGCTGTTTAGGGGCTGGTTTGGACATTATGTAATCAAGCAGAGGCAGGAACAGTGTCGTGGTTCAGGAGAACCACTTCTGCCCACTTCTTCTGCCCACTTCTCCTCCTATGATGGGTCACTGCTTGGATAGCATCATCCAAATGAGCCCCGTCATGATTACTCAGCATTTGGTTCCTGAAGCTCTTGTTCTGCCTGTCAGTTTCCCCATTTTGGCCCCATTTGTTTAAATGTAACCACACTAATATAGTGATCGATGCTGCTTTTTATCTTAACTCGGTGCAATTTGTGCTTTCACATCCCTGCCCTTATTCTTGATCTAAGTGAAACAGAAAAAGACAGGAAATTTCTTCTGTTTTGTCTCTCTTGTTCCTCTGGTGCTCTTCTTTTAATGGCTTTCCATATGAAGACCGTACTGTAGAAAAATCAATGTTTTTATAGATCCTCTCAACCTGCCCCTCTTAAAAACAACAATTTATTGCTAGTCTGAGACACATCATAAGTTTGAAAAAGGCAGTTAAATCTTCCAATTATTGCTTCAGGGGAACCATAGAACTGCAGACTCAAAATTTCTTGGCAAAGGCCTGTTGGAGAACAGGAAAGAAGCACCATTTAACATTTACACTCTAGCTTAACAAAGCTCCAGTCTGAAGCCCAAACCCTGTATGTAGCTGGCCCTGGGAGATTCTGTGTTGCAAGAGGCTAATTGGTAGTTAAATGGATGGGCACAGGGTACGGTGCCTATTGACACCCACTTCCATCCCACCTTGTACTGATACTAGGGTCAGCTGGGATGGTAGATTGCTGCTACCACTCCAGCTAGGCAAACCAGGTAGGAAGCTGCCCTGGAGAAACCTCAAGTCCAGTTGGCCCCTTGTCAGCAGATCTCATCTTGGAAGGGGCACAGGATGCCACCATTGGTACCAGTGCCACCGATCCGATCTCCCCCATTGCCACCCTCTCTTTGCCCCATTACACCCCTACCTCTGCTCTTCCACTGCCTGAAACTTTACATGCTCCAGCTCATGTGTTCCTTAAACTGGTACCCACAGGATGGTGCAGGCCTTCACATCACTCTGCAGCAGTTTTGCGACAGCCTGCACCAGTGGAGCACACACTCTGCCAGCACAAGGCGACCTTAGGATTGTGCCAAACAGCGCAGCCACATGGTACAGAACAGTCATTTGTCAGAGAGTTCTACTGCAACCCTAACAGAGGAGGGAAAGATTATGTGTTCAGGCCTTTTGCTCTCACCCCCAGCAGGGCACTGCTGCGTGGGCACCCAGGTAGCACCACTCTGTCTCCGAAACACTCAATACGCATTCTGATCCAGAGACCATGGATCGCTGCTGCAGCTGTCTGTCTTGCTAGGCTCTCTGTGTTTATCTTTGCTCTCCAAAGGCAGCCGACCAGTGGGAAAAAGACCCCTCCACATGGTCAGTCAAGCAGACCACAAAGATGTCTGGCAGTAGTGACCAGTTTGTGCCTAGCCATTCCTCTATGGCAGAGGTTCTCAAACTGGGGTGTGACAATGCCCAGCCTAGGAAGTTCTGTCCCTATCCCTTTAAGAGGAGAAGGAGGGGGAAGGCAGCTACGCAATCCGCAGGCATTGTGTCATGCCTCTGCCAGGTAAAGGGAGGTTTCTACTCACCTGCAGCCAGCAAGGCTTCTGAAAAGTGCAGTTTTCTCCACAGAGTTGTCCACAGGGCTCCAAGCATTCAAATGTCATGTTTTGAAGACACTTGGAGACTTGGGGAGCTCTGCAGTCATCTCAGCTGGCTCGGCTGGGACTCCACAGGGTTGGGAGGAGGGGCCTCTGTGCTATTGGGGCTCAGGGTCAATCGCATCCTTGGGATTCAGTGGTGGGGAGAGGAAGCCCCTTGTTGGCTAGTTCCTACCATATCTCCGGGAGGTCCAGTTGTGGCCCTTCAAGCTGAACATTTTACATGTTCAGTCCTTGGCACAGTGTCTTTTCTAGTGGCTGTTGCTGGTGGTCTGCATTTGTTTTTAGATTGTGAAGGGGAGCCATTTACCTTTATTTTTTTCTTGTTGAAACTTCTTGTTGAAAAGCAGTATATAAATATTGATTGATTGATTGATTGATTGATTGATTGATTGATTGATTGATT
>JAJKFI010000004.1:34479251-34496015 GCA_029204185.1 Lerista edwardsae | reverse complement strand
ATTGATTGATTGATTGATTGATTGATTGATTGATTGATTGATTGATTGATTGATTGGCCCCAGCGGTGGTCCTGGCTCTCTCCCCACCTTGGAGCCAGGACCTACAATGAAGCCCTCCCCCAAGTAATTGCAGTGACATAATGACATGGCTGCAATTACTTCTGGTGGGCCACCCCTTTAATAAACCTTCCAAAGAGGGTTTGTAAAGGGCTGCACTCTAAGCATCTGCCCCTTTAAAAGGAGGGGGTGGGTGGCAGGAAAAACCTCCAACAGCGCCTGCAATTGCAGCCACCACTGCAGCTTCCCTGTGCCTCTCTGGGGGCTGCCGTCCTTCTCCGCTGTTTTTAAAGCAGAGAAGGAGGGGGCGGGTGGAGGGAAAAACCTCTGAGTATGCCTGCAATCACAGCTACTGTCACACACACCCTGCTCACCTCTCCTCCTTCTCAGCTGTTTTTAAAACAGAGAAAGACAGCATTCCCTCGAGGGTTGCCAAGCAGGGGATCTGGCAGCAATTTTTCTTGCCCCCAGCTTGGCGCCTGGGGTATTTGTGCCTCTTGCCCTATCCCAGGAATGCCACTGCTTGGTCTTCCTCTCTGAACACCGCAATAATTTAAGATTGGGAATACAATGTGCTGGCAGCTCTGTTTTGCACTGCAGGCTGTGAATAATCAAAAGTACACTGTAAAATAGAGTAATTCTATTTGCCTGTGATCTGAATAACTTAAATGCCACTTGTGTTTCTTCTAGCACTTATATTCGGGGTTAGCCTTGGTTGTATATGTTGGTTAAATATTTGCATGAACTGTGTATATTTCATTACCTGCAATAAAGTTCAAAGTTATTTACCTCTTTTATTATTCAAGCAGAGGTTCCTACCAGGATGTATTTGATTTTTGAAAGGGAGCAGTTGTTGCATGTAAGACTGAAGGTGATGGCCCCTTTAGGAAACTAGAGACGTTAATATCATAGACATGCACTCAATTCCACATAGTTTAGGATATTAAAGGAACAGAACTGTTAGAAATCATCAGCCTAAGGCCCCAATACTATCCAAGTGGAGTGCTGGTGGAGCATATGATCTGCTGGCGTGCCAGGCCTTTGTGCTATTACAAAAGCGCTGTAAAGTGCTTTGCTATTGTGCTTTATGGTCCCTCTTTGAGCATCTCATCCTCTCATAAGGGGGTATGAATTCTGCCCAGATGTCCCAAACTCTGTGACTGGTAGTCATAGATTCTACCTCAAATAATGGTACACAAAACAGGCAGCTCAAGCCAGCATTTCTTTAATGTTAAGGGGTTGGCCCATTCCAGTGATTTACTGCACTTTGTGATCAGTGTGCCAATAGGAAGGCCAGAGCCTTCCTGCATGTGCCAGATGTAGGGCTGACCTTGCTGTAGAGGGAGAGAGACTGCCACTTCCTTCCAGGCTGGGAAAGTGCCAGCCAGGTCTAGGTTGGGTCCATGTTCATCAGGGGATCCACCTGGCTGCTCCATTGCCCAGAGCTGTGCTTGGCCCACAGTGCACCTGGGGCAAGGCAACACCACATGCCCCCAGCGCGGCCACTCCACCCTGTGTGTCGCCGAGCCCCACCTCCCCATACCCATAATCGCTCCATTTAGGAGCAATCAGAGTGCAAGGGAGGGTGGGGCTGAAAAGCGTGAGGGGTTTTCCATGCTGCTGCACCCAACCACAGCCAGCACCTGCTGCGCTTGCCTCCCCCCGCAGCACCCTCCCTACGCCTCTGGCCAGTGCCATCCTAGTCCATCTGGTCCCTTGGTGCATATTCAAAAAAAGTGCCTTTGTGAACAGTAGAGAAAGGCCCCCTTTCCTCCCTGCTGGAAGTGACGTTTCACTGGTGTTGCACCTCCTTCCTATTTCAATGCTACCTCCTTTTCTTTTTGGGTTGGGCAGTGCACAACCTGCCCAACAGTACAGAGTGGCCCTGGGCTGGACCAACCCCTTAACAGTAAAGAAATGCTGACTCAAGCTGCCTGCTTTGTGTACCATTACTTGAGAGAGAATTTGTGGCTGCCAGTCATAGCGCTTAGGGCAACCGGGAAGAATTCATACCCCCTTATGAGAGGATGAGATGCTCAAAGAGCGACGGTTAGGCTGTCTCGCTGCAACTTGAACCAATGTAGCACTGCTTCTGGTTATAAATAGAAGTTGGTACAGAATGCCTCGCTGCGAGTCCCCGAGATGGTCTAAAATGCAGCAGGACATCATTCTTCAGCACCAGCACTGCCCTTTCAGTGCTAATGAGTAAAAAAGCAAAGAGACGCAAGACAGCTGTCCTCCTTCGGCTACTGCTGCTGCGATTGTCTCCTCTATCATCACATTATTTAATTGAGCAGAAACAAGGGCTGCAAATTGCTGGGTATCTGCATAAGAGATTCTTTTTCTGAGATCTGCTGTAATTCTCTGAAGAACAAGCCATCTCCCTCCCACATTGGGTGGCCAAGCATATTCAGTGCCTCTGCCTTACGAGTTCCTTTTCATCCTTTTTCTTTTGGGATACAGTACTGTATTGGGCTTGATCCAGCAGTTTCTAGGCCTAGTCATTGTAATGGGAAAGGCTTGTGCTCTGGTTTCACTTCCCCAGCCTAAAGCTTCGACTTCTGAAAAAGTGTGAGAAACTGGCATTCTCTCCACTCATGATTTTGAGAAACCTGCCCATAGGCAGGCCAGTTCCTTAGACTACAGACCCACATTCCAAGCCTTCAGCTTGGAATTCTGCATGCCTGCTCCTGGTTTCAGGGTGAAGATCCTGCATGGTGTCCATCCTGATAGGCTTCTGATGCCAAGGGAGGACTTTTCTGATTTGCCCAGCTGCCCTTTCATGGGGCTGGAGCACCAGAGTAAAGCAAATCCCTTGCATGTCGAAGGTCCCCAGTTCAGTTCCTGACATCTTTCATAGGGCTGGGAGACAGCCAGTGATGTCATCTGGTAATGAAGAACGGGAATGCTGGGTGGGACTTACGCGTGATTGGCTGCCCGTCTGTTCTGTTCCGCGGATGCCCTGGCCTTGGCGGGGCGCCTGCTCGCCGGGAGGGATGGGTGGGGGCGCGCCGGGTGCCTGGGCAAGCAGCGGTGGGGGCGCCAACCGGGGGCAGCCCCCCCGAGACCAGGGCAGCCGCGGAACGGAACGGACGGGCTGCCAATCACGCATAAGTCCCGCCCAGCGTTCCCATTCTTCATTACCAGATGACATCACTGGAGACAGCCCTGGAGAGCTGTTACCCATCAGTGGGGACAATACTGAACCAGATAGAGTTATGACCTGACTCTGGATGAGGCCCCTTTTCATGTCTGATCGCTACTCTTAGGGGTTGTTTTGTAATTCATTGAATGGTGAGATACCTGCAATGTTTCATATGGGCCTGTTGCATTTTTACTATACTGTTCTATTTTTAACAGTACGCCCCACTCCCAGAGCATATTCTGAAGGGCAGCTTTTTCATTTTTAAATAAATAAACCAACCTGGCACCACAGTCTGCAGGTCTACTTTTGCAAGGGCTTCTCAGTCCCTGTTCTCCACCCCCCCTCTCCAACCCCCCCCTCTCATTCCATTCCTGCCTGAAAGGGTTGGGCTGGGCCTTTTTGCCTCAACTGCCATTGCTGCTAAAGCCCTTAGGCCACTTGCCCTCTCAATATCGCAAGCAAGCACATACCAGGCAAGGCCCATTCTGAGAGTCTTGCCTGAGAGTCTTGTCATCTCTCGTAACTGGTTGGTGGCCAGAGTGATGACCACTTAGATGATGACCATTCTGGCTCTCTCACTCCTGCACCATCAGTAGCCTTGCAGCAAACAACCTCATCCAGCTCTTGGCATCAGGGCATGTCCTTACTCGGTGAATTCACGTCTGAAAACTCCCCTTTGCCTTCCCCTATTTCTCCATAGGCCGAACGAGCATTGAATGACTTAAGCTGGCTTGCTTGAGCCGGCTGCGATTAAGAGGAGAGATGCATTATTCATCGTGAAGGAGCCAGCCCAGCCCTGTTGGTGGAGGGGCTGGAGCAGATGAGCTCACAGGAGGCAGAAGTCTGTGCTTGGGAATGGCTAATCAGAAGGTGACGGCAGGAGACAAGGTGACACCTCATTGCCAAGCAATGGGGATGCCTGGATACCTTCCAGAAAGCTAGAATCAGAAGCAGGAATAGAAACATGAATACAGAATACGGCACAGGAGTAGCTGCTTCTGGAGAAAGAGAAACAGGAAGTGAGCACAAGCCAGAAGCTGCTGTCCAAAGGCAGAGGAAGGGAGAGACCAACAACATTCCTTTAGCTCTGTCTTGAAATCAGGAGAAAGGGGAAGGGGCTTCCTCAACCCCAATTCCTCCTGCAATCAGAGGGAGATGCCATGGGAACCAAACATGAGAGAATAACAGCCAGTCATCACCTCCCTCAGAGTTGGGCATGAGGAATCTGGTCTGTTACTGACAGGTCTGAGTAGTATTTTTAATGCCTAGGCCCTTTTTCAGCAATTTTCAACTACTGTGCCATGAATGGCTTGCAGGTGTGCCATGGCGTTTGGGGGAGGGTCATTTATTAGTACAGCCATTGGGAGAAGTGAGTGCTCTGCTAGCTGTGCAGTATACCTTAAGAACATAAGAAGAGTCCTGCTGGATCAGGCCAAAGGCCCATCTAGTCCAGCTTCCTGTATCACACAGTGGCCAACCAGGTGCCTCAGGGAGCACACAAGACAGCAAGATGCTTGCATCCTGTTGCCACTCCCTTGCACATGGCACTCTGAAATAGCATACTACTAATGTAAGGAAGTGGCACAACGCATCATGGCCTATAGCCCACAATGGACTTTTCCTCCAGAAATCTGTCCAATCCCCTTTTGAAGGTACGTAGGCCAGATGCCATCACCACCTCCTGTGGCAAGGAGTTTCACTGCCTAATTACCCGCTGTGTAATTGACCTTGTCAATTGTCAGCAAACTGATGGTGTACCCTGAAAATTTTAGTGTCTTGTCAGTGTGCCGTCAGATGAAAAAAGGTTGAAAATCACAGATCTATTTATTTCAGAAGTCGTATTTCTTAGGCCATTTTTTAAAACGCCATAATCCATGTAATCACCACATTTCTCCCCAACACAGATAGATTCTAAAACTTTGCTAGTGCCTGTGATAGTTACATCAAACATCTCAGGGGAGAAGTTCCCGGCTTTTTATTCCCACTCAGTTTTGAGATTGATAAATCTGGGAACATGCACATGTCCTTTTGTTTAAGCTTGTTAACAGATGGGTAATACTAAAAAAGACAGGATAATATGTCTGCAGTGCTCATCCTTTCTCCTTTACCATATGTGCTGAACATCAATGAAGGATATATATATACAGTGTGTGTGTGTGTGTGTGTGTGTGTGTGTGTGTGTGTGTGTGTGTAATACACCCTGCCTCACTTCCACACACAGGTATCAAACGTATCTATGAACTGTAAGTCAGTGTGGAGATCAGAGCAGCTTAACTGTAGGCCTTCCCACCTGCCCTTGCCTCTGAACTGTTCAAAACGGGCCTCCTGGAAGCAGTTGGCAGTGACATTATCATATAACCACCAACCATGTGCCATGCTTTGCACGCAGCACCAACAGCACTCTTCTTGGTGAGTGGGGGCCCCCATTGGGCCCCATTGCTCCCCATTGCTGCTAGAGCCGGCCCTGGGTATACACAGTTGGGAACTCAGTTTGGAACTCAGTTGGGAACTCCTGATTATGTGGCTAGAGCCCCCCCCCCATGATATATAGGATGGCTCTCTTTAGGCTTTAATGAATGCACATAGGAGGGGAGACTGGTGAGTGACCTTCCTCTGTGCATATTTTTTCATATCATATCATAGCCCCAAGGTAAGTAAACAAATTGGAGAAGACTCTTGAGAGTCCCCTGGACTGCAAGGAGATCCAATTGGTCAATCCTCCAGGAAGTCAAGCCTAATTGCTCCCTGGAAGGACAAATCCTGAAGCTGAAGCTCAAGTACTTTGGCCACCTCATGAGAAGAGAGGACTCTTTAGAAAAGACCCTCATGCTGGGAAAGATCGAAGGCAAAAGGAGAAGGGGATGGCAGAGGATGAGATCAGCGGTGTTATCCGGCAATGAGCTGCCGGAACGCTAGGTGGGACTTACCGCCTGATTGGCTGCCCGTCCGTGACATGTCGCCGCCTGCCCGCCCGCTGAGCAGACACCCCTGGCTTCGGAGGGGGTGCCCGCTTGCCTGGGGGGCACGCCGGGTGCCTAGGCAAGCAGCGGAGGGGCACGCCAACCGGAGGGAGCCCACGCAGCAGGCGGGCAGGCAGCGACGCGTCACGGACAGCCTGTCAATCAAGCGGTAAGTCCCGCCTAGCATTCCGGCAGCTCGTTGCCGGATGACACTACTGGATGAGATGGTTAGATAGCGTCACCGAAGCGATGAACATGAAATTGGGCAAACTCTGGAAGCTAGTGGAGGACAGGGAGGCCTGGCGTGCTGTGGTCCATGGGGTCGCGAAGAGTCGGACACGACTTAGCAACTGAACAACAACAACAAGCAAACAAATGTTTCCTTACCTTGAGAAGGCCTCCCTGGCTACCCCTCCACCACAGAATGCAGCACACACCCCACTGGGACAGCTACATCAGGGCTGGAAAATTGAATAGGATTTGGTCCTAAAAATTTTCCATGCAAAACTGGAATGCCTGGAGAGGGTTTGAGACGTTTTCTAGAAGAGCACCGGGAAATCCTTGCACTCCTTTGAAATGAATTGTGTTCTTGTCCAACAAGCCAACATTTCACTGGGGTTTACACAGGATAATATCTTGTGCAGGGGTGCCACTTTGTGGGGGCAAGAGAGTGGCTACCCCCAATGACAATAATTGAGGTGGCTGAGGACGTGACACCATGGGTGACACCTGCAGGGCTGCTAAGTCTCCATGGTCTTCTGCCCACTACGAGCTGCTTCATGCTCAGCTTGCAGTGGCCAAAGACTGCCGAGAAAAGGTATCACCCCTCCCCAGCAGTCATCGGAGCCTTTCCTTGGTGGTGTCCAGCCACTTTGTGCTCTGCAGATGCTTGGCAGACATGGAAATAATGGGCAGTAATGTGATGGCACAATCACGTCACTGCCAATTCCTTCCACTTGGCAAGCTGGAAATAATTGGTCCTGACATGAAGATGTAATCACCTTACCATCAATTATTTCCTGTCTGTGCAGTGGGTAGGTGACACTATGAGCAACTGCCCTGCATGAAACCAAAGACTGCATCACTACTGATTTGGTGTCCAAAGTTTACTATAAGAATAGTTGTGAAGTTATATCTTCAGTTAATGAATTATTAATTTAATAAGTAATACATAAATTCAGAATAGGATTAGTTAATTAATTAGTAAAAGACCCGGTCAGGAATGTAAATGTTACCAAGCCATTGAGGACCAGGGAACATGCTGCAATCTGTTTTACCATACATGTCGGGGGAAGAGAGCCAAGCAAATCTCAAACAAAACCCCTTGACTTCCAAAGGGAAGACTTACCTCAAATGTGGGAGCTAGTTAGAAAAGTTGAAAGGGTAGATAAAAACAGTCTCTCCAGAATGTATGGAGGCTGCTTAAAACGGCAGAAATAGAGGCCTAACTGAATACTGCATAAGAGGAAGGGTTCGGCTAAGTCCAGGTGGGTGCCAGCCTGGCTAATGAGCACGGTTAGAGAGGCTGGAAAGTGCAAGGAAGCTTCTGTCCATAAATGGAAGTCTTTCCCTAATGAGGGGAATAAGAAGGAACACAACTTCTGGCAAAAGAAATGTATGAGGATGATACAGAAGGCCAAGAAAGACTTTGAAGAATGCAAGGCCAGCAACATTGAGGGGGATAATAAAAGCTTCTTCAAATATGATTCCAGCAAACACATGGGTGTTACATTTCATAGAAAACTTTGGAGAACATAAGAGGAGCCCTGCTGGAGAGGCATCATCAGCTGAAGTGCAGAGTTTATTATGAAGCCAGTCGATCTGTTAGATGCTCCACAGTGTCCGCTATTCTGTCCCGAAAAAATAAAGAGGATTATTACTAGGTTATCAGCACTTTTTGAAATTCTTCAATAAAAATTCATTTCCAAAACAAGAAATAGTCTGCCAAATTATTGTTCTGCCTATTATTCAGTGGCGTTGGTGGACAAACTCTTGAGGAAGATTTAGACATGAGAGCGATTTCAGAACATGAATAATGATTCATTATGGAGGTTATTCTACTTATTCTCTGAGCCTTTCATCACATTTTCATATTTTACTCAGCAGCTGTGAGGTCAAGAAAGGACACAGTCCCCATCAGTTAAAAGCAGCTGGAGTTTTGAGAGTGACTTTACACAAAGGGATATTGATTACACCTTTAATCTTTTAAAAAAATATGGATCATGACGTTTATGCATCCAACAGAAATGTATCAGCCATATGTATAGCTTAACAGCCACATGCATTCCGAAGCCCATCTGTTCCCCACATATGTTTATCATTTTTAAAAAAAATCAGGCTCTAAAGGGGTAATTATGGGATGATTGATATATATGTACTTTGAGAAGAGGCCTTTTTTGTTTAGGAAAAAAACTCTTGCATTTTGTATTGAATCAGTAATGAACTGGATGAAGGCCAAATAACCTGCAGTTCAGTCTAGACAAGACAGAGGTTCTGTGTGTAGCTGGTTTACCAGCCTGGGATGTGGAGTTCAATCTTTTCTGAATGGAGTTGCACTTGCCCTGGATCAGGTCCATAGTCTGGAAGTACACCTAGATGATCTAGTGCTAGCAGTAGAGGCTTCCTTGTTGAAAAATGAATAAATCAGTTCTATCTAAGAAAGCACTGTGACTATGCCAACTCCTTCTATCACTAGGTGATGATTCTTCTAATAAGAAAAGAATTCTGAATTCACCTTTGAGTTTGCTAATGTTATACAAAATATGCAGAATAATAGCGTAATATTATTTTGATACAAAGCCGAACAAAACAGCAAAGAAAACATGATGATGGTAATGTTAGCGCATGATTGAACTGGCAAGCCCAGAAGAGTTCACAATGGATTTTATCAGTGCTATCATGTGCTTTTGTGGAAAGGATGGAAAGGATCGGCTTTTATGAGTCTATTTACCATCTGCTGCAAAATATCTTTTCAAGATGCTAGAGGGATGTAGCAGGTTGGAAAAATGGTAAAACTTGGATGAGAAAGTATTGGAACTTTTATTCTGCCCACACTGGCTGAGTAAGACATCTCAAAACCTGTTGCCTTGCCTGTTATCAGAGCTCAGAATAACACCGATTTATGCATGGTGTCTACTGTCAGCCCAGAGAGACAAGTAAAACTGACAGCACTGAGTAATGCTACTTTCTCGGTGGCCGGCAGTTGCGTGTTGTCCCTCATGAAATATGAAGCCCCTTGGTGTGAAAGCGAAGGCAATAATATATCACACATTTTGGAAGACAGCAGATGTTGTTGCAAAAAGCATATCTTTGTACAGCTATTTTTAAGTCTGGCTGCAGCACACTATACAGAACATAAACAGTATAGGGCTTCCTTAAAGAAATCATACACATTACTGAGGGACTGAGACGATGGTTCCAAGGATTCTGAGCTTGTCAGTCCTAAACATATCAACAAAGACACAAAATTCCAAAATGAATGGAACTAAGTAAGTAGGTTTAGGATTGCATTAAAAGACTATATATTTCAGAGTGCAATCCTACCCTGAATTTAGGCCAGCACAGCCAGGCCAGCAAAGTTTGGCAGGCACAAGGGTCACCATAAAGTGCGTTTGGACCACTCTTGGACTCAGGGAGGATGGTGCACGTCTGTGTGCTGGTCTCTCTGACTCCAAGAGTGGTCCAAACATACTTTATGGTGTCCCTTGTGCCGGCCAAACTGTGCTGGCTTAACTGTGCTGGCCTAACTCCAGGTTAGGGTTGCATTCTCAACGAAGTAATTGGAGTTAATATGCTGGAGAGCTGCGTGTGACCTAGAGGCTAAGAGATAAACTAGACATGATGTTAACAATGTGCTTGTTTGCATGCACTTGTATTTCTCTAAATAATATGATCTTGTTTTTCTGCATGTAAGGTATAGGCTGTCTCACAATCCAATCCTAAACTGTGCTGGAACAGGCTGGCCACCTGGTCTGCACTGTATCCCAAGCTGTATGGGAGGCAGCTGGAGCTTACCTCAGGGTAAGGGGATTTCCCCCCTTACCCTGGATTAAGCTCCAGCCAGCCCTAAGGGGCTGCTTAGATCTGCACCAGCAAAATCGTTGGCAGAAATCCGAGCGGATTTAGGGTTAGGATAGGGTTGGGATGGAAGAGTGCCGTGTTCCTATTTGCAGGGCAAGGCAGGGCAGATGTACTGGGCTCACAGGGCTCCTGTACTGTTGATAATTGTGTAGAAGAGAGAAGTTTGGCAGGTGCAATTTGCCATATGGAGGAGAGGAACCTATGCTTGACAACATTTCCTTTTCTAAACTTAGGGTGCAATCCTAACCAATTTTCCAGCACTGACATAGTTGTGCCAATGGGGCATGTTCTGCATTCTGCAGTGGAGTAGTAGTCACGGAGGCCTCCTCAAAGAATGTTTGTTCCCTCACCTCAGAGCTACATTGCACTTACCCCGGTATTGGAAAGTCGGTGAAGATTGCACCCTTAGCAATCAGACTGTTGGTGCACAGTGGTTGGCATTGCTACTCTGTCACTCTCCAAGTAAAGGTTTCAGAATGGTATTTCTGAGACTCACTTGGATGCTCTAGTACCTGAACTTAGAACCAGCTGCATGCAACTCATGTGCTCTGCCACTGAGCTCTAGCCTCAACCTCAAACAATGAAATCGTGTGAGCCCTTAGAGTACAATCCAAACTGTGCCCTCAGCCAATGACTGTCCCTGGCCTGGATGGCCTTACACAAACTGCTCGGATTTGCGCCAGTGATTTCCCTGGTGCAAATCCAAGTAGCCCCATAGAGATGACTGGCACACAACAAGGGGTGAGGGCAGTGGTTTTCAAACTGGGGCATTGCGATGCCCCTGGCAGAAAAGCACTGCCTGGGTCACTTTAAGGGGTGGGGGGAATGGCAGCCATGCTCCAATTGCTTTGTTTCTGGGCATAGTTTGGGACTGGGGGGACTCACCAGTGCCTGCCCCAATGTCCTACTGGACTCTACTGGACTCTACTGAGTTGGGGAGCCCTGCGGACCCCTCTAATAGGTTAGAAAATAGGTTAGAAAAACAATTGCGACTCACTTCAGGTTTCGCGTTGCGACCAGGAAGTGGATTGCGATCGGGTTTTTTACTTATTAAACATAGAGGGAGCCCTGCAGAGAGGTCCGCAGGGCTCCTCAACCCAAAACAACGTTGGGGCAGGCACTGGTAAGTCCCCCCAGCCCTGATCTATGCCCTGCAGCAACGCGATCATAGCAACTGCATTGCTGCAATTCCCCCACCCCTGCAAACACTTACACTGGATCTCAGAGTTTGAGAACCACTGGGAAGGGGGTAAATATAAATATCCCTTTATGCCAAGTTGCACCATAGCCACCTCCTAACCTGCATTGGATACAATGCAGGTTAGGAATGGGCTGCCCGTGATGAACAAGTACGCACAAGCCCTTGTGGGTTAAACCATTTTGCCAGATGCATGAACTGGTCTTCTAAGTTGATAGACATTTGTATGTACTGCCTCTTTTACAGCTAAGCTCAGAAGGCCTCAGGATCAGAAAGGCTATGTAAGAGAACCAGTGGGATGGTTTCAATTTCTGTTAGCGGCAGAAGCCTGTTGAAGCAGTTGGCCCTGCTTCAACATTAACATCATTATTCAATTCAATAATGAGTTGAATTAACTCATGCTATGGAAGGTTTCATCTGTTGATTTCTGTCAAACTGCTGTTAGGTGTAGGGGCAGGTCAGGCCAGTCTCTCTCTCTCTCTCTCTCTCTCTCTCTCTCTCTCTCTCTCTCTCTGATCAGCTGGCAGCACTATCTGAGAAAGTGGTAGCAGCACTGAGTGTAGATGATGAATCAGCTTCTGGAATGCAATTCTAAGATTATGCTGGTCAGCATTGTTGAAAAAGAAAGTAGATTGCGGGTCTTTGCCAGAGATATCTATAATCCATTGAGAGGCAAGAGGAAAATTATGATATCAGCACAAGTCTGTCTGCCCATATCATCCTTTCCAGTGATATGCCAGTCTGCCTATCTGTCAGTGATAACCTATCAAGAAACGTGGACAATAAAAACCAAAACTGACAGAAAGAGGCAGGTGCAATTGTAGCCATCCTGCTGCAGAGCGTAGCCATTTTCAGCTGAGCTCCCCCAGTGCCAGTCACTCCACACTTGACACCAATTCTGCGTTTCAATGCTATGCTCACTGAAGCCGCGTGCATCTGTTGTGTCTGCGCAAGGATGGAGAACAACATGCCTTTTAAGGTCATCAAGAACACCCTCTGGAGTATGCCTCATTGGCTGGCACAGCAGGGTGTTATGAGTGGCTGCGTTTCTGAGGCCTGTATTCAATCTGTGACTGAATTGGAACTGCGGGAAAGCTGGCTTTGAGTGTTTCCCTTCCAGCGCTCGCATCAGCAGCCTATTCATTCTAATATTGTGGTTTTATAGAATTTGAAAGCACATCAGACGTTTACAGTGAAATTAACGAGAAATGAGTAGCTTCTGGCCGAAACCATTCATTGCACATTCCTGGATGCGTTCCGCACTCATTTCCCAACTCCCAATGAATGTCATTTGGGAGAGATCTTAGGCAAGGCATATGTAATCTGCTTGCTGAGCTCTTTGTATCTCATCTACCTAGATTTGTAGCTCTCTGGAGAATGTACTGCTTCATTCAATGAGGGGAGCAGTCCCAGCAGATGAAATTATACAACACAACCTGAAAGGCAACATCCTTGAGTGAAGGAGCAACAGGAAAAAAAGGCAAAAAGTGCCTTCCCCCCCTTCTCCCTGCCCCATTCCAAAATGGCGCCTCCCTTGCGCAGGCCGGCTTCGGCTGATGCAAGGGGGGTGCAGCACAGGCTCAAAGGGACCAGTGCCGGTCCCGTTGCTGTAGCGCAATGCAGGGGCTAAGTGTGCAGTATCAATGCAAGGGGCTTGCGATGCTGCACACCTCTTAGGATTGTGCTGCCCAAGTAGTCCAAACATACTTTGTTGTTGTTCAGTCGCTAAGTCGTGCCGACTCTTCGCAACCCCATGGACCACAGCACGCCAGGCCTCCCTGTCCTCCACAAGCTTCCGGAGTTCGCCCAATTTCATATTCATTGCTTTGGTGACACTATCTAACCATCTCATCCTCTGCCGCCCCCTTCTCCTTTTGCCTTCAATCTTTCCCAGCATGAGGGTCTTTTCTAAAGAGTCCTCTCTTCTCATCAGGTAGCCAAAGTATTTGAGCTTCAGCTTTAGGATTTGTCCTTCCAGGGAGCAATCAGGCTTGACTTCCTGGAGGATTGACCGATTGGATCTTCTTGCAGTGTCTTCTCCAACACCATAATTCAAAAGCAACTATTCTTTGGCGCTCTGCCTTTCTTATGGTCCAGCTCTCACAGCCATACATTGCTACTGGGAAAACCATAGCTTTGACTATGCGAACCTTTGTTGGCAGGGTGGTGTGTCGTCTTTTTATTAAGTTGTCTAGGTTCACCATATCTTTTCTCCCAAGAAATAAACGTCTTTTAATTTCATGGCTGCAGTCACCATCTGCGGTGATCTTGGAGCCCAGGAAAATAAAGTCGGTCACTGCTTCCATTTCTTCCCCTTCTATTTGCCAGGAAGTGATGGGAGTGGTGGCCATGATCTTAGTCTTTTTAATGTTGAGCTTCAAACCAATTTTGGCACTTTCCTCTTTCACCCTCATCAGAAGGTTCTTGAGGTCTTCCTCACTTTCTGCCAGTAGAGTGGTATCGTCTGCATATCTGAGGTTGTTGATATTTCTCCCAGAAATCTTGATTCCAGCTTGTGAGTCATCCAGCCCTGCCTTCCTCATGATGTACTCTGCATATAAGTGAAATAAGCAGGGTGACAGTATACAGCCTTGTCGTACTGCTTTCCCAATTTTAAACCAATTGGTTGTTCCATGTCCAGTTCTAACTGTTGCTTCCTGACCCGCATACAGGTTTCTCAGAAGGCAGATCACCTGGTACTCCCATCTCTTCAAGAACTTGCCACAGTTTGTTGTGATCCACACAATCAAAGGCTTTAGCATAGTCAATGAAGCAGAGGTAGATGTTTTTCTGGCACTCTCTTGCTTTCTCCATGATCCAGCGAATGTTGGCAATTTGATCTCTAGTTCCTCTGCCTCTTCAGAAACCAGCCTGTACATCTGGTAGTTCTCAATTCACATACTGCTGAAGCCTAGCTTGTAGGATTTTGAGCATCACCTTGCTAGCATGTGAAATGACCTTACATACTTGTAAATGTAAACATACTTTACAGTGTCCTTTGTGGCAGCCAAACTTTGTCGGCCTAACTCCAGGTTAGAATTGTGCCCTAATAGGCACCCCAGTATCCATGGTATCCGTGGATAACTGAGGGCACAATCCTAACCAATTCTCTAGCACTGACATAACCGTGCCAATGGGGCATGTGCTGCATCCTGCAGTTGGGGCAGGGCAGTCACAGAGGCCTCCTCAAGGTCAATGGAATGTTGGTTCCCTTACCTCGGGGCTTCATTGTCCTTACCCCAGTACTGCAAATTGGTTAGGATTGTGCCCTCACTATCCCAGATTTAGGGCGCAATCCCAGGCTCACACTTGTGCTGACACAACATTGTTGTGTAGACGCAACAGACAAAGCACCGACATGGGGGCGCCGGGTGGCACCCCTGCCTCAACGCTAAGTCTTTCAGACTGGCGCTAGCTCTAGAGAGATCTCAGCTGGCGCAGGGGCAGCTCTGGCCTGGAGGGAGGGAGGAACTGGGCGGGGGCCGGGCCGGTGGTCGCGCTGGACTGGGGAGGGGGTGGGTTTGGGACACGGCTGTTAGGCCGCATCCCAGGCTGCACAGCCTCAAGGTCTCCTCGGATCTGTGCCCACGATTCGCAGGCGCAGATCCGTGGAGCACATTGGGAAAGCTTTCGGCTCCCCAGGCACAAGGGCACAAGGGCAAATGTGTCCTCCCTCCAAGTCACATGGAAAGCAGCGATCCAGCCTCCTACCACGTCCATTGCTCCTTCCTGCACAGACTCTTTCAACAAGACAGGAAGTGCAGGACATGCTGAGAGCTCCAAGTCTGTTTGCCATTCCCCACAATGTGCTGCTGTACACAACCTTTGTAGTGGGAGCCTCAGACCCACTTTCCAACCCAGTTCTGTGTGAATCCAAAAAGCACAGAAATCCAAGCAGGGATTAGACGGTCAACTGAAATGTAACCTAGTTTACCAATACAGAATCAACTGAGCATAGGCATGAGAGAGGCCAGGCAGAACTAACCAATATTACAGAAGGACCCAGGGATTGTAATTTTGGTTGGTTTGATCAGAAGCTGAGTTGGTAAGAGATGACCCAAGTAGAAAAATGCACGCTCGGCTTTGCAGCCCCGATTTCTCGCTGGAAGTTACAGGAGACCAAGTTCTGCAGGGCAGAACAGAAGAGCAATGGCCTTGAGAAATGTTCCTGAAGGCTAACAAAACAAATCTGTTAAAGCTATAATTTTGTTTCTGTAAACCTCTCATTGGAAATGCTTCATGGAAAACAAAAGGAGGTATCAATGAATTTGAACTTCATGTAAAAAGGAACAGGTGTAAGCTCGCCAACAGCAGATGTCCACAATGGAAGACATCTGCAATATCCCTTCACAGGATCACCAGCACCTGCAGTTTGTGTGGCTCAGTAATGCTGACCTCCTGCTTGACGCTGCTACTGTTTGCTTTACAAATGCTGATATGCTTGGAAGCGTTATTATTCCAGATCCACATCAAACATGACAGATCAACCAAACAAGCCTCTGGCTTGTGTCATCCCTCTTCTTAATGACAGATATTTCCAGAAAAGTCTAATTACTTGCTGCTTTCACAAATGTTTGGTACAAAAAGCCATTTTAGGAAGCACAAGGAGAAGTGAATCATGTATTATGACAGCAGTTAACATTGCTGCATGTTTAAGGCCCTCTTTTGATTTTCAGACTTGGCTTTTCAGAAGTCTAAAGGAAAAAGAACACAAACAGTAATTTACAGTCTAAGAGCACAATCCTAGAATGGATGTAGTGCTGATGCAGGGGCGCTGACCGGCACCCCAGTGTCGGCGCTATGGCTCCCTGGCCAACTCTAGCTGTAGCGCCAGCAGAGGTGTACCAGGGCGAAACCGTGCCCATGGCATCCAAAGTCATGACGTCGTGATGTCATGACGTTGTGGGGTGTGGCTTCAAGCCCCGCCTCCTTGTTTTGCCCGAACAGCGGCCAAGGGAAGCCGCGCACCTATCAGGCGGCTTCCCCTGGCTGCTAGTCAGGCACTTTAAAGTGCTCGCACGGCGGCCAGGAGGAGGGGAGACGCCGGTGCGCCTCCTAGCTCGGGGCGCGCGGCGGCGGCTTCCCTGCCCTGGCTGCTGGTTGAACACTTTAAAGTGCTTGCGTGGTGGCCAGGAGGAGAGATGCTGGCGCACCTCCTGGGGGCACAAATTTGCATGGCGCCCCCCACCTTATGGCGCCCAGGGCTCGTACCTTGCCATACCTTAGAAATACCTCTGCTGGGCGGGTGGAGAGTGGAACTAGGTGGGGGGTGGGTATTGTTGTTTATTTGGAGTGTTTATAGCAGAGTTGGGGGCTTGTGGACC
>JAJKFI010000004.1:34461446-34479241 GCA_029204185.1 Lerista edwardsae | reverse complement strand
ATGCCAGTTTCCACCAGTTCTGGAGTGTGTGGTGTGAAACTGCAACAGGTATGCCGTTGGGCATGCCGGCCTGAGGAGGGGAGAATTTTGCTATAATTAGTGGAATTGATGCTATTATAGGGATTTAGATTGCCAGAGTTAGAAGAAACCTTGCAGGGAACTTGCACAGCATCTCTGACAGGTGGCTTCCAGCCTCTGCTTGAAAACCTCAACATCTTATGCACACTCTTTTTGCGTCTCAGCTTTGCAGAAAGTTTTCTGTGCAGCCACACTGATTTGCTGTGATCTTCCAATCTTCCTTTTTGTGAAAACTTGTTTGCCATGATGTTTGCCGCAGTATCTTACTTTTCAAAATAGTCCCTCTTACAGCCCATTCCTATGCTTCCTGGCACCTAAATAGCTGCCACTGTATCCTGCAAGGGCATTGAAGCCGCTGGATGTCTTCGCGGGGGAAGGGGAAATTTGTCCTCATACCCCAAGTAAAGCCCATCCTCTGCAATGGGGCTTCTCAAGTCTGTAAATGCAGAATCAAGCCCGACATGGGGGTTAGGATCCAGCAGCTGAGGCGTCCACCAGTCCCACCCCCTCCCCAGCCTGTCCCTCGTCCCATGCTGCCTCCCCCCACTCTGAAACATCTCTCCCATGCCCTCTCACACCCTTCCCATGCCCCCCCACGCCCCTCGGTGCTCACCTTTGTACTGCTAGCAGATGAAGCTCCTGTAGCAGCACCACATGGAGTGACACAGGCCTTCCTCCACAGGCACTGCAAATGTGCTTTAAAGCACGTTTGCAACACCTAATGCTGACACTTGGCTGCAGCGCTGGCACTGAAGCCCAAACAAGATTGGGCCCTTCAGAAGTTCTAGCAATGGGATATTACTTATTTGGCCTCTGAGACCATCAAAATCAGCTTTCCTGAAGTCCAGACTCTGACAACACTTAGCTTTCCCCTCAGGACAGAACTCCAAAATTCCATGCTCATTTTTGTCCGAAGTCTCCGCTGCATTCATATTTTCAAACAGCGCAATCCTATGCTGCACTGAGGCAGGCAAGCCGGAGGGCCTGCACTGCATCCATTGCAGCGTATTCGGAGGTAGGAGTCTCCCCTGCGCAAGGCAGTATCTGGCAGTAGATCAGGGCAGAATTGGTGGGGGCTTCAGGCTGGATCACATTCAGCCATCTCTGCCAGCCTCATTCTGTCGTGGGCAGCCATCTCTGCCCTATATTGTGTTGTGACTGCTGATGCTATCATAACCACAAGCACATTGCAGCATTACTGTGGTGCAATGTGCATGCACATTTGTAGATATTTGTTGAGCTATCACAGGCAGGCTGAGGGAACTTTCCTATATATGATTTTATATTTAATGAAAGATAGTGGGAATGGAGAGAAGTGCAAACAACAAACAGATGTATTTAGGAGGAATAGTTCTAACTTATTTCCTAAAATGAAAACACATTTGACATGCAGGAAGGTTATTTCTACTTGTTGGTTACGTTGATTTCAGGAAAATGAGTTCATATGCTTTATTGTAAATAGTAATATCCTCTCCATTATATATGCAATAAAACTGTATGCAACAAAATGTAAACATAATCAACAATTCAATGTAAACACAGTAACAAAACAATAAGATAAAACATATGCAATAAAATGTATATAACACCTTAGCATACTTAAATTAGTCTGGATAACCATTTGGCGCTGTCCTTAATGGCACCCAGCCATGGTCCCATATTATAGACCAGTAATTTTCATCCAGTGTGCTATGGCACATTGGTGTGCCGTGAATGGTCTGCAGGTGTGCCACAGGAGTTTGGGGGAGGGTCATTTATTAGGGCCATTGGTAGATATGAGCCCCTGGCTGGCAGTGCGGGGTGTCAATTGTCAAAAATCTGACAATGACGGTGTGCCTTGACAATGTTAGCACCTTGGCAGTGTGCTGTGAGATGAAAAAGACTAAAAATTGCTGCTCTAGACATTTCTCCCAATGAAATGTTGCAGCAATATGATCTCTCTGTGTTTGTCTTTCCAATAGGAGGAAGTGTTTACTGGAGTTTATTTTTGCTACTAAGTACCGACAAAGCTGCATCAGGCTCTAGTTCTTAAATCAGATGAGCAGAAAAGATTTATTTATAGCCTCATTACAATCCAATTTGGCACTTACTTTATTGGCTTGTGTGATATCTTTCCCTCCCAAACCATAATGGAGGGCTGCAACAATACAAAAGAGAAATGCAAGTGTGTTGCATAAAACACCCCCACACATTGTTGAGATTAACATATCTGGAGGAGATCATGTTGTACTGGCAGAGAGAGAAGTTTCTGCAACTTGCAATGGCATAAAAACCGCAATGTCACTGCATGCCCTAGCTGTCAGTTTGCCTTAGCAGGCTCCCAAAGTCTACCCCCCACCCCGGTTGTTACATTTTACATAAACTGCAGGTGTCTGGTAGACAGATTTTTGAAACTTTCAGCCCAATCTCCCCCCCTACCCCCTTTACTGGTGCAGCTGAGCCAAAAATGTCTATAGGGGGATCAGAAGACTTTGGAGAGGAAGGGAGATTTAAATCCTCTTACACCTTTCTAAGCCTCCCATTCTGCAATGGGTCTCCTCTGACCTGCACTAGGAATTTTACTAGTGCAACTGAGAGAAAAGGGGCAGGGAGGCTGCTCACAGTAGGATACCTCAGAATGCCAGATGCAGGGAAGTGGCAAGCATCTTGCTGTCTTGCATGCTCCCTGAGGCATCAGGTGGGCCATTGTGAGATACAGGAAGCTGGACTAGATGGGCCTTTGGCCTGATCCAGTGGGGCTCTCTTTATGGGATAGGATTCAACGCTTGCCATTGCCACCAGATCCACCCCTCCCACAGCTTCCCTTTGTTCTGCTCCTTCCCTATCCAGTTTACTCTCTCCCTGCCCTGTTCTGCCCTCCCCTGCCCCTTCTCCACCCCTCTTGCTGGCTTGCTTGCTCTGGTGGGTGGCCAGTGGTCCAATAACGCTGGCAGGGAAGCTCCTGCCTTCCCGCCAGTGCTCCAGCGGTGCGCTACTCAGTGCTCTGCTGGAGCCTAATTTACAGCTGCTATTCAGCAGCTGCCACCAGCGGAACACACGTTCTGTAGGCAGCTTCAACCCATAGGATTGGGGTATTTGTTATCTACATGCTGCATTGGACATTGATATACCAAAACAGGGGCTTCTTGTTACTAGAATTGCCCTGAAAACATTTTCTGGTAGGACTTCTGTGCCTTTCCCACTGTGTGGTGGGGCTACCTTGTTGCCTCTTCTGAGCTTTCTCCTCAACTGGTTTCATGGCTGGGACACCTCAGCATCTAGTCCAGCATCTTCTTTCTCTGGTTGTTAGATGGATATCCCTGGGAAGTCTGGGAAGCAGATGATGTGGTATTCCCCCTTCCCACCATTGCTCCCTGGAACTGACTGGCACACTCCCTCAGATCCTGGCGCTGGCACATGATGGGCACCATGACTTGTCGCGAGTGATAGGCTTGGATTCATCTAAGCTGCCTTTAAGGCCATTGAAGCTAGAGGCTACTTCGTGGCAGAGAATCCCCCAGATTCAGTATGTCCCAACTAAAAAGGCACCTCATTTTGTCCATCCTAAACCTCCCTCTAGTCAGTTTCATTGGATGATCCCTGATTTTAGCTCTGGGAGGGAAGGCAAAAAACTTCTCTCTCTTCACTCTCTCCACCCAAGCAGACCTCGACATACTCCACTTGTAGCATGTTTATTCAAGGCTATATTTTAGATGTTCAAACGCTTTGAGATCAAGGGCTGTCAGCTGAAGCAATAGCAAAACCATTGTCTTTCTGTTCCTGCTATGACTCATGACACATGAAGCCTATTATTTCTAGCCCTTGTTCTTTTTTTTTAAATCACCCCTTGAATAAATCTTAATGACAATTGGAGATTATTTCCTGGGTTTGAAAACGTGGGGAAATGCTTGAAAGGGGGATCATTTTGTCTAATCTGCCATAAACTAATCTTTAACCAGCACCTTTTTTAAAAAAATGAAGCATCTGTGAATTTTAGCAGTCTATTCTGCTACAGGCTAAGAGGAGCCCATATGCTTATACACTTATACAATGTTGCTTCAGATTTCCTATGGAGTTTTTCCAGTGGATGATTCACGGTCTTTTGCATATCAGAAAAAGCACTATTATCTTTTGGATAAGAGCATTTGGGAAAGAGAGAAAGAAGCCAGAGCTTGATTTTGTTTACCAGTAGATTAAAAAAAACCAAAAAAATGTAATCTCATCTGCTGTTTTTTCAAGTAAAACTTTCTTTTCAAAAAGCTTTCACCAAATACTTTAAAATGTGTACATCATGGAGGTGCTGTTCCAGCTTCTGGTGAGACGTGTGATTGGTGCTCAGCCATGTAAAGCTACTCAAAATGCGGACCAACTTGACATCTCATCTTGAGAAGGCTGCACAGTGCATTCCTGGCACATCCTGCTGTAATCAACTTGCACTCGCAGAGAAATAGATTTCTAGCTTGACATCTCACCTTAATACGTCTGGGAGGTCTATTCCTGGCACAACATGCCAATGTTGCACAACCACAGAAAAGGAGCCTGATCACAATCCAGTGGTTCTGCTACACATATTGGAGCTCCAGGGCCCACTCCTTTCCAACTTGCAGTGGGGAGCCAGTCATGGAGACCTTCTCAAGGTAAAGTAACATTTGTTCCCTTACCTTGGGGCTTAGAAGGTAAAGAAATGTTAGTGCCCTTACCTCGGGGTAAGGTAGTGCCCTTACTTGATGCATTGTGTTATTGTGTTATGATGCATTGTGTTATGCATTTGTAGAAATGTTCGTGCCCTTACCTGATGCATTGTGGCTGCATCAGCGCTGGAATGTTGGATAGGATTGCCCCACCCCGGCATATACACAGAGCTTCAATGGAAAACCCACAGGTACAGATTTAAATCTCAAGGGGCAGAAATAGCAAAGAGCCCTGTGCAGTGGTGGGATTCAAATAAATTAACAACCGGTTCTATGACATCATAGCCGGAGCAAAAAAAAATCCCGAAGCCAGCTGAGGTAAGCGAGTGGGCGGGGCCCAGCCATTTAACAACCGGTTCTATAGAACCTGGGTGAACCCCCTGAATCCCACCACTGGCCCTGTGACACTTTAATGTATTGTAGCATCAACTTTTGTAGATTGTTGTTGCTATGGATTCTCTGTTGTTTTTGGTGCAACAGACAACTATGGCTACTGCGCTGGAAGTGGCCCTGAAAGGGGGTGAGGCTCTGGTACAGCAAGAACCAAAGAATTCTGTATGAGTGGATGGAGCAATGCAGGGCTATATCAGAGAACTGAAACCTAGGAGGGCAGCCATTTTGGAGGGCAGCCTAGGAGGGCAGTTGTATGATCTGCACGGATCATCTGAACAAATTATTTGTTCCTTACTTTGGTCTCCTGTTGTCTCATTTGATAATCTTTTCCGCAACAATGACAGCATTGTGTCAGAGGCGACACAGAAACAAAAAACAATGAAGCAATAAAAAATTGGGACAGCTACAGCTTTCAGAAGAGTTGGTGTTTTGAAGGAAAGGGTTTAGGGAACTGGATAAAGTGGCAACCAAGGTTTACGAGTTTTACTGTACTGAAACTGGAGCCAATACAAATGGAAGATTTCAGTCAGAACTATTTCTTCATATGGTAGGTGAATAAGGTATGACAGCACAAAGAAGAAAAAAAGACACAAATACAAGTATTACTTAATCAAACTAAAGTTGCACAGCCAGAAGAAATGTCACCCAGGAAAGGCACACAGTGACTGACGTAAAGCTGTTAGCACACATGGAGGCCTGTGAATTGTTTTAAATATTGCACCGTGTGTGGCATTAAATAAAAAGGATGGAGAGTCAGAGATGAAGTAAACACTGGAGCAGGCTGAGGAAATGCAACTCTTATCTGCAACGCAGATAAGAGAGCAGGCACCATAGAAGAACAAATGTATGCCCTGCAGCACAAAAGGGCTTCAAAAAATGCACACATTTCCTCACTGAGAGTGCAATACTAACCTGGACTTAGGCTGGCACATGTAGGCCAGCAAAGTTTGGCTGGCACAAGTGAAACCATAAAGCTTGTTTGGACCACTCTCAGTGTCAGGGAGGATGGTGCATGTCTGTGTACTGGCCTCTGTGGTGGTCCAAACATAGGCCTTGTGCTGGCCTAATTGTGCTGGCCTAACTCCAGATTACAATTGCATTTTGATACACTGAAGTCCTGCTATGCATGAAAATGCATGATGAGGGAATCATCTCATACTTGTCCACACCACCCAACAGTAACTTCCAAAACTGATACAAAGGCGCAAGCTTGTGCATTGTCTTTGAAAATGTACAGCACCTTGCAAGCTGAAGTATTTCATTCTCTACTGGTGGGTTCTCCCCTCGCTGTAGGGCTTCAAGCAGAGGCTTGACAGGCAGCTTTTGGAAATGCCCTAAAGAGGGGTTTCCTGCTTCAAGCAGGAGCTTGGACTAGAAGGCCTTGGACCCCTCCTGATTCCATGATTCTATCATTGAAACAACTGCAAATGTTTTGGAAATAACTTGGACTGCAGTTATAAAGACAAGATGACACAGCCTCCATCTTCTCTGCTGAGAAGCAATTTGGAGTAACCAAAAAGTATATCCTTTCCCTTATCTTGATTTTCCTTGTTGTATTGTCCCCTGTTCTAGAAAGCTTCATTGGATATTATTTTAATAACAGTTTTATGCCCTTCCATTCATGGGAAAATGTGGGGTGCCCAAGAATTGAAGGTCTTAAGTCGCCTAGCTTCACGACTGTATTTGTTTTTCTTCTAACGGTTTAGTCCAACTGTGAGCTGCTCCTCTTTCTCTTTCTCCAGAGAACCATCCCTCTGCCCAGTTCCTCCCCTCACATTTTACACCCTCTTCAATCACCCCTCCCACTCCCCCACTCCCCCACTTCTGCATTCTCTTTAGGTCTTCCTGTTGGGCTGGTTGGGGCAATATTTTTGTACCTTTACTGGCCCCACATCTGGTTAATCAACGTGCATGCTTGCAACACATGCACCTGGACCCTCCCTCGCCTTCCCCCACTTTCCTCAAAAATCTTCCTAACTCTGTGAGGGGGAGCCTCATCCAAATATGCCTAATTAGACCCCACTTGATTGGGGAGTTTTTTGAGGAATCCCGTCCCCACCCAATTTCTCCCTCACCCTGCTGCCTCCTCCCCCACCCTGTCCTGCTGCAGCCTTACCTGCTCTGACAGCTGTCGGGTGCGTGTCTGTCATCAGGGTTGAAACTGGACGCTGACAGAGCACTCCGTGTGCTGTTGGTGGCCATTTTGCGACAGCGGAAGTGTCACAATGCACTCCAGCTAGCGACCGAATCCTGGCTGGGACTGAAATCTACTTAAATCTAAATCCTTCAGCACTACCTGGGCTAGCTGTACTTTTTGCAGGCCCTCATCTCTACAGGAAATGGCAGCACCCACTGATTGGAATTTTATTTTTATTTTATTTCATCATAACAAGCAAGCAATCACAAAAAATAACTTGTTGAAGGTTACTTAGAAGCAAACCTTGGGACATCTTAATGATATCTGAAGCCAGGCATTATTACATTTACAAACCGTTATGTTTGTCTATGAATTAAACTCAGTTAACTAGACCTTTTTTAAGGATCCTGGGATTGTATGGAAAGTTGCTAAATGGATTATAACACTGAAATGTACTCTGGTGCCCTCACTCTTAATAAGCCAGGGCAGTCTGGTAGCACCTAACTTGATTAATTTCCAGCTTTCAGCTTCAGAAGACTTTGTAGTAAAAAGCATTAGCAAGAAGAGAGCATGCTGGCAGACAAATGCAATTACATATGGTTACACAAAGAGATATTGGAGGCATTTCAAGATGATACTATCAAAAACAGACTGGTTTGAGTCTAACCATGTTTGCTTGGAATATAGAATCCGTTCCAGCAAAATGCTTTTCGAAGTGGGAGTGATTGTGGAATGATTCCCATAAGGAACAAATGTTGAAAATGTGGTGTCAGAGTTGGGAATTCAGGCAGATTTTTTTAGGAAGACTGACATATACCTGAGTTGGGCAGAACAGTTTAATCGTACATGGTCCATGGCTTGGTGGCATCTCATTTTGATTACAACAATATGTACTACATGGGGCTACCCTTGAAGTCGAGTCACAAATGTGGTGATCCATGGGGTTACTGGGACTCGGCGGTTCAACTCCCACCAACCACTGCTCTAAGAGTTGCTCTGGCTGCTGATTTGTTTCCAAGCCCATTCAGTCTGCTGGTTATTAATGGTTAGTTTTATTACTTTCTGATAATTGTTTATTTCAGTGGTTCCCAAACTGTGGGCCGGGAGCTAATTTCAGGTGGGTCATGAAGCATCTAAAGCAGCCATATTGAAAATATGGGAAGATGAAATGCTGTAAAGGGGGAGGGCTGTGTGGTTGTTCTGGATGTGTCAAGGCTGTAAATAGGCTTTTTTCTTTCTGATTCACTTTGCTATTGGAAAGTGGCTGAGAAATAATCCAACATTGCTGCATTCTCAGGACAGCAGCAGGCTCTGGTGTCACAGTGACCCCACGTCCAGCCATTATATCACTTCTGGTGGGTCCCAGACAGATTGTCATTCTAAAAAGTGGGTCCCAGTGCTAAAATGTTTGAGAACCACTGGTATATTTCATATATTGTTCATAGGAAGAGTGCTTGGTACTGCAGCCTAGAAGGACCCTCCTCTATAAATAACATTGCGGGAACAATCCAGGGTATGCCATCTCCACTGAAAGGAGTAGTGTGGGGTGAGGAACTGGATGCAAAAGAGGCCAGGACTCCTCTGTCTTTACAAAAAGGATACTCAGCAGGTAAAGCTTCCCATGCTGAGAATGTTCTGAGGTCTGAAAAAAATCTGCACTGGTCAGTTCTTAAAGATACAGAAGTCCAATTTGGCTTTGTAGTCATCCACCTTAAAACTCAACAGGACTTGATGAAACCCTCATGAAGGAACGACATTCTGGGGAATTTAATTTCCTTTTGTAAATTTTCTCATACAAAGTGAATAAAACTTCTACGTGTTTAATGAATCTGGAAGATATTAAAACAACCTAAGTACAATATTTTCTTCTGTAATATTAATATGTGGAGGAAAAGACAAGACACTGGATATGGTTAATGAGTAGGTTCTATTTCCTATTACATCCAGCAATTGATTGATTAGAATTGAATAACCTGTGCAGCTTTTCAAAATAAACATAACCTTCTGCTAACATAGCAGGGATGTAGCAATGGTATTTCAAATAGATACACCAATGCCAGCAGTTAAGACACTCACCATAACAGTTAAGTGCCTCAATTATGCTATATTTTTTCATCCCTTCTGATCAACCAGCAATCATAATGCCCCCTACCTACACTGAGAGCGCAATCCTAACCTGGAGTTAGGCGAGCAGAGTTAGGCCAGCAAAGTTTGCAGGCACAAGGGCCTCCATAAAGTACGTTTGGCCCACTCTCAGAGTCAGGGAGGATGCTGCACAACTGCAGCATGGGCTCTCTGACTCTGAGAGTGGTCTAAACATACTTTACGGTGTCCCTTGTGCTGGCCAAACTTTGCTGGCCTAATTGTGCCAGCCTAACTCCAGGTTAGGATTGCACTCTGAATTTGATGCAGTCACAACTCCATTTCTCTCACTGCACTTAACTGCTTGTCAGATTGTGTGTACAGGGGCACTGAGAGATGAAAAGTTGAAAAAAAGGCGCCTGAGGAGAGACATGATTGAAACGTACAAAATTCTGCATGGGATGGTTAGGGTGCATAGAGGAATGTTCTTTTCCCTCTCTCAGTACACCAGAACCAGGGGGACATCCACTAAAATTGTGTTGGGAGAGTTAGAATGGATAAAAGGACATAATTTTTTACCCAGCGGGTAATTAATCTTTGGATCTTCTTGCCACAGGAGTTGGTGATGGCATCTGGCCAAGGTGTCTTTAAAAGGGGATTTGATAAATTTCTGTCGGAAAAGACCAACACAGGCTATAGGCCATAATGAGTGGTACAACCTCTTTAGAAGTAGGCTACCTCGGAATGCCAGATACAGGGGAGTGGCAACAGGATGCAGACTTGTTGTCTTGTGTGCTCCTTGAGGCACCTGGTGGGCCACTGTGAGATATAGGAGACTGGACTAGATGGGCCTTTGGTCTGATCCAGCAGAGCTCTTCTTATACCTTATTATGTTCTTATGATTCATATATGCATTTTACAGTTCTTGTGCAGAGATTAATTGCTCAATTTTCATGTGAGGAGGAATGAAAATTGCCCGTACAGACATGCCCCAGTATCCACTGATTCAGTATCCCCTGTTTCAGTTATCCACAGATATCCTAGATACTGGGATGCCTATTAAAAAGATAGGGGAACATTAAACAAATTCCTTTTTTTTACTTTGTTGCCACAAAACCACTGATGTTCCCCTACCTTTAAAAAGGTGTCCCCAGTATCCACGGTTTCAGGTATTGACAGTGTGTCCAGAACAGAATGCCAGTGGATACTGGGGCATGCCTGTTTGTATTTTATTACATCTCTCTCTCTCTCTCTCTCTCTCTCCCCCCTTGGACCCTATTAGAGTATTCTGTACCACTGAATTGGTCCCAAAGATATAGTAAATATAAAAGACTATTATATTTACTATAATAGATCAAGGACCACAAAGACACCAGCAAATGATACCATGTCAAAATATTAGACATGATGAAACACAAACATGAGGTAATACATTTAACACAGAATCTTTATTTTTCCACAGTCAGAGAAGGCACTCAGGTGTCAAAATAATGACGTAACTTGATGAGGCCCAGAATGATGACTGATATGGGCTGTTCTGGAACTGCCATTCACTCTGAATGATATGAATGCAGGATGGGATGCCAGATAAATAGAACACCAGCTGAAAATGACAGAGGAGGATGAGGTGTATGTGGGAACATACGCTAACACAGTGTGCATGCTGCTAGTCTACCACATGTGAGTAAGAAGATGGACAAAAAGCTAGAAGCAGTCAGTTTGAAAAGGAAGGATAGTATCAGGCTAAGAGTGCAATCCTAAACTGGAGTTAGGCTGGCATAAGCTACACCAGCAAAGTTTGGACAGCACAAGGGCCACCATGAAGCGTGTTTAGATTACTCTCTGAGTCAGGGACGATGGCTCATGTCTGTGGACTGGCCTCTCTGACTCCGAGAGTGGTCCAAACATACTTTACCCTTGTGCTGGCCAAACTTTGCTGGCTTAGTTTATGCCAGCCTAATTCAGTTTAGGATTGCGCCCTAACTTACTGCTTCCTAGAAACCTTGTTATTTGAATGGAGGGGGAAAGTTGGAATCATAACTGTTAGCCCTACTTCAGATCTTTATGTGTTTAAAGGTCCCACATCATGGCCAGTCTTAAGTCAATGTGACCAATGTCGTCACATTGGGCCCTGCACTTGGGGGGGGGGGGGCTGCACCAGTGCATCGAGCATGTTGCCTGCTGCTGCAGCCAGGATCTCTATGGACTGTACGTCAGTGGGGACAGAAAAGCAGCTTTACCTTGGGCCTTCCCACCTGCCCCTGCCTCCCAACGGCCCAAAATGTGCCTCCTGGAAGCAGCTGGCAGGGACGTCATCATGTCATCACCAACCATTTCCAGATATATGTTTTGTGCACAGCACCACAACTGCTCTTCTAGGCGAGTGGGGGACCCTGCTGAGAGGACTGGGGCCCCATGGGAAAGACCTGCATTGGGATCCCCACTCCAGGAACCAGCCCTCCCCCACATGAAGACTCTACCCTATCCAGCACTGGCACAGCGAAGCTGCACAGCCCACACTGTATCGCCCCTCCCCATCCTCTCCCAGCCCCTGTGCCACTCAGAGCAGCTCCTACCTGCTTTGTTGGGTGCAGCTCCAGATGTGGTGCTGGCCGGATGACACCGACCTTCCCACTGATGCTCCTTACTCCCATGATGCTTGGGATGCTTTACAGCACATTTGCTATACCCTAGGCCAGTGAACTGCTGCACTGGAGGACAGCAACAGTAGGATTGTGCCATAAGCATGCAAGTGCAAGCCAATGTGTGCCTGCTCAGAAGTAAGTCCAGTTATTTCCAGTTGTTTTCAGTGAAACTTATTCCCAGGTAATTGTGTAGGACTGCAGCCTATCAGCATAAACTGTCACATACATAATCCAAGACCCTCTATTTTTCAGGTTGCGACATTACACATTCAAATGCATTGTTACACAGAATTTGCCAATCCTGATCCGTGTGTCTTTTCCAGCACTATGACTTGGCAACTCTTAAGGGAGCAGTGTGGACCAAGCAATAATGAGCTGAGAGTGATGAGTTACATGGGCAGCACAATCCTAAGCAGAGCTGGAAAAGGCAGGCCAGCAGGGGAGGCTGGAGCTCTGGAGCTTATGGGGAGGCTGCTTATGGGAAGGCGCAAGGGCAAGCCTCCACAATGGGCTCCTCGAATCTGCACCTGCTAAATAGCAGGCACAGATCCAAGGAGGCTGTGCGGCCTGAATTAGGGGACCCGTGCGGCCTGGGGACGAATCCTGGACCCGTCCCCCTCCCTGAGCTGGCACGCCTGCCAGTCTACCCACCCCATGCCCAGGAACGCCCACCCCCCTGCCCACTTCTACTGTCCCTCACGCCTCTGCAGGCAGCGTTGGTCTTGGAGCATTAGCACCATGTCGGTGCTGAGGGCATAGCACCGACACAATCACAATGCGTCGGCGCTACGCCCAACCTAGGATTGCACCCACAGTCAATCCTGTGGCTGCAGACTTAGAACATAAGAAGATAAGAAGAGCCCTGTTGTATCACGCCAAAAGCCCATGTAGTCCATCTTCTTGTCTCTCACCAGATGTCTCAGGAGTATACTGGACAACAAGATACCTGCTTCCTGTTGCCACTCCCTTACACCTGGCATTCTGAGGTAGCCTATTTCTAAAACCAAGAGGTTGCACATACCCAACACAACCTGTAATCTGTGATTGACTTTTCTTCTAGAAATCTGTCCAATTCCCTTTTAAAGGTCTCAAGGCCAAACACTATCACCACATCCTGTGGCAAGGAGTTCCACAGATTAATTACATGCTGGGGAAATAAATATTTTCTTTTCTCTGTTCTAACCCTCCTGACACTCAGTTTTAGTGGATGTCCCACAGTTCTGGTGTTGTGTGAGAAGGAAAATCCCCTGCATAATTGTATGTCTCAGAGCGCAATCCTAACCAATTTTCTAGCATTGACATGGTGGACAGTAGCATTGACAGTGGGGCATGTGCGGCATCCTGCAGTGGAGTACCAGTCACGGAGACCTCCTCAAGGTAAAGGAATGTTTGTTCCCTTACCTTGGAGCTGCATTGCTCTTACCCTGGCGCTGGAAAATTGGTTAGGATTGCACCCTCAGTCATTTCCTCCCAGCACCTTTTTTCTAGACGGAAGAGCCTCGATCACTGTAGCCTTTCCTCATAAGGGAGGTACCCAAGCCCATTAATTATTTTGGTTGCTCTGTTCTGCACCTTTTCCAGTTTTACTCTGTCCACTTCTTGTATTCTTTAAAAAATATTTGATATCTTGATTTTTTTAAAATGTCCTAAAGGATGTTCACCTACTCCTAGCAGTTTTCATGATTAGAACATAAATATTTTGTCTAGCATAGGAAAAAATATAGTAATTGGGTGTTTTATGCACTGTTAACATTCACATGCAACTAATGTTAGCACCCAAATGATGTGACATTCTCGACTTCCAAAATAACCTATTTCTGATCTGCCTGCATAAAATAGTATCACAGAAAAGATTCTAATTGGAGAATCACAGAACAGTACTTTTATCTTTAAGTTTTTCTGTTAGGATTTGTCGGGGGGGGGGCAGAGATACAGACATAGACACAGAAGCATTCTAGTATGGTTTGAGATAGGCAATGGCATTCCTACAGAAAGGCAAAATATGTTTTGCAGGAACCTGAGCTCCTGTGTAACACGGCCCTATTGGAAAAGGCAGGAGATACCCTGAGGAGATAGGGAATGGTATCAGCAATGGCCTCTTGTCCTTGATAAGCCAGGGATTATAGGGTTAACCCCCAAGGTCTTTGCAAGCCTAGGGAGCACAGTGGTAGGCTGATGAGGCCCTTGGCCAGGAAGTTAGTACAGGGGCAGATTGGTGTGGCTGATGCTAGAGCCTGCCTAGCAACAGACATCGATTGACTGGCCTCAGTATAAAGTAGGAGACAGGAGCTGGAGTAAATGAACTTAGTAGGTGCTGGCTGGATTGTTCTGAGGGAGTGCTGGCTGGACTGCCTGCCTGCAGGACTGCTGGATGGACTGTGACTGAAGGACTGTGAAAGGACTGGAGAAGGTAAGGTTATTGTGGGGAATAACCATTGGGAATTGTTATATGGTTGCCACGCCCCTGGAGCCACCAAGTGGAGGAGGCAGTTGTGGTTTAGGCAAGCTGACTGCCTATTGTTTGATGGTGAGGTTAGTTGGTGCTAGAATTAAGGTAGTTTGGAGCTAAACCAGTGATGAGGGCGGTCTGGAGGAGGCTGGCCAGCTGGTGATCCCAATCAAAGCTGCTGGAAGAGAGGAGGCCCAGTGGGTGAATGAACCCCCTCCCTCTTCCCTATCTCTGAGGCTGCTCTGGAGGGGAAACTAGTTAGCCTAGTGTGGGCATCAGGGCCCATGGGGAGGCCCAGCAGGGAATTTGGCAGAACAGGCCCCTCTCCTTAGAGTCATTTGCAGCTCAGAGAGGTAGTTTAGAGGCTTTGCTCTTGGAGCCATGTTACTCAGGAGCTCAACTCCTACAAAACTTACCATTTTGCCCCCCTGTAGGAATGCCACTGGAGAGAGGGGAAGCTCAGCAGAAATATGTACAGCTGGGATTGGCTCTGAGCAAACTTCAAGAGGATCAATACAGAACACTTCATTATGGGCAAGGCTGGAGTCTGTTACTAATCGTTTAAAATGTTGTTTGTAATGAGCAGAGAGAGGAGAGCCGTAAATCACCAATGCAGACATTATTTGCATATTAGACAAACGACCCAATCCTATGGGCCTGTTGCAAGAGCGGAAGTAACTGCAGCAATGACACTGCAAAAGCCTGGGAACTGGGAGCAGAAGCTCCTGCCCCTTACAGACTAATTGCATGAACCCTGCCAAGAATGACTGAGGGAACTGTGGGGAGGTGTGTCAGGGCGAGAGGTGGTGTATCCTCATGCAAGCACTATGCTCCGGGATGCTATCCTCTCCAGATCGTTCCAACACAACGTCTTTCTCCCCTCTGACCTGTGCCAATGATAATAAGACACACAGGTATTGGGATACTGCTTTCTCTCAAACCACTCCATGGTTACCAAAAATGATATAAAAATTATGCAGTTAGCCATGGCGAGGCAGCAGCAACAACAGCAGAATTTGACAATGGGATTTTTTAAGTCCCATTCAACATTGATACGGGACAGGATTTTTAAATACGGGAAGTCCCTTATAATAAGGGACCCTTGGCAAGTCTAGGGAGGATGGGATTGGATCCTTTTAAAGCCAAGAGGCCAATTGCATGAGTCAGGAGCCCAGGATTGGATCTCTGCCCTTTTCAAATGGTTCTTTCCTGAACCATTTTCCACAGTTTCCTGAACCTTCACATCTTCCACAAGGAGTCTAATCCAGATTTCCCCCACAAGCTGTTATTGCCACATAGGAGAAAGCTATGAGAATTTGCATCTATATAATCCATGCAGATGGTTGAGGCTACAATCTTAAACACTCTTTCCTGAGAGTGAATCCTGTTGAACACAATGAGGCTTTCTTCTGAGTAAACCTGTATAGGATTGTCCTGACAATCACCCAGAAGAGTCAGATGCCGGGGACTACTGAAGGTGTTCTTCCCCTTGTAGCATCTTCAAAGCATGATGTGAATACAAAATTCTGCTAACCCATATTCATGCCTTTCACTGCAGGAAATCACTAGCCCATGGACTGTTTCTCTTGCTCCAGCCACGCTGAATAGCAATCATATTCAAAACAAAAATGTCATCCCATTTCAGTACCATTCGTTGTGATTGGTAGATTGTGCTATGGAAGCCATTTCCTGATACTGTGAAAACCATCTTCTTGAGTTTACCATTCATAGCCAGGTAGTTGCAGTATATCCTATTCCTTCTGAGCATGTGAAACTTTTAATGAATAGCTCTTGTCATAATATGGCTGACTGAAGTCTGATTCACAATGCAATCCTATTTGGGGCTAGTGCTGTTGTTAGCCATTGCAAATGTGCCATGAAAATTACTTTAGAGTAAGAAGCACCGGTGGAAAGGTCTGAATCCAGATCCACAACTGATAGCCCTAGTAATGTGCCTGGCAGGGGAGAGGAGGATGAAAAGAATGCAGAGATGGAGTGCAGTGAGGTGGAGGAGTCAGAAACAGGGCGGATCAGGCCTAGAGGGTGGGAGCAGCAGCAGAGGCCTCCGCAATATCCCATCCCCCTTCCAGAGCTGGTTAGGATTGAGCTGCCTGACATCTTGGAGAAGATAATATTCTTGAAGATGTACAGTATACATGGAATGTTGCACCGTCTGCAATAGATGAATTATGCTGCTTGTATTATTGCATAGAACAGTAGTATTCAAAAAATTTTAGAGCAGGACCCACTTTTTATAATGGCACTCGTGTCGGGACCTGCTGGAAGTGATGTCATTAACCTGGAAGTGATGTTGTGGCAGGAAGTGACATCATCAAGCAGGAAGTTGTCATTGTGACATAATAAAATGACACTCCTGAAATGTAAATTGGCATTCTTGGACTGCAACAGTTGTACAACCATGAAACATCCCTGACAAAAAGCAAGATTGGGACAAAATGTGATGTGAAAGCACTAAACTAAAAACAAAATAAAAAAAAACCCTGACTTGAAAATTCAGACTGTTAATGCTCACAAAAGGAATATAACAAGAGTAAGGTCTGCAGTTTACAAGATGGCTATTTCCAGGTTTCTGAGACCCACCTGACATCAATTCGCGACCTACCAAGTGAGTCCTGACCCACAGCTTGACTAACACTGGCATAGATAAGATGAAAATAATGGACAGATACGTATGTGTCTACTTTGCATAATCAATTCTGCTTCTAGTCCTGGAAATGCTCTGCAGGGTGCCCCTAAAAATCCTAACCAGTCCAGCTCCATCATCACACTGGTTCTTGAGATGTCAACAGGCATTAACCACAGGTTTTCATGGGTATGAAGGTTAGAATCTTCCTTTTTTGAAATAAAAAATAAAGAAAAGCAAGATTCTCAGGATGCGGAATTCTGTACTCTGTACCAGATTCTGTGTACAGATATGGGTCACAAGCCTAATCTGGAGTTAGACCAGCATAGTTGATCTGTACTAGGGCAACTGTAAAGCACATTTGGACCCCTCTTGGAGTCAGGGAGGGCACACATCTATGTGCTGGCCTCACTGGCTCGGGCAGCCCAATCCCGGGCTGCCCATAGCATCGATGCAACGTCGATGACGTTGCGCTGACATGGGGGCACCGAGCTGCACCCCTGCGTTGGTGCCAAGGCAATGAGACCGGTGGTGCAGGCAGCGCCTCCCCTACAGTAAGGGCACAGTAAGTGCCCTTGCCCTGGGGAGGCTCCAGCCTCCACTATAATGCGCTGGATATGGCGCAGGCCCATTGGCCTCACTATTCCAATTGCACAATAGGATTGTGGTCCAAACAAACTTTACAGTGTCCCTTGTG